>CAJNDT010000335.1:1805106-2335106 GCA_905221615.1 Symbiodinium sp. CCMP2592
TTAAGGGCTTAAGATTGGGGGTCTTGGGCTGCTTTGGGTTACGGCTGAGGTTTTAGCTTGTTGGGCCGCTATGACCCCGAAGTTAGGACTTAGGGTGTTAGAAGTTAGAAGCCTTGTTTAGAAGACCCTTGTGCAGAACCCTTTAGCCGCAGGACACTGAGACCCCAAACACCTTCTCAAACCTAAACCTTATGATCCTGCAGTTCCTAAGTCCTATGTTCTTTTATGTTTGGGAGGAGGGGGGCAACCCACAAACTATGGCGGCCGGGGGACAGCGTGGCGAAGGGCTGCGTCCAAGGCTGGGAGAAGCTGTGTTGCACCTTTACAGGGTTCCTTTACCCTAGGGTCCAAAGGGCCCAATAATTAGGCACCCGCTTTTAGGAGAGTATTTATGTAATCAAGGGTCATGTTGGAGAGTATATGACAATTAATTAGGTACTTGGACCCTTACCGTGAGGCTCTAAGGACTCATATTTTGAGGCTTAGGGCCCAAAGACCATACTATATAGGGCTTTTGGGTCATTTTGAGCCTTAGGGTTGGGGTTATGGGATTATCAAGGCTTCCAGGGCTTAGGATCTCGGGCTTGGGTTTCGGGTCTTAGTATTGGTTTAACGCTGTCCTTATGCACTCTTGTTGTTTGTTCAATATGATCAGGTGCTTATTCCGTTTAAGAAAGCTGTCAAAGGGACTAGATTATGAAAGCTTCCATTCACCGCTCCGTAAACACCACAACAGCACAATCCTTGCTCTAAAAGCGCCGACATACGTTACGACAAAGGTTGGAATGGTTTCTAAATTAATGCCTATATATTATTCCTCAGGCCACTTATGAATGCTTATAATAACACAATAGCGCCCAAAGTCCTATTCGAAATAGTAAGCCGCCTATATTACCTTACCCAAGGCACTGACGTAACAGGCCTCGACATGCCCAGCAACACGGATTGGAGTCTGGAGTGTTTTCTGTAGGCTAGCATCTATCTTTCTCCGCTTGCAAGAACGTCCAGATGTGCAAAACTAGAAGTCTTCAGGCGTCCGTCGACAATAAATGCAAGCCACTGAACCATGAACCATGGGCCCAATGCCGGACCCGTAGATAGTTCACAGCTTGACGTCCATCTCCTAAAAGTCGAATGCTAGAAGACGGTATACAATTAGTAGGTAAGAATCAAGGCATCTACTTTGGCACAAAAAGCAGAAGTCTACCGGTTTTAATGTCAGGCAATACTGTGTACATTCATGGCATAACTGACGACATGTAATTTAATTCTAGCACGACCCAATCTCTAAACCCTACTAGTACCAGTAAACCCCAAACCGAACCTACTTGTAATTCGTGCTTGCTAAAGTTCACTGCAGGTTTGAGCTCCGTCGCTGAGCAGGCGCCGGCTTGATCCAAAGCCCTCACTAACAGCAGGTTAAAAAAACGTTGTAGTAGGTAACAGGCTGGCCCAACGCCTCGAAAAGCTAATTACCATTCTACATAAATTTGGTGTCCGGGTCCTACTTGGCGCTGTTATGGGTTTCTAGAAGAGCCTATGCACCTGATGCAGCAACCAGCGCGAAGCACCAGCATGTGTTCAATGTGCGCAGATTAGGGCTGTTGCTCTACCCTTAACACTCTGAACCCCCAAAACGTTGGACCACTAAGCACCCGAACTCTTAGACCCCTAAACCCCGAACCTCAACAGCCTTAAACCCCTAAACCCGTATACATCTAGCCTCTAGACACTCAGAACCCCTCATACCTAAACTCCTATTCAAGCCTTGAAGTTCAGGGTTTCGGCAACTCATCGAATCACGTTGCTGTGGCCTCCAGGACGAGGCCTAGCGTCACGCCGGCCTTTTCTTAAACGGAACAGGCTTCTCAGTACCTACATATCGAAAAAAGGGTTGTCGAAATGGTTAATTATGACACTACGGCTTGGAAAGTGCCTCACAACACACAACGAAAAGCCCACAGTTTGGAGGCTATCTGTACATTTTGCAATATGTGTCTTCTGGTACACACCGATACCGTTTCTGGAAGAGGTCGTATCCTATACAAGTACTTAAGATCCTTGGGGAAAACTGTGTGTGTGTGGGGGGTCTACGAAAACATCTACGTGGAGGGGAGGCGAAGGGATGCTTATATGCTGGCCCTGATTGTGCTCCACCGCTGCGATGCCCACCTCAGACGCTTATACAGCATCCTCGAAGCAAGAGATACCTTGGTGAGCACAGACTATACCCTGAACACCCGCACGGACCAAATGCAGAACATGCTGGAGGGCCCTCAAAACTCCCCTAAACCACCCTCACCGCCAAACCCTAACCCTTAGGCTCTAAGGACTCATGTTTTAAGGCTTTTGGGCTCAAAGACCATACTATATAAGGCTTTTGGGTCATTTTGAGCCTTAGGGTAAGATACGAAATAAGAACCACCCTCGAATCCGCAACACACTTCGACTCGGAAGCCGGGCCTGTGCCAAGAGGGTGAGCCACGTATACCCCACCGTCTCCTCACAGCTCAGATGTTCTTGCTTCTTGTGGACTATTTAAGGTTTTTGGTTTAGGGTTGTGGCTTGGGCATCGTGGGCTTAAGCTGCTACCCTAAGCCCTAAACACGAAGGAGCTATGACTTGCAGGTTCAGGCCTTTCAAAATCGCGGGTTTTGCAATACATAGAAGGGCCCAATAGCTACAATAGGGTAATGGTGGTATCCGACAGTAAGATTACAAAAAGGAGCTGCATGAGGGAGACTTTGCACAGTTCTTTGAGGCTTCTGTATTGGGTCTTGGGTCTTAGGAGACGTTTACGGGCTCAGTGCCTCGGGAGTGTGATTTCGGGTTATAAGGGTTTGGGTGTCGCAGTTTGGGGATTTGACGTGGGGTGGAGGGGTTAGGCACTTCGTTCGAGAATGGGCGTGTGTTAAGACATGTACTCCGAGGCAAAGAGATAAGAGATAAGACATACACGGTACCAGGGCCAGTTGACGGTAGAATGCGCGATGCCCTGGCGCTACCTCCTAAACTAATTTAGGGTTTGAGGTGTAGGGTGCAGCCTCCTAGATCACGGTGTAGGCTGCTGTTGCCGAAAGCAACTGACACCCATGGCCTCGCGTCCTGTCTCAAGCAAGAAACCTCACACCTACATGTACGAAGCAATTCTCAGCCCTGCCTCCTAGAGTCCTAGAGTGACCAACGTATCCTTCAAAGGAGGGGATGGCCTTCGGCAATTTGCTCTGCTTACCTTTGTTTCAGGTACGTTACTTACTGGGCCTTCGTCGTCTGGGACTCCGGAAAGAAGATGCGGCTGAGGAAGCCAGCCCCTGCTCAAAAAATGTTTAGAGGTTGCAAATGAAAGGTGTTACGAGGTTTAGGTTTAGGGGCAGGTTTTGGGGCTTGGGGTACAGGGTGGATATAGCGTTGAATTATTTGTCGTTTACGGCCATGCCCTGCTGCGAAGCAGTTGTTTGTGAAGATAGTGTTGGGTTCAGGCCTCTATATTTAAACCCAAAAAAGCCCTGATTGGATACGATTCCCCCATCCAGATCCGTTCCAATTATTAGGGGACTGAGCAAACTTCAGAGGGCTTCGGGGCTTTAGTTTGGCATCTATCTGTATGGACAAAAAGAACACCTAAACGAAGTAGAAGAAAGCCCCTTAAGGCACCCTCATATCAGCCAACTGGCAGTTATCGGGTGTAGATACCCGAAACCCTAAACCCAAGGTCGTAAACCCCAAGCCCTAAACTCCAAACCCTAGGTCCTAAGCCCTCAACCCTGCTTAGACCCCCCAACTACCCTTTGTTGTAGCTCCAAATTACCTCTTAATGAGAAATATCAGAGCCCCTTAAAGGGTACTTGGGGGGTCCTGGTGAGCCCTCAACCTCATGCCCTTCAAGAATGGTTCAAGTGCGGTCGCGTTTAGACCGAGCACGAAGACGACAGCTTCAACTCGGGAGTCAAAGATGCCGAGCCCCGCAGCCCTACCCGGACCCTACAGAACCTACCCTTAACCCCAAAGAACCTACATTTTTAAGGACTTGTATAAAGAAATCATAAGGAACCTTAAAAAGGTAGGTTATTCAGGGTTAGAGACCCCTTGTTTTAGGGTTTTCTTGTTATGATTTCCTTGTAGAAATCCTTACTAAGCCAGGTTCTTGAGGGTCCGGGTACTGTAATGCCTTGAAACACGACAACCTGAAGCCTTAACAGTAAGTCACAAAACACCGGCAAATGCCAAAAAAACAAAAAGATATACTGCACCCTTTGACCCGAGGCCCAAAATCCAGAGGTCCGAACACCCGAAACCACAAAACCTAAACCACAAATTCCAAAAACCTTAAGCCACCCTAAACTCTCAACAGCTAACCCTACACAAACTCCTGCAGGAACCCCACAGTGGACGGTACTGTAATGGCCTGTGCTGCCCACAGCCACCCCCAAGGCCTGGGCAGAAACGCTTTCTGATTGAGTTCTGCAGAAGTGTAGCCCTTATAGAACCCTTTAGGCCCCTATTCTTCTAGCACCTGCATCCCCAAACCCTACAGAACCTTAATTATAGGGTCCTTAAAGCGGTAGGGTTTCGGATCTGCAGGTACGGTTTAGGGTGTCGGGAGATTCTGGAAGACCTCGATGTACCAAAAACCTGGACAGATCCCTTTCCAATTTCCCCAAAAGGTCCTATGTACTGCTAGGGGGGATACCTCCCCTAAACTAAGGAATCATTCCGCATATAGAAAGCCTACATTCTACCATATAGATGCATAGGACCCTTTGGGTTTGAAGAACCCTTACAGTACAGCCTTAAGCCCTAAAGCCGGGAGTTTGGGGGCTGGAAGGCTTTAAAGTTTTGGTCGCAACAGGGCAAGGTCAATTCGCGGTGTTGGCTGGCCTCAACCAGAATATGGTTTTGGGGTTTGAAAAAATGCAGAAGTTTAAAAAGGAAACACTAAATAAATAAGTATATATATATATATATACATATATATATACCAACATGAGGGCCATAAAGAGACATTGCTACGAAATCTCAATCTTCAACAACCTTGTAGTCGAGCATGGGGCCTGGCATGCAAGAGTTGCGAGTGTCTCCAGAAACACAAACATGCATCCTTTGCTCAATAATTGGTAACATGAACAGATTCTCAACTTCAAAAGTCCTCGCAGCTCTTGTTCATTGCAGTGCTTTGGGGCAGCGGAGGCATGTCGCCGAGAGCAGGGATTCGGCTGCAAGGGATTGAATACAGCCCTGCAGCCTAGCCTTGCCACTCGGGGTTCAGGGTTTCAGGTCCATGATTGGGGTTTATGGATTTGGGCCATTTGGGGCTGAAGGTTCAGGGTTTGTATGGGCCTTCATCAGGGCGCATCGCAGAAGACATCCCAAACTCCGAAAGCAGGACAAGGTGATCGGTGAAGGCCAACACCAAGACTTTCTATCCGTTTTGATCACGAAGCGCTACAGACCAAGCAGAGCTATAGGTAGGCAAAGCACAGCCTCTGCAGTACCTAACTACATCGCACGGTGTTGTCTGCGTATATAACCTACCCGTGACGTCCCGCCCTTGGTCACTTGGTCCTGCAAGTCGGCACAGGAAGCTTCCCAGAGACTCCAATATCCCTTAAGCTAGGAATATGAGGTCTGTTCCTCAATTAACTCAGGGATATTGAAGTCGCTGGTTTTTGCAGCCCAGATGCACGTAGGACCACAAGTGCAAGAGCAGCAGGCAGCACTTGCGTAAGGCTCGACCTCACCGCGGGATGTTTCACAGAAGTCTAGGGAGCTTCAAAAAAGGGAGTTGGCCTTAACTTGAAGATGATAACTACTATACCCCCCTTAGAACCACAATACAAATGTTGTGTGTAATATTCTCTCTAGGGTTTTATATGAACAAAAAACAATAACTTAATTTCTAAGGAGACTGCCCTAAGCTCGAAATTTAGAGTCAGTGCGGTATATTCCCGGAACTGTCTCAGTTTGATGAGCCCTAAAATGGCTCAGTTAAGGATCCTTTTAAGGGCCCCTTTGAGGGTTCTATATAGGTTCTATCGGGTTTAAAGACGCAATGAACACTGAAAGGGATCAAGCTTCATAAACCAGTTAGGGATTCATAGTATGAGGGTAGAGGGCCCACCACATTTACGGGTCATTTGGTCTTTGCATTAGGAAATCTCAAGCAAACCACCACGCCACAAATGACCTTAGACTCTGAACCCTACACCGTCGGAAGGGGCCATGTAACCATATAGTATATACTCTGACCTTACAGTAGCTACAGTGGAAATACTTTAAGGCACACGTATATACTATCTGGGGCACATGATCCCCCAGGGTACTTTAACGCCAAGTTATGTGCTAGATGGGCAGATGGTCCCTTCGGGTACACTCTAAACCCATCACCAAATGCCCGCAAAGCTCCGCAGACTGGGTCTCGCACAACTGCAAGGACGCACCAGCCAGTGTGAAGAAGGGCAACAGAACCTGAGAAGCATTAGCTGATCGGTATAGACAGTCTTGAATCATTTGAACCCCCCCCCCCAGGGTTCCTTTAAGGGGTCTACAGTGGTTACAAGAAGGGCTACAGGTTTTGGGAGCTTCACTTTGTGGTGCCGTTCAAACAGGAAATTTCAATGCTACCTCTAGTCTCCATTGTGGTTCCTTTTGGGGGCTACCTTTTAGGATCCTTAATATACAGTTGGTTACAACAAAACAAGCAACTACAATAGAGACTATAGGTAGTGTCCCAGATGCAGGCTTCCCTGTCACATGTACGAATGTAGTGCATATGGGAGTTTCCGATAGTTAGGGGTACCTTTAAGGGGATCCTTAAAGGGATCTATCAGGGTTCTATAAAGGGTTGAGGGTTTAGAGTTCCGATATTTTAGGGGTACCTTATTTGGGGGTCCTTCGAATCAGGATCCTACTATTTATAAGAACTATATTACTATATTAGGGGCCTCCATTGTCGGAAACTCATATCGTGGCCTTAAAGGTTTGGGTTTATTGGGTACTTGAGGGTCCAAGTAGGTATGCACTAATATAGCGAACACGATCTAAGTTGTAGTTCCAATTCAGAAAACCATGCATCAGCAAGAGACAGCCTGTGAAGGCACGTTAACATCCCTTTTCTCAGGAAGTGCGAGAATGGAAGACACCAGAAAATGGGACCATTATCATGAGGACCCGTCCAAGCACCAACCCTAAACCCTCTCCGCTTTATCCTAAACCTTAAACGCTAAATCCTACAGACACTGGACGCTGAACCCGCTTAAGAAGCCCCGTTATCACGCTGTTTCCAGGGTAAGCAGCCACGGGCGTCCACAGCGAAAGCGCCTGCCATTTTGTACGCTCCCAGACGGTTGGTGGAAAGGTTCTAGAAAGATTTTTGCGGACGCGGTTTATACGGTTCAGCATGTATAGATACCATATCCCTTCTGGAATCAGGTACGCTGGGGAGGTCGCTTGTGGCCCAATTCTCAAGCAGGATGCGCTCATTCCTCTGCAAACCCTAAACCTGGTGTTCTCAGCCCCGATATGTCAGTAATTATCCTAAACCCTGCATGAGGCCCCTCTTATACCCCAAGCCCTAAAACCCTTGTGGAACCATAAAGCTAAGACTATCCCTAACCCTAATCTTGAGCGGCATGAACCTTTGCGAACTTCCCGAACCCACAAACCGCAATAAACGCCAAAAAATCCCCAAGCCCGGTGAACTTCCTTCTAGGGTAGAACCCTAGAACCCTTATAACAAACCATACTTACAGGATCTCTTATAGGTTCTTAGGACCCTTTGGGACACAAAAAACCGAGGACCAAATCCACCTCGAGAAGTGCTGGTCGCCGCGCAGCGTCGTGACCGCAAACGCAGGCTGCAACCTCTACTTGGGTTTAGGCTTCAGGGTTTAGGGCTTTAGCCCATACATTCCAAAGTACCTATATACGGGTTCTTTTAAGCAAGGGATCCTGCAACTGTGCTTACCAGGGTCTCTATAAGGGTGGGTTTGGGGCACGTTGCAACCTTCTTGGAGGGTCGGGAGACTTTGTAGATAGATGCTTTTATACACTTATGAATATCATAACCCCGGTTAGGTTATGTAGACTTAAGTGTCAACTTTAAATACATTCATAAGGTTCATGGCCCCAGTTAGGACCCCTTGTTAGGGTACTTCTACGTCTACTGATTATCTACTTACGAATTCCCCGACCCTCCAGGCAGCCAGGTGTAGCTCTGCAGAGTCCGAGACTAGAACAGCGAGGCCTTCGTAATTCGAATAGGGTGTGGGGGGTACGTTCAAGTGCCAGTCTCTAATTTGTAATAAGGAACCCTGAGGGAAGCACCGAAACACCGTTGTTTAAGTTGGTTTTATGGGGTTGACGGTTTGAATAGGGTTTAGGGCGCTTCGCACCCTAAGGGTCCAATTCCCTCTTGCGAAGCTTTATGGGAATCCGTTGATTCACGTTACAACGTAAGGAAATGTTTTAGGCTTGATGGTTTTATACCTTTAATAGTGATATGTAATAATAAGCAGATATTCAATTACACTCCAATCGGGAATACTCGTCAAGTTGATATTGAATAAGGATCCGACCATAGTTACAATGCAAGGTATATGGGGAATACGTTTTGGAAGGTAGTGTTTGGAGGATTACAACTGGTGTAGCCTTACTGCTGATGGACAAAATCCTGCATGACCTTAAGGCTCCTAAACAATGGGAATTATGGTATATTCCTTAAACTACTATTTGCTTAAGAAACCCCCAAAAAATAAAAATAATAATCCCTATATTACCCCCATAAGGAATATATTTTTTATTTTTTGGGGGTTCTTAAGCAAATAGTAGTAAATAGGGTCATGCAGGATATTGTCCATCCACAGTATCATGTAAGCGGTGCAGTCACAGGATGACTGTCTCTTTATGCCTGTGTCAGGAGATCACCGGTTGTGGGGTGTTTGCAGGGAAGTCTGACGCGCACTAAAGATCTATTGAAGAAGGTTGTGGGAATTCTTCACAGTAGGTAGGAGCGGGTAAAGCTGAAGCAATAGCGGAAATCGCAGTCTCGTGAAGCACAAGTGGCATCAGTGCAGACAACATCGGCAGAACTGCCAGCTGTAAACCAAGCCCGAAACCCAAAAGGCAAAACCCAGCCCCTCAAACCCATCTCGTAGCCCTCAACCCCAAATCCCTGAAGGCTGAGCCCTCAACCCCACAAAGGAAAAACCACAGACCTCCCAAATTCAAGAGGGCGCATTCTTCAGCATCTTGTCATCAGGTGGTGGCAGGCATCAGGAGCCCCGCACACCCCAAAGCATACTCACAACTCTGTATCACAATAACAACTTCCATGACCCTACACTCTTGCATGAAACCCGCCTACAGCCGCTTCCTCAACCGAAACCCATCAGGTTCCTCGGCAGTTAACCCCCTGATTTGAGAAAACCTAGAGGCTCATACCCTACCCCTTTCTTGGAACAACGAGTTTTACGGTTAGGGTCCAGTTAGGGTCTGTTGTATATAGAAAAGTAGATACCACAAAAGAGGGGTAGGATATGAGCCTACAGGAATGCTGCCAAAGCGCCGTGCAGGCCAGGAGTGGCTCCAGGCGCAAGTGTCCGCTCTGGGCGGGTTCGGGAGAGCCGGGTTTCATACAGCACAAGTAGTGTTGTCGATGGTTCTATGACCCTAAGCAACCATGTACCTGGTACCAAGGATTCACAGGGTCCTGCACTGGGTTTGACAGGCGGGGGAGGGGGTGGGTTAAAGGATCCATGCAGCTGTATAGTATGCGTGGGGTACTAGTGCTCGTCCTGCCTATTTGTTCTGCTGATGCACGAAATCCTTCAGTATACGTTTTGAGGGATATAGCATACTTTCAACAGCTGTAGCCAAGATAAAGCAAGTTTATGTTCTCAGCATAATAAAAATGCAAAAACTTTCTACTTCAACTGCTGAATCCCTATAACGCTCTACATCCAAATTCTCAATCCCTTTGCCGCGAGCTGGACGGATTTGGGGTGGCTCAAGGCTATTGGGCTCCAGAACATTTCCCGGGGTGCCGAGCATGGAGACCGAAGGCGTGTGGGTAAGATGTAGTGGATTACGCTACGGTTTAGGGGTTTAGGGTTTAGGGGTTTAGGGTTTAGGGTTTAGGGTTTAGGGTTTAGGGTTTAGGGGTAGTGTAGGATTGGGGGCTTAGTTCCATGTAGCTATGTAGTATAATCATGGGCCCCAGAGGTACCTAAACAAAAGCACCCCTTCAAGGACAAGTCTACACCAAACCCATCGCTACATACCCCGACCCTCAGCCATAGCCTCAGCCCAAGGCTCAAGGATGGACAATGACTGTTCATGTTTTGCTATGTCAACAGCATGTGATGACTTTCGGATTTAGGGTTTAGGGTTGAGGGTTTAGGATTTCGGGCTAGCGGCTCGGACCTTGTTCTGGTTCGGGCTTCTCTGCAAGTAGAGAGTGTGAAGTGACTCAGTGATGGAAGTAAGTCTGCGAACACTTTCTTTTCAAGGTCTTCCAATCCCCAAGGGTCCACGTGCACAAATAAAATATACATTCCGCTTCAAGTAGTCCCTAGGTACTTTGGGGCCTAAGTATATACTAGTTGGACACATGGTTCCTTAGTTTCAATGACAATCTGGACCATGGCTCTTGCATCACGATCCTATGGGAAGCCAGCTGAGAAGTAGTTACACCGTAACACACGAAGCAAAACACACGCGCACACACACACAATAAATTTTGTCTGTTCTATCAAGAACCCTTTAGACTCTAAACCTTAAAGCCTAAACCCTAAGCCCTAAACCCGAAGCCCTAAACCTTAAACCCTAAACCCTACAACTTAAACCCTAAGCCTTAAACCCTAAACCTTAAACCCTCGACCCTAAACTTGTTCGACCGCCGGGACGGCATGGAGGAAAACAACACTCCAGCGAAGTATCATAGGGTTGAGGATTTAGGGTGGCCTAAGTGATTTGGAGGGCATGGTATTGTATCTACGCCATCAAGCCAGGTAACTGTCCACTTAGCGGCTTCTTCCGCTATGTGGAACGAGGCATACAGGATGAAAATGAGGATGAAGCCCAGCGGCAAAGAGCCTGCAATTAGGATTGCTGGACATTGCTGACCGTACCACGAATACAAAACAAAACACCAACGACAGCAACGAAAATTGCTGCTGCCACGCCAACTGCTCTCTGACGGGTGATACTATTGGCTATAGAAGACCACGCTTCTTACCAGGATTAAGGGTACTATGTGTTGCTGCTGCTTTGTTCTTTGCCGTTGGGCGTGGAGCAGATGAATGTCTAGCCTGGTGTTCTCTCCCCCTCTTTCTGTCTTCCTCTGCAAGGAATAAGAGATGGCTCGGGTAGTGAAGCGCTCATGTGATGATATATACCCGACTCCCCATGCGCCTTTCTTGCAGAGCTTGGTGATCCGGACTGAGGGCTTGGGGTTTAGGGTTTGGCTTGGTGCCCCCACAAGCCTGGCGCAGTACCATGACACTACCAGCTGCAAGAACGTGGAAGCTGCGCCAACCCAAAGATCTTGCAGATGCCAGAAGCTTCCTGTGGATCCCTGTTTAGGGTTTCGGGTTTAGGGCTTTAGGCATTTTGGGGGGTTAAGGTTTAGGGTTCTTGTTGCAGACTGTAGGTTTATGTTGCTAGAACTGGGATCTATCATAACCCCTGAGGCTTACTGATTTTGCTAGCTTATTACAACAAACTCCTTAGCAAGAACCAGGTCAGTCTCTACCAAGAGAGTCCATATCTACTACTATTCTGAAATTAGGTATCCCAAACTGTGACCAGCATGGCCTGTTAGAACCAATTAATTCCATAGTGGTATATAATATTTCTGGACCCTCCGGGCTACAGACTTTCCCCTGACCTTAACCCCCACACTCTAGACTCTAAACCGTTAGGCCCTTAAACCCTTAAGCCCTAAACTCTGAAACGCTACACCCTTAAACCCTAAGCCAGATCTGAAGTCAGCGAGGGGCCAACACGTGGCGGCGGAGGATGCTTGTCCGAAGCTTTCACCGGCGAACAGGCATCGTAGCCTGCAGATGTGCAGAGCATTGCGGATTTCGCAGCAGGTAAGAAACAGGCTCAGGTATGCTTCCGGCTGCCCTAAACCCTAAAAAAGTTCGATGTTTCTTGCTGTTGTGGTTTACTGTCTGCTCCCTGGTGACACATACTCTGGGGGAAAGTTTTCTCTACTTCACCCTAAGGGTTCATGCCCCCAAGTAATTTATACTTTGGCCTTGAAGTAGTCTTTATTTATGTACTCCTTGGGCCTATATACTATTTGGGTACGCTGACACTTAGGGTCAAGGTTCATGGGTAAGTTGCATGCGGGGTCGTACCAGTATCGCTAGTTTTCCCGAGGTGCCTTGCAGATCCTATGACCCGCCTTACTGTTTGCGAAGACATGGGGACGCGGCTTGGGCTCGGCTTTTGCTACTCCCAAAGGGTCCTAGGTACTGTTATGGGGGATACTTCCCCAAATCATAATAGTAATTCCTAATATAGAAACCCTACATTCTACTATAAAGGTACTTTGGACCCTTTGGGACCGTGGGGGCTCAGAGAGCCTTTCGATGCGTTTCAGTGCCTGTTCCCTCAAAGAAGCTTGGACACCTACGGTTGATGATATAAATCCTGCATTAGCCACAAGAATAAGGAAGATACCATAATTTCCATAGTTTAGGGTCCTTAAGGAAATGCAGGATTTATATCATTAGCCATAATAATAAGGAGTAGACCATAATTCCCATAGTCCAGGGCCATTAAGGCAATTCTGGCACTTGGCGAGTAGACTGCCCTGTAATTGCCCGTCAGTTTCTGGGTTATGGATACTTCAGGGTTGTTTGGGGTCTAGGGGCTTAGGTCAGGGTTTAAGGGTTTAAGGTTTAGGAAGAGTAGACATTGTGCAGGTCACTGGGCTCCTGAGGAAGATATAGACGCCCTGGTTGAGGTTTGCGGCTTAGGGCTCAACTCTAGTTCAGTCTTTGGCTAGGACCTATCACAAGAACATAGAAACAGGGTAAGTATGGCCTGTAACACAAGTGGGATACCACCGGAGATGCTGTGTCTGAAACTGCGCTAAACCCTAAACCCTAAATCCCTGAACCCTAAGAAATGTGTCTCCTAATTCGCTGCAGCACCTTCTGCACCTTTGGGCAACGCGAAGCGCATCAGCTGCCTGGGAAAATGGCGGATGGGTCGTTTTCTGTGTTAAGGTTCAGGCTTTAGGGCTGGTTTTGCACCCACACAGTAACAGTGTACATTAAATTACTATAGGGCGCGCCTTATGTCTCCATATTATATGCCTATAGTCTCCATTGTAGTTCCTGTTTTTTGTTAACCAAAATTTACATTTTAAGATCCTAACCATAAGAGTGGTTAACCCAAGGTAGTGAGTACATATATAGTAAAGTCTGGGGTTTCCAAAGTCAGGAATTCATATTAAGATGTGGGGAAGTTTCCCCTGTAACAGTACCTAGGACCTTGTGGGAAACCCGAACTTGGCATAAGTGCAGATGGCGGCGCCCCGAGGCAATCCCCAGGACGATTGACGCGCCCAGCTCGCCGAGAACCTTGTCCAAACACCAAGCTGCTCGTGGGTTTGTTTCAGATCTAGTTGGTAAGACATGTAGGGGCCGTAGAAATGTCAATAGGGTTTTGGGCTGTTTAAAGGAAACTGCCTTTTGCCATAAGGCATCACTTTGCTAATGGTTTAAGCGTCTATTTAAAATTGTAGTATCAGTCTGGGTCGCCGAGCATTCTCACCAGAACAGATTAGAATTTGAACTCTCAACGTCGGTAAGCCCTGCTTGCTCAGACAACAGCCAAACAGGTACCTTTGCA
Source organism: Symbiodinium sp. CCMP2592 (assembly GCA_905221615.1). Lineage (NCBI taxonomy): Eukaryota > Dinophyceae > Suessiales > Symbiodiniaceae > Symbiodinium > Symbiodinium sp. CCMP2592. The sequence goes on from CAJNDT010000335.1 coordinate 1,818,973, forward strand.
TAAACCCCTAAACCCTAAACCCTAAATCAAACATAGTCATTTCGCACCTCAGAGTTGGAAGTATGGCGAGCTAAACATGCTGACAATATGCAATGCTTCCTGGGAAAGAAGACAAGTGAAAATAGTACAGCGATGCCAGTAAACCAACCAACGATAACCGGATAACCGCCGTCGTCGTCATACAAAGGTGATATGAAAAGCACACAGAAGCGACAACAGCAGCAACAAGAATTGAAATACATATATATATATATATATACCTCTATGCACACATAGCATTATATATATATATATATATGTTTATGTAGTACAATGTTGCCAACTACTTCGTTTGAGGAACCCTATAACAAGCAGCCTATAGGCATCTATGAAACTACCATATCAGCCAGCATGTCATTCCATCCTCCTCTAGAAGCTGAGCTGAAAGACGGAAGGACAAACTCTGAAACCCGGGGCCCTAAACTGAACCCTGGAGTCATCCTACATAATTACGCACACTCACGAAACGGCACACCAGCACACTCAATGTAAAAGATAACCCATATTAGGGGACTTATAACTCCACTTACAACTACCCATGAACCTGCAAGTGCTCCCAAGTCACTCCCAAGAGTACAAAGGGCCCCAGGGAGTCACCAGCAGAGGCTGCTCGCACGAGCCTTTGGAGCTTTTAGGGGTTTAGGGTTTAGGGTGTGTTTCACGGGTTTGAACAAAAAGAACTCCCTTTCTGGTATTGGGTAACTTTATAAGGAACCTAGAACTACAAACAGGGAATGAGGGTACTACTGGGCATCCTAGTTTATGTGTTTCACGGGTTAACGGGCCTAGAGTTTATAGAGGTGTTTAGGGTTTTGGGGGTTCAGGCGTTTAGGGGTTTGGGGGTTCATGGGTTTCGGGGTTCTTAGAGACTGACTATGGTTTTTATGGAATTAGGGCTTTTGATGCTTCAGGGTGGTGGCTCTTGCTCGTCATGGCTCTGTCCGAAGATTTTGTGCCAAAGGTTGGGCCCTGAGCATTTTTATCAAAAAGCCTTGATCCTATTCGGGGTGCAAGATTCGATCTCAGATCTCTGATCTTAGCACTTAGGTTTCAAGCTCCTGGGATCTGGGCCAGCTGTCAAACTTTCGACGCTTGCCGGTTTTTTGATTCGGAAGGAGATTTTGGGTCTAATTAGCGCATAGACGTGGATTCGGGCATTCAGCCAGGTCTGACGGGTGCTTCTAGGATCGACGCGTACTTTTCTTGGCGTCTCTTGGGGATCCCGATGACGTTCAGATGGCCCCGAGTCGTAGTCCTCTTCTTCGCTGTTCCTTCTTAGTCTTCTTAAAAGGAGTAGGGTGCAGTACTGAGTTACTGTAGGGTTTCTTCGGGCCTAAACTCCTAAACCCGAAATTCTAGGGTTTAGGGTTTCCAGCTTCTCAGGCGGCTGGAACCGGGTTCAGACATAATCCGGTACAAGCAGACTCATAAACCTGGCACCTGCAGCAGCCAGTAAGGAACAAAGGCAAAAAGGAGCACTGCTCCTTCTTTATCTAGGCTCCATCTCTGCAGACCCGACCATATCTAGGAGGGGCTTTTTAAGCGTTTGAAAACTGTTGTTAGTAGGTAAGATCGTCTCAAGCCCAATAAGAGCAAAAATAAAATGTCCTAAAGCCCCACCTAGATATCTGGGAGAGGGGAAGAAGCCTTTGCATCCGTTCATGTACCCGACATGGCAGGATCGATGTGGGTGGCTGTCAATATTAGGGTCCCTTTTTGGGTCCTTATTATAATACGACACCTAATATTTAGGGTACCCAAAAACGGACCGTAATTTTGACAAGTACCCATGCGTGTCCCTCAAACCACGAGCACACAGTAGGATGCTGTGGAATTGTAAACGGAAGCCCGCCTCAGGATTGCAAGGGAAAGATGCTGAGTAGCAATCGCTGAACTCTAAGTCAACAAGAGGCTGAAGGGTTGACCTGTGTGCCTCTTCAAAACGGAGCTGATATGAACTGACCAAAAAACTATCTGGGTATTCGTCGGTATTTGTATCTTAAGGCTACATTGCCTTTGATAATTTCTCTAGGTACAAGTGTGGTGCAATGTAGCCCTTCATAATGGAGCTCCAAAATGCAACTGATATGAACTGACCCTGTAAAACCAAACCTATCTGTCGGCATTTTGTGTTTTTAAGGATACATTGCATGGGCTATTCAAGGCACACAGTTTGTTACCCAAATCTACCAAAGCTTTGATCAGGGAATACTCCTTGAAACCCCGTGCCATCAATTTGCCTTGCGTTTGTCTGCGGAGGCGTCTAGGGAGTGTCAAGTTTCAAACCACTGCCCCCAAACCAGAGAAGCATTAACGGCCATGCAGCTGCGAGCACAATGCGAAGAGGATTAGCACCGCAATATCACCTCAGGGAACTTGCATAGATTTTCAGAACCGTGGTTTTTAGCCGGTAGGTTCAGATTCAGCATGCCAGCAATCATCGATTTAAATCTGCATGACCATGTGAATGCTGATCGCACGGTGTGTGGGCAGTGTAAGGCTTTTTGGGAGGGCCACCTGGCCGAGTCGGTCCGGGTTCGGGGGTAGTTTCTTGTAATGTAGGAACCTGATTAAGAAACCTTGGGCCTTTATTAGGGTTCCTTTTATGAACCCTACTATTTTGGGGTCATAGGCCCAGGGCTTCTTAATCAGGTTCCTACAGTATGATTGCTCTGGTTTGCGAGGTTGCATTCTGGGCGACATACACTCCAAGGGTAAAAGGAGGGACCCTTAATAAGGACCCCTAGGCATTTCCCATTAATATAGCTATTATATACCCATTATATAGCCCCATTATAGGGTAGGGGTCCCCATTAAGGGTCCCTCCTTTTCCCCTTTGATACACGTGGTTCAGGCCCAGAGGTCTACCCGCAGTGAACCCAAAGGGTCCAAGTATCATTAATTATGGTATGTACTTAGACCCCCGAAATATCCTATAAGTATATACCATAATGATACTTGGACCCTTTGGGTTAACCACTGTAAATTCCGAAAACTGCATGGCCTGTAACTCTATATTGCATCCGGCTGCTTCTCTCATGTCTGTTGAATCTGAATCCGAGTTCACCTTCTAGCTGTCCATCTTGCTCGTAGCTCGGGAGAGCGCAGACGCAACAACAAAAAGACCATGCAACTCGATAGCTCAGGGGGCAGGGCTTAGCGTTTAAGGTTTGGGGCAGAGGGTTTCAGGGTATTGGGTCTGGGATTTGGGGTTGAAAACCTTCGAAGCCCCAACTCGATCCCAGTAGAGTCCGCTCGCTGTTGTAACAATGCATGACAAAGATGAACTCTAAAAAGGAAACCCGAAAGAGGTAGGTTGGTAGGGTGCATGTAGACCCTAAACCCTGCGGGGCATTCGCAAAGCTTCGAGATCCTGAGACTTGAATGCCCAAGTCCCTATAGACCCCCATCAACACGTGTATAGCCCCTGGTAAGCCTTACAATTAACATTGAATACACCTTAAAGTGGAAGAACCCATTACACGAAACATGCATGAAACTTGAACCCTGAACCCGAAACCTGAAACCCTACACATCGAAGCTTCAAGAGTGCGGTTCCAAGCCAAGGGCTCAAAACAGTAATGCCGATGGCCATGTTTCCGGCCTCACGAATTAGAGCGAGCGTCGTGCATGGCTCTCTTTAGTAAACCTAAGGGTCCATGTGCAGATGTACTATACCTTAAACTACCATAACCTACACTTTCGTAGGTTCTTCTTATATAAACAAAAATATGGACTTTATAGGGACCCTACAAAAAAGTAGGTACGTTAAGGCAGACTGTGACTTTAACGTACTCCCTACTTCGGGGCCGAATAACATAAACGCACATTCATGTCAAGTTCAGTATATGAAGGGCACACGTAGTGTAGGAGCACTTGTAACTCAAGGCCTAGATGGGTCTATAAGGGCTCTTGAGCGGCCATATATATATATATATACATACACATGTGTGTGTGGTTCTTGGGTGCAATAGATGCGCAGAATTGGTAATCATTGGTTCATCTGAGAACCCCAGGATTCCTTGAGGTTCCGTTTAGTGATATCATGGTTCCAAGGTGAGAGCTTTACTGGTAAGGGTTTAGGGTTTAGGGTTTAGGGTTTAGGGTTTAGGGTTGAAGGGGAGTGATAGAGCATAATCATATGAAGACACAGTGCGGGAAGTAGTACCGAATATACAGACCTGCATAGTGCAGAGGCAAGTGAGTCTGGAATTCAGACTCCTGGGTTTAGGGCTTGGCGGGTTTAGGCCCAAACGACGAAGGTCGGATTTTGCGCGTAATCGAGCTAAGGCGATTTATCTCGGCTTCGTCAGCTATGTGGCCTGGGGCCACACCTTACATCCCGAACCCCGGGATTGATGAGCCCGTAGACGACACCTAGGGTTAAGCATGCTTTAGCTATATTGTGCTCTATGGAAAATGCCATGAAATACGTAATTAAATGACAAAATTATGCAGCCTATACCCTGCATTGACAAGCCGCACCAAAGATGTAGAATAAGTGCAGGTGCCTAACAGATCAGCACATAAAGCCCTACTGTAAGTCCTGAAGCCTAACCTCCCTACAACCCACTGCAAAAACTAAGCCCCCTAACGAATCCCGAAACCCTGAATACTGAACCCTAAACCCTAATCCCTAAAACCCTAATCCCTAAACCACCCCCGAACTCTACATAGACTTCCCGTCCGCCTTTGTGTCACCACATTTCAGCTCAGAGATGATAGCGATGGCGGAGGCAGGGCTTCGAGCGGTCATCAACGCCTCCATGGAGGGCTTGGGGGTTGGGGCTGAGAGGTTTGGGGCGTTTCGGTTAGGGCTTTGGGGTTTTGGAGTTAGGGTTTAGGGTTGTTTTTGTTTTTGTTTTTCAGTGCTTTTTGATTTGGGGTCGAAGGCTTGGGGTTTAAAGTTTGGGCTTCGGGGTTTAGCGCTTGAGGTTTGGGGCAGCTGTCATCAACGCCTCATGGATGGCTCTATGGAAAGGGCCCCGACACCTTCGGTTCTAGGGTGGGGTTCAGGGTCATAGTAAACTGTATATAGTAAATATGTATATACTTATTTTTTAAGTTGTGATAGGATTTTCGAGGGTCTTAGAGTCCAGAGTTTAGGGGATAGAGGCCCGTCTCTTACCTTTCGGGGTATGCTATAGTACTGTTGATGGACAGAATCCTGCATGACCCTAAGGACTCTGAACTATGGGAACTATGGTATATTCCTTACAGTGGGTGATGCAGGATTTTGTCCATCAACAGTATGACTGTATGGGGACCGTACGCGGACATAACAGTTCATTATTCCGAGGCTGATCGCTGGTTCTCGCTTGCGGCTTTGTGCAGACTTACTATTACCTTAACCTTCAGTCATTTGTAATTAAAGCCCCCTGGATGGGCTAATTAACATGTAGCCCAAATCCGTATCCGTTTTGGTGTTCTCGGAAACCAATCAAAGCATCTCGTAAGGACAGTCGCTTAGGTGATGAGCGCGTTGTTTTGCAGGACGTTGTAAACGGCTCAACGGTTTGCAAAACTGCTGCCACCTGTGTTCGTGCAAGCACGGCATACCGAGAGGGTCCACATGCCCAGGAGTTTCCAACGAGGCGCTGAAATCCATTGCTAGGTACATGTACAGCCACCAACATCCCTGGTTGATCATAGACACAGTATTCTAGGCGTTGCAGTAGAGCCGCTGCCATAAGAAGACAAAGACTTCCGCGGGCGGCAAGGGACGACTGCATGCCAAGCGCTGCAATCGTGATCCTTGGAGCTACTAAGAGGGTTGCTATGCAGGCTTACCCATAGGCCCCAAAGCAGTTCCCTTTTGGGATTGCCCTATAGGATTCTATATACGAACCCCAAAAAGGAACTACTCTGGGGCCTTTGAGTAGTGTGTAGGGTTGATCGGGCTCCAAGGGATCTCAAAAGACTCCTTAAAGGGATCTTTGGAGCTACGAAAATGGGGGAGCAAAAGAGCTAGAATTCGGGCAGCCATGACGGCTACTGGGTTTAGGGTTTAGGGTTTAGGGAGTTACTATGAAGAGAACCATCGGGCTAAACTAAATACTAACATAAGGGTTGCAAGTACCCTAAGAGTCCAAAGGACCCAGTAATTAATTAGGTGCTCTGGTTTAGGATAGTAGGTATGTAGTGCAATATTCAGGACAGTATTTGATAACTGTGTTTTTGGACCCTTGGGTATGTAGTTTGATATTGAGGACAGAATTTGATAATTATATTTTTGGACCCGTAGGTATGTAGTTTAATATTCAGGACAGTATTTGCTTATCATGTAATGGCACCCTTAGGGTAAAGGCTATCCAAAGGATTACAATCAAGTTGAGGGTGCCGAGAGCACGGTTTAGGGTTTAGGGTTTGCAGGCTTCGTGGTTTACAGTTGAAGAAGGGTCTTTTGGGTCTGCATAAGGTGCGGCCAAAGTACCCTAAAACATGCATGAACATCTGGCTGAACTCAAGCCCTTGAAGCATCAGGAATTTACCAAGAATTTGTTGGCAAGTTTGCCCAGAGTTACAATCGAGCTCTCCTTTATCGGTTAGCCACTTCCCTAGGATCCCTGAACGAAATGTCGGGTCACCATAAGAAAAGACTGCACTGGAGATTCTAGGCAGACTTAGATTTTGTATTTCAGGGTTAGGGGATCTAAAGCTGACTGTGAACCGCTGATACTCCTAAATTAAAAGCACACCCCAGCCCATAAATCCGTCGTAAGCCGGAAGGCTTAGGATCTGGGGTGTAGGAAACGAGGAAACGAGCACAAGACGCAGCAGGGAAAGCTCTCCAAATTAGGGTCCCTTTTATTGGTCCCACAAATAGTGCGGCAGGCTGATAGATGGATCTCGAAGGGGACCCTCAAACCCTGTAGAAGCCTTATAGATCCCTTTAAAGGACCCTAAGCGGGACCCTGACTACCTACATGTTCAAGCCAAGATGCAGTCCGGAAGACTCGAGGAAGAAAATCCCAGTGGCACAAAACAGCACCTGTGTAATCTAGGGGCCTTACGTAGCAGGTTCGGGATATGGGAAAATGTATTAACTAAATATTTGCGTGAATACTCTAAGTTAAGGAACAGTAAGTATATAATGACCACCAGATTTTTCTGGTTGTAGGCTGTAGATACCGGCTACAGCAAACTGGCTTATACGTAGGAAAGATAAAACGTCGGGGCCGCTATTTACTGCGTCGACTAGGACTTTGACGTTGATTCTCTATTCCCGGCCGCCGCGACAATCACCCCAAACCCTAAGCCCTAAGCCCTACCTTAACCCCGAAGAACCCGCCTTTCTAAGGACTTACATAAGGAAGTCATAAGAAGGAACCCTAAAACGGCAGGTTTTTCAGGGTTAAGGTATACCCCAAGCCCTAAACCCTAAGCCCAAACCCTACACCCTAAACCTCATGGATCTTCCGGATCGCAGGGGTGCTTCACCCGAAGCTTGACTCACCAAGAGGATCCGTATATACTACCATTATGGAATTAGGTCCCCAAAGGCATATCGGGGATGGTCTTTTGGGACCTAACTCCATAGTGGTAGTATATATGGACCCTCTGACTCAGCACTTGCTGGAACAGCAAGAACTCAACGCAATACCCCAAATTGCCGGGTTTTAGATTCCAAATGTCATTTGGGTACTTGGACCCTGACGGTAACACAACAAGGGTTATGAGCATTGTAAACAGAACCTAGGCCCTTCATCAAACACGTTGAACATCCCAAAAAAAAGGATCTTAAGCAACCCACTAATGTAAGACTTGTAACACCCTTACAAGCACAAACCCGGCAAAGTCAGAAAGACTGCAGCCGAAGCACTGTGCACGTGCAGATGAAGAGAACCTGCAGTTATGCCGTCTTCCGTCTCGTGCGGGTATTGTTGTGATGAGTCCTAGAAGCAATCTCGACGGTCCCTATAAGTCGCACATCAGATATTGTATCGCAGAGCTGCGTGCAATCCAAGCTGGGCTTCGCAGCGCAGGTTCAAAAGGGAATACACAGCTGAATCCAAAAGTCTTCGGAAGTACGTCGAACCAGCGTGCCTGTCTAATGCCAACTCAAAATAGGGTCAGGTCTAAAGATAAGAGCTCCGAAGCAACGGTTCCCGCTAGCTCCATCTTCGACTACTGTTGCAATACCCTTAGGGTCCATGTACCCATATATCATATACTTTGGCCTTGATGTCGTGCCTATTTGTTTACTTCAAGGCCCAAGTATGTGCTATATAGGTACATGGACCCTTTGGGATAGAAGCCGAAGCCTTCACCAACACACCCAAACATGCGCATGCTCGTGAACACAGTGGCTCCGGCAGGGATGCTAATAATTGCGACTTATGACACTCTTGGTACATGCTCCTTGGAAAAACTCTACCCCGCCTTAGAACCACAATAGAAACAATATGGTTAATCTTCTCTTGGGTTGTGTATGAACAAAACAAAAATTCCTAAGGAGACTATAGGAAAGGGCTTCGGGCTTTGATTCTGGCTTTCGGCTGGTCAGAGCCTTCCAATCCAGGTCAGCAAAATGGAGATCCCTGAACACTCAGACCTCGAATCTCAATGACAGCCCCGCATGCCCCCACCACCCTAGACCCTATAACTGTTAAGGCTTGTTCAGTAGGCCCCGCCTGCAGTGCCATGGGCTTCAAAAGGCCCTGGAGTTCTGGAAGAAAGATCTCTGCCCCTGCCGCGCCTGGCCATGGATTGACATGTCAATCTCAGAAGAGAAGTTGGGGTTTACCTCTAGTCCCCTTTTTCTTGCTTTAACGAATTTCATAATTAGGCCCCAAAGCAGAACTACAAGGGAGACTATCATTATAGGTAGGCTTTATGAGGAAGCTTCATTGTGGATCTAAACAATCTGTTTTACATGCTTGGCCCGTAAGCTGCAAAGGCCAAGCTGTCTAACACATGGCTGGAAAAGCTTCTAAGAATATGTATATATATATATATAAATATATGTTATTTATGTATACATTTGTTTACATATATCATATATATATATATATATATATATATGTATGTATGTACTCGCATGCATACACACATATACATACACATATGTACAGGTACACATGTGTATGTGTGTAAATATGTATAGTACCTACATATATGTATATAGACATACCTTCTACATATATATATATATATATATATGTGTAGAACGACTCTGCGAACAAGTCACAACCACAGTACCACCAAAGTCTAGCCTATGGGCAACTGGGCCGCAAGCGACATTACTCAGCCTTTCGATGCTCAACTGAAATTACATACATGCCTTGGGTATTTGGACTGCCGGGGTGACAAAACCGGCACTATAGAAGCCAGGACCATAACCATTATCATTCCTTCGGGCGTTTTAGTTAACTACACTAATCCCAAACATTACTCTAAACCATAACGCTGACCTGAATATGTTATATGTATACATACAAGTATAATATACTATTCCTGACGGTTCTGTGCTTAGGCTATACCATGGTTGCAGCCAGCACCAATTATCATCGGTAAGGTACTGCATGAGAGGGTGAGGATCTAGAGCTTCGATCGCGCCTGCGATGAACGCGAGAGAGATCTGGTTGATCATGCCTTTGCCGAGGGGCTCTCACTTCAGGTAATGCAGGGGCCTCAATAACTAGAATGGGGTCTTCGGATATAACATACCTTACATCCCATAAGCAACTCGCAAAATAGTATTGTTAGTTATTTAGGCCCAATAGTAGAGGGTTCAGATGAAGGTCAGGCACACAGAAGCAGGCTAGAGGATTTAGGATGTAGGTTTGAGGGTTCAGTGACATGGAAAGCACTTGCCTTCCTAGACTTACCTAGAGGCTCATACCCTACCCCATTTTTAGGATACCTCGTGTTATGTTCAGGATCTGTTGTATAGACAAGTAGGTACCGTAAAAAAGGTGGTAGGGTAGAAGCCTCTAGGTAGGGTTCTGGGTTTAGGGCTCCGGCTTCGCGGGGCTCGGGGTTGGGGGTTTAGGGTTTCGAGGTTTGGGGTGGAGTGTAAACAAAAGTTGAACGGCACACCAAGTTGAAGCCCTCGTGTTTATCGTAGCACTGTACATAGAAACCCTACATTCTAGGATATGGTTACTTAGAACCTTTTGGGCATATCATGCTCAAGAGGAACCACTGTTCGACAAAAACCGAGAAACTCTGTTGTGGCATACTTCGTCAACCCTCAAGCAACCGAGACAAACCCTCGACCCTACTACTGTATCATTCCTTGCTGCAGACGCTGAACCTCATGCCTGAATCAGTTTGCCATGCAGATCTTCCAGCTAGCCAAGGGCTCACAAAGCAAGCCTAAACCGCCAACCCTACCTATACCCTCCATTTGAGTTCCTTTTTTTGGTTAACCAGTTTTATGGTTAGGATCAAGGAACTACAATGGAGACTATAGGTAAAGCATAAAACACTGATGGGAGGCCAAAAGGGGGGTTTAAGATTCTTGGGGTAGGGATTCCTTAATATGAACCCTACTATGGGAACCCTAATCCCTACTAAACCCCCATCCCTAAACCCTGAACCCCTAAACCCTAAACCCTGAACCCCCAAACCCTAAACTAGAAACCCGAAGCATAAAACGCAGCTGGAGGGCCGCCGATGATGGTGATGTGCATCTGCGACACCAAGTTGGCGCAGTAGGGCCCGACAAGGATACCTTGCGGAAAGGTCGGAGGTACCTGTTATGGTACCTTTAAAAGGTTCCATAAGGGTTCTGTGAAGGTTCAGTGTAGAAGGGTCCTAAGTACTGTTGTGGGTATACTTCCCCAAATTCCACTGGGAACTCCTAGTATATAAACCCTATATACATTCTACTATATAGGTGAACTCACGGCGGTATGGCATACGGTTGACCCTTTCGTGGTTCTTTGTTAATTATGACTTCTTAGATAAGTCCTTAACAGGGCAAATTCTTGCAGGTTACGGTACGGCTTACACAGCTTGGGGCCTAGGGCTTCTTGGGCTTACAGTTTGAAGATCACGGCTTGCGGCTTGCCTTTAAAGGCTTCTCAGGTCGGGACAAAGTTTTGGGTGCAAGTCTACTGTTGTTCTGGACCCAAGAGTAACCTAGGAACAAAAAGGGTGCCCTTTTTTGTTTCAAGGGGCTTATAAGGGAACCTGAACCCTAAAAAGGGAATAAGGGCCTACTCTGGGTCCTAGTGTTTCTCTTCAGTGGACCAAGGGGTTAAGGGTTAGGAATTCTTTGGCTCATTGGGTTTAGGGTTCAGGCTGTAACTACCGGAAAGCTCCGTGATACCTCGTACTTAGCGGTTGGCATCTGAGCAAATCAGGCTTCCCACTTTTTAGGTGTGGTTTCAAACCTGAGCCGCGAAGCTCCGTGGATGCCGGATCCTTTGCCAGTGCTTACTTTAGCATATGCTTATGTGCCCCAGACCTCAAATCTGCAACGCCTTGTCTCCCAGGGTCCCAAGGTGTCTGAAGTATCGATAATGTAGAATGTGTTACCTGCATGGTTTCTATATTCGGAGTTACTAACATGATTTAGGGAAGTATCCCCCGCAACAGAACATAGGACCCTTTGAGTCTTGGCTAGGAACTCCATATAGGATAAGGAAGTGCATTTCGAAGTTCATCCTGTCAGATGATCTCTAGAAGGACCGAAGGTCACTATCCATAGGCCCCATTGGTCCATGGAGGAAATGCCAGTAGGGCCTGCCACGGAAGTTCACCGGGTAGGGCATCGGCGGTCCATGTGGCGCCGGCTCCACCGTGGAGAGCATTTCCCTTTCGAACGGCGTCTGCCAAGAGTAGCCTGCGAACTCCTCCGTGTCGTCGGCGAGCGACTATCGCCAGACAGCATGCCCTGGCAAAGGACAAGGTGTGTGACAGCCCGCCTTGTCGACATCTTGTGCGCAACCTTCAGGAAGTTCGCCACACCAGTTTCCGGATCGCTTCCCAAACTTACCACTTTGAAGCCAGATTTGTGCAGAATACCGGCTGCCCCAGAAGACTCGCCAGCCACCAGCGCAACTCCAGGGGTTGGTCGTTTCACTTTCTCTTTGGGCACCTCCCACCACCTTCTCGTGACCCACGACGGCTTTGGGCTTCTTGAGCTTAACTTCTTCCGGATTGTGGATAGCATCATGTTTTTTCCTCTTGCGGTTCTCCCGCCACCGGACTCCGCGTATACGTTTAATATTGCGTGATGCATGAATGGAGCACATAATCCCTAAGTGTCGTGCCGAATCGTAGGATATTGCACCAAGATACTATACTTCTTTGAATCTGCTTGGACCCTGCCTCCTATCGAACCCTTATACTCCCACTATCCTTCGGCACTTAGCCGCTAAACCCGAAAGCCTGAACCATAAACCCTACCTGAACCACAACAAACAACCACTTCCGCTTTTAAACAAGAAACCATAAGGTATCCTGAAAAAATGTAAGCTTTTTTCAAGGTTAAACCCTACGTGTAGCGGGGTTAAGTCGCCTCAGGGCGCGTTTAGTCACAACACCCCAAGGTGACGCTCGATCCGCGTTTAGTCGCATCACCCGCGTTTAGTCACATCAGAAGTAGCGAAACCCCATGGGCACACGGCCCGGAGGTGGGTTTCAACACATGTAGCGAAATGAGTAGAAAGGCCGCGTGACGCAGGTATTCGTGGCTATTTTGCACTCACATCACCTCATTTCATCACACCAGAAATATCGAAACCCCATGTGGACGCCGCCCGGAGGTGGGTTTCAACACATGTAACGAAACGAGTGAGCTGTGCGCGTGCCGCAGGTATTTGGGCTTATTTTGCAGTCACATCACCTCGTTTCATCACACCAGAAACATCGAAACCCCATGTGGGCGCCGCCCGGATGCGGGTTTCAACACATGTAACGAAACGAGTACAAGGGTTTACGAAAACCGGTTGGCAGAGAGGGTCTTGCATCAAGCGACACTGGGGTACCGCAAATGCACACACATGGTGGGACTGCAACAGTGTATTTTGCAGGGATTTTCGGGTTCTGACTTGTGGTATAGATAGTAGGCCTGCGCGACGCCCGCGCGAGCTCGCGCGAGCGCCGCGCGACCTCCAACCCTACACCTACCTATCGACCGGCTGTCAAAACCTGTTACGGTGGTGATCAACCTCATGACATACGTCAGAGGCAGCACAGCATATCAAAACCAGCCATTCCCCATGTAGACGCTCGATTTTACATACACTCGAGGCACACACACAACCAAAGTGATCACCCATGACATCACAGCACATCATAACCAGCCATTCTCCATGTAGACGCTCGATTCCATAGGGCCGGTCGAGTCATAAGTGATTACACATGAACTAGCCATTCCCCATGTAGACGTTCGATTCCAGAAGCACCCGCTCGGGACACACGTCGAGGGCGTCACAGCACACCAAAACCAGTCATTCCCCATGTGGACGCTCGATTCCACAAGCAACCGGTGGAGGCACACATAAGTATTCACTGTGATCATCCATAACATCACAGCACGTCAAACCCAGCCCTTCCCCATGTAGACGCTTGATTCCACGGCAACCGCTCGAGACTTTGGGCCAGCAACCGGTACCACTGGAATCGCAAACAGCAGCTGCACACTGGCTGAATCATTAGGTCTACAAGCATGTCCGAGGATGCGAACTGACACGTTTTAGCAGAATCCCCAACTGCACACTCGATCGATGCGACTAAACACAAGCCGATGCGACTTAACCCATGGACCCAGTAAACCCTAAAAGGACCAGGATTGAACTCCAAAGCTTGAATCTAAACCCCCGAAGCCCGAGCCCGAATCTCTGCGCCTCCCAAAGAAGCCTAGTTTCCTATGCAATGGTTCAGGGTGTAGGGCTTGCGGTTAAGGGCTTAGGGTTAGGTTGTATGTAGGGTTTACGGGCTTAGCATAGGCTTAGGGCGTAGAGCTTCAGGGTCCTGAATGCTTTGGGTCGTGGGGTGGGGTATAATGACGCATTATGTCGACATCTCTGCTCCACGAATGGGTAGTTCTCTCCTAAACCCTACGCCCGAAACCCTAGGCCGGACGAGGGTCTGTCTTTGAATGCCATAGAGTTCGTCACTCTCACAATAAGGGTCAAGAGCGGAGCCACGTTTAGAACCTTCAAAGTTCGTATCCAAGGAGCCGATAAAGAGGAAGCCGCTGATTTGCGGCAGGATCCCTGTCGGCCAAGTTTGATGTCACATGCTTCTGTTGCTTCACTATATTATATGGTGAACCATGCTAAAACTAGTGCTGACAATAGGCGCAGCTTTACTACATCTTACATACCGAATAGCTAAAGCTTTGATGCCATCTAACTTGTTTGTCAAGACTTCGTTATTGCTATCCGACATGGGGGGGTGGTGGTGGCGGAGCTGCATCAAAAGGAGCTGGGTTCAGGAATCTATGGTGTCGCCACTTGGTCCTGGACTCTGGATATGAGTTTCAGGGATTTGAAAACTAGAGCAACTTCTTTCGAAGAGATTTCAGCTTGTGTATGTATGTATGTATGTATATATATATATATATATATATACATCTATAATATATATATATATATACATATGTATATGTATAAGGGCCATAGGGGACAGTATGACCAGAGTCTCCGTTTAGGGGTTTAGGGTCTAGGGGTTCAGGAATTAGGGTTTAGGTGTTTATGGGTTTAGGGTTTATCTGAACCTTGAAGAAGCTACCTTTTCAGGGTTCCTTATTATGATGTCCTTATGGAAGTCCTTAGAAAGGTAGGTTCTTCGGGGCTAAGGGAGGGTTTAGAGTCCCATGAATGTAGCATAACTTTGAGGAATAGATCTTGAACTGAGAAAAAAGCCTAAAGCTGATAGATTTGAAAATCTGAAAAAGTACCCCCTCAACCGTACCTGACACAATCGTTATGGATCCCTGTGTATGGACAGCCTACAAAACCCCAGCTCTGCATCGGAGCCTCGTGACCAAGCTGGGAAGTGGCTTCCGATGGCTCTCGAAGAGCTCGCGGCCTTGCGAAGGATTTTCGCGGGTTGCATATATGGGTGGTTGTCAAAATTAGGGTCCCTCTTTGGGTCCCTATTAAAATACGGCACCTAATATTTAGGATACCCAGAAAGGGACCATAATTTTGACAAGTACCCATATGGGCTTGCTCGCGAAAGGGATGCCCATGCCACAATCCAAACTTGGAGCAGCAGCAAGCTGCAGTGTTTGTAATGACTAGCAGCTTAAGACTTTCGGGATTACACCATGATGCGTCTGTAGCAATGTGCATCATCCAAAAGCTCAAAGCCCAAACCTGGAACACCGGAAGCCCTATAAGCCCTAAACACCCTCAAACCCTGCACCCGAAGGCCTAACCGCGTAACCCCTAAACCCTAAACCCGAAACGCTAAAGTGCATCCCAGGTCGCGATCAAGAAGGCCATGATGGCGTCCCGGTAATCTCTCAGGACCTTTGCATCCCAGCAGGGGATCTGCAACACTGAAAACCCGAGCCCCCAAGAAAGAGGATTTTAGATCTGTGGGTCTAACGGGCTTGGCTGGGAGCTGAAGCAGATAAAGCATGATGCAAGGATTAAAACACCAACACCACCACCACACCTCAAGTAAAACAACAGCAACGCGCTTGGGGGGGCGTCCTTCATAAATTATTGATTTG
Source organism: Symbiodinium sp. CCMP2592 (assembly GCA_905221615.1). Taxonomy (NCBI): domain Eukaryota; class Dinophyceae; order Suessiales; family Symbiodiniaceae; genus Symbiodinium; species Symbiodinium sp. CCMP2592. The sequence goes on from CAJNDT010000335.1 coordinate 1,834,655, forward strand.
GGTCTCTTCGTTCAGGGCAAAACCTCAAGCCCTCAAACCTGGACTTGACTAGACCCTCATCTGCATGGTCTCAGTTTGACAACGTAGTTTAGGTCACCACAACAGCGATATATAGTATCTAATTATCTGTCTCCTCATATTTGTCACAGTAACAAATTCACGCTAAAGCCCAATCTAACCGCGAACACATCCTCAGCCGGGTCAAGCAAGAGGCATGTGTACTGCCTGCACACAGAAACTTCTCTACCGACAGCATTTTAATAAAGGGGTTTGGGGTGCGAAAAACGATAGAACATCATTTACTTTTGGTTCCGACCCAATATCTCCAGTTGTTGGAATCAGAATATTTTTGACATCAGAGCAGCGTTCTTTAATCTTGGAACCCCTACTTAACGTTATCTTGGTAGACCTCGCTTGCCACAAAAATAGGGGCCATAAAACTTTGGAATAGGGCTTTTGGTCCCATATTACCATTATAAGTATAATATGTAGCCCTTAAAATTGTACAGGTAATTAATTAGGCACCTATATTGCACGTTTACACTTGGGCTCGTCGCGACAAAGGGTAAACACGCTATGGATTCTCCTCAGAAGCGCTTTATGCAAGGCTCTGTCGACCAGCAAGGGTTTCCTATGCACGATTGGATGTGGGGTTTCGGGAGGTTAGAGCTTTGATAGTTAAAGCAAGGTTTTCATTTCGAGTACAGTATAGCATGATAGGGTTGAGAAACAGTAAGGAGTAATGAATTGGTCAGGCTGCTATCTTAAGCTAATAAGCCATCTCGACTCTTTCACGGTGTCTGCCGTGAACCCCAAACCCTAAACATCTAAACCCTAAACCCACAAACCAAGGCGCATTGATCTGCCGGCTGGCAAGCACTTCCTCATGGAGTGTGTAGCAGGATATGACCTCACAGGTCTTCCAAGACCCTTTCCTTTGACAATGCATATCTGGGAGTTTCCGAAAATAGGGGACCCTGCGGTTCCGTAAAGGGATCTAGAAGGGTCTATACCCCAACATACGGGTAGCCCTAATTTTCGGAAACTCCATATATATATATATATATATATATATGTATATATGTATATATGTATATATATATATATATTTGAAAGCACTGCAACGCCCCTACATCTATGTAAGAAGGTATACCCAACGCTTTAAACATAGTCAGCAGTCGGTTATGACTCCTGAAGTATAGGGTATATCCCGAAGAACAGGAGCTTTCTGGATCCCCAGGTATTCATCAGAAAACATTGAGCGGCATTGCACGAAACCCCGGCGCCGCCGGTACTATAGGGGCTCTCCGTGATCTTCCAAAGATCCCTTTTCAAGGATTCCTCTAAGGGTTCCTTTAGGGGTAACATGAGGGTTTAGAGCATAAGGGCCCATGGGCACAAATACTGTACACTTTGGCCTTCAAGTAGTTGCTATTCATGTATTTTGGTGCCAGATTATATAGTATTTGGGCACATGGACCCTGAGGGCTAAGCAACTATTCGGCTAAGAATCGACCTGGGTGCCTGATATTTGCTGTTGAGGACCTAGGTTGCTAAGGATCAGTGTTGTTCAAGCTTGTAATAAGGGATCCCTTAGAAGGGGCCCCCACCCTGTAATAGTGGTATAATAGGAATATAATAGGGCCCTAATAGAGTCCTTATAGTCACTATTACAGGGTGGGGGCAGCTTCTAAGGGATCCCGAACAAAACCAAGTATACCCGTATGTTCACAGTATAACAAAACCTCAGAGAGCCCTAGTCTAGCACATTAGGCATAGATCCAAAACCCTGAAGACTGTAAACCCTGAGCTAATATAGAGCCTTAATGATTAAAATAAGGCTTTGGTGTGTATTTTCCGATGACTATAACAAGGACCCCCCCTCAAAAAAAGCCTAGTAACTATATTAAGTAGTTAACCTAGTAGCCCTTATGGTAACCCCTTTGAAGGAACCCCTCTAAAGGAATTCTATGAAACCCTGCAGTACTTGTTCCAGCCCCTATATTAATCAAATCTTGTTTAACCCAAGACTTCCCTGTTCAGGTGAGACTCCCTCAAGGAAATAATCCCTCCAAAAGGTTCAGGGTTTAGGAGTTTAGTGGTTTAGGGTTCAAGGGTTCAGGGTCCAGGGAGTTTAGTGGTCAAGGTTTAAAAGTCAGGGTTGTGGGCTTGAAAAGATTAAAGGGTTTGATTAAGTTTGGGGTTAGGGGGTTAGGAAAGGTTAATGGGTTTAAGTGTACGGTTGGGGGTTTAGGGTTTAAAGTTCTTCTGGTCCTCAGTGATTCGAAGGCGTGCTTTCCGAGTGGGATCAATTTAAACGTTTTCCGATAAGGCCTTATACCCAGCATCTACGTACTTTCAGGCCCCGAAGAGGTTCCTGTCCAGGTGTGGTGTGCAAGGACCATACGCCGGCCAGCAAGGATAACAATGAGAATGTGTTGACAGAGTTTGACCATATCTTCTGTCGGCCAGTCACAAGAGTTTGGTCTGCGTGCAGAGCGATGAAAATCGTCTGGTTCCAACACCCGGCTTACTCCAGGGGGTGCTTCCGGAACTCAGAGCGGCAAATGTTTCCTGCAGTATCGTCAAGGAATCGCGATAGGGCGTCTGCCACTCTGAACCGGATCTCGGTTCGCGGTTCGGACCTGACACTTCGCAAGCAAGTGTGTCGCTTCCTGACTCTCCACGTGGCACGTCATCACTCTCATTCTGCACGGCATGGGAGCTCTCATATGATCTTGTAAGGCCTGTGACGAAGGGGATGGGTGCTTGTGTATGTTGTACTGAAAATATGTTTAGGTGTATACATATTGACTACAAGGGGACATGCTTTCTAATTGTTCCGACCCCTATCTTCCTAAACCCAAACCGCGCAAAATGGCCTCAGACATTTGGGAGCTTCCCAAAATAGGGGTACCTTTTTCTGGGGTCTTTATAATAAAGAGCCTACTTTTTAGGGTACTATCTTAGGGTCCCCTATTTTCGGAAACTCCCAGTTGGAAGCATAGATTTCTGGACCGGACCTTTGAACCGTTTATATATCCTACACATGGACTAGACCCAAGAGTAGCCTAGGAACAAAAAGGGTGCCCTTCTTGGTTTAAAGGGGCTTATAAGGGAACCTGAACCCTAGAAAAAGGGAATAAGGGCCTACTCTAGGTCCGAGTGGAAAACTATCCTCGAGATCCTCAGCCGCTCTTAGGCCATCCTGAACCTGTCATCCTGAACTCTTTAATCTCTAGTAGGGTTTAGGTTTAGGGTTGTAGGGTATAGTACCATAGGCTTAGGCAGTTTAGGGTGTAACGTGCGTCGAACAAAGGAGCCTGACTGCTTCCCTTTGCTATTCCTGATTACTTGGAAGGGCAGGGGACTTAGTAAGTAGGTTATAAGTAGAGTTATAAGTACCCTAAATGGAGTTACCCCAATTATAACCCTACTTATAAGCTACTAAGTCCCCTGCCCCTCCAAGTAGGGATCATTATATCCGTCACCCACGGCCCACGCTCTTGGATCCCAAACTCCTAGTTACTACTGCCCTCCTGGGGTTTAGGGTTTAGCTTGAAGGTTCATGGGTAGCTATAAGTGGAGTTATAAGTAGGGTAACTATAATTATACTAGGGGACCTATAACTCCACTTATAACTACCCATGAACCTCCAAGTGCCCTCCCAGGGGGGGTTTAGGGTTTGGGCTGGAACCTGCCGGCCGAACCCGAGTCGCAACCCGAAGACCCCCCTTAATGAAGATCCCTGATTGTCTTGACTAGGTTGGCCCTTGAAAGCCTCTGAAAATATTCGGAAATAGGGTTCCTACTAAGCCCAATAAGGGAAAATGTAAAATGTCCCAAAGAGTCAACCTAGTAGAAAGGTCCCAATTCTTTTTTAGGATCCCTTTTGATCCTCAATGAGTTCTTGTTCAAGGAGAAAGGGGGGTGTGAGTCAGGGGTCTATATATAATCTTGAACTTACACACCAAACCGTAAGCCCTGGCCCCAAACCCAAAACGATGGTCCTAAACCCTAACCCTAAACCCCTAAACACCCTAAACCATGATCCTGAACGCGAGCCCTAAGTCTAAACCGAAACCCCGGTCTCGAACCCCTAAACCCTGATCCTGAAATCGGGCCCCAAACCGAAACCCCGGCTCGAACCCTAAACCCTGCGTCTGGACCCTTTTGCCCTAGTCCTATAGAGGCTCATGCCCTACCCGCTTTTCAAGGTACCGAATGTTCTATGCAACAGATCCCAACCATAACAACTAGGTATCTCAAAGAAAGGGGTAGGGTATGAGCCCACAGGTAGGCCCAAAAGGCCGAGGGCCCGACCCTTCCTTGTGGCCTGGCAGCAGGGTGCAGGCTTTTTGGGGTTGAGGAGTTTAGGGTTTTTGGGGTTGAAGGCTGATTTTTTCTTAAGCACCTTTTTCGCCCTGCAGAGTCCGTCGAAGGAAGCCTTGAAGTTGAAGGGTTTAGGGTTTAGGTTCAGATTCTCGTTGTCTTGAAAGGCCTAGGGTTTATATATTTTAGGGATCAATCAGGGTTGGGGGTTTTCGGCCCTTATCTGTATTGAAGGAGAGGGTCCACGGTTTCGGATTGTCGACTTGGGATCGATTGGTCCATTGGCTCCATTTCCCTGGAAAACACCCCTAAAACGCTATACAACGAAACGCACATTCTCTCTTTCTCTCTGCCAGTCTGTCTTATACATACATGTGCGTGTATGTATGTAATTATGCAGCATGCATGTGCATATGCAGGCATGACGTCCGGATGTCTGCATGTCTGTTTGTCTGCTTGCCTGGCTGTCTGTCCGTCTGTCTCTGGATGGATGGATGGATAGATGGATGGATGCATGGATGGATGATGTATGCATGTGTGTATGCACATGTGTGTATGAGTAACGTGTATATTGTGCATGAATATGCGTCAATGTATCTGTGTCTGTGTATGAGCATGTGTATGTGTACGTGTGCGTATGTTTAAGTGGCATAAGTGCATGTACCTGTGTACCCACATAGACAAGCTTTCTCTGTCAAAAGATTAGACGGCATGGTCCAAAATCAAGCAGGATGTCGGGATGTGCATACATCGACCTAAATCCGCAAAAACATGGACAAAAGATTAACAGGGCCAGAGGTTGCTGCTACCGGGCAACATAAGCTAAGGGCCCGCACTGAGAACAGGGAATTAGGGCATAGTATAACCATACAGTGACTAAGAGGGAGCTTTTTCTGTGACAGTGTGGAAGTAGTCATCCCAGGTGAACTATTCGGAGCTCTATATAGCAAAGGAGACCATCTGTCGGGACAACCGCCATATGCCTGTAGAACTGGCTGTTGATGACGTTGCTGTAGTACCTTGGCCGTGCATGTGTGCGGGGTTTGGAGCTTAGAATTTCCGGGGTCGAGCCCGAAGGCTCCAAATAGGCCAAAAGTCGTACATGGTATGGCTTTTGTGTCCAAAAGCTTTAAACCATGAGCCTTAGAGCCTAAGAGTAACCGTTTCTGAAACACGCCATTTGAGGGCTGGAGCGTTTAGTATCGGAGGCTTAACTTGATACTTCGAGCAGGCTTTGGTGTCCAATGAACCCTGCGTAACTATAATCATGGCACTCGCAGGAATGATATGGGAAAATCCTCGAACTTCTCCATTAGATGGATCTAGGGTTGAAGAACCTCTCGAAGGATGCCTCTGCTTCGAAGCGTCTGCGAGAGTGGAGAAGAATCTCTGCTGCGGTTCAGGGCTAAGGGTTTAGAATGTAGGATGCATGGCTATATTGTGTTTGGCCACCATTCCCGTTCCACTCCATCTAAACTACGCCACAAAGCACATATACTAAGCCAGAAAAAACCTAGGAAAAACTAAAGAACAAAATCCAACCTATACTATAAGCCCCATCAGCCGCTAAACCCTAAGCCCCTAAACCGACACTAAACCCTACAGTAGAAGCCAGAAAGTTGGAATATCACTATCGTAACCCCTTTAAGGTAAATTATAGGGGATCCTACCATTAATCCATATTCCAACTTTCTGGAGTTCCCTTTAACACCCCGAAACCCTGACTTCCTTGAGCCCGACGATCTGCCGCCGAAGTTCGTGTAGGCACGCTCGGCTTCGTGTGTGTCCGAAGGCATCTCTGGCCTGCTTCCGGGAGCCTTAACCCTGCCCCTTTTAGGGGTTTAGGGATTTAGGGTATAGGGTTAAGGGGTTTAATTAGGGTTTAGGGGTTTAAGGTTTAGAGTTAGGGTTACTAGATGACTCAGTATCCTATTCGCATCTCGACAGGGTCCTAGGTACTGTTATGGGGGATACTTCCCCAAACCATAATAGTAATTCCTAATATAAAACCCTACATTCTACTATAAAGGTACTTTGGACCCTTTGGGTGAGGCTTCTAAAAAAGATTAGTAGGATTTAGGGTTTAGGGTTTGGTAATGTTGATTAGGGTTTAGTAGGGTTTTAATAGGGTCTAGTAGGGTTTTAATAGGGTTTAAAGTTTATACCCTAAGGCTCCCAAAGGGATCATGGGCTTTCCGGGGGAGGGTTTGGGGTTTAGTTTAGGGTTTAGGGGAGCCGTGACCCTGGGCTGCACCAGGATACCTTGAGTCATTGAGGTAATCCTAAGGGTCCAAAGAACCCAATATTTATGCTTCCTTTCAAGGGCTCTACAGGGGGTTGAGGAGCCTTAACCTGAGGCTCCTAAAGAGATCATGGGCGAGGGTTTGGGCTTTCGGGGCTAAGGTTTGGGGTCTCACTGCGAGGGTCCAGGAGCCTTTGGGTAACATGTGGAAACCCCACACATTATAGCAGGATATGACCCGTTCACTGATTAGATGGTATAACCCTGAGGGAAATCTAAAGGGAACCCTGGGCACATGGACCATGAAAAACTGCTATACTGGCAAATGAAGTAACCCAGAAGAACAAAAGCACAGACTTTCATTTTGGTTTTGGTTCCTGTAAGCCTTCAAGAAACCAGTCCAGAAAAAAATGTATTCAAGCATGCCACTCCAGAACACAGATATCTTATCGGTATCCGGAAGGAACACATCTAGACCCTAAAACTTAAACCATAATTTCTATACTACTTCAGGCTGTGAAGATTGCAATAATAGCACACGGTCAAACCACTGATGCAAATCCTTGCAGCAACCCGATCAGGACGAGGATCAGGACAAGGCTCTACACCCTAATTAAACTCTGAAACGGCAAGCCCTTATGATCCCAACCCAAACCCCTGAAACCACCCTAAACCCCAACCCAAACGCCTGAAACTCTAAAAACCCACATAATCCAAACCCTGAAACCCACCAACCGCCCCCCAAAACCCTCAACCGAAAAGCCATGAAGCCTTACCCTTAGGCTCTAAGGACTCATATTTACCCAAAGACCATACTATACAAGGCTTCTGGGCTGTTTTGAGCCTTAGCCCAAGAGCTTTGCAAAAGGCAGATGTAGGGTTCAGGACTGACGGGCCCCAGACCGGTTTAGGGTTTAGGGGTTAAGGGGATTAGGGGTCTAGGGTTTAGGGTGTAGGGGTTTAGGGGATTAGGGGTCCAGGGTTTAGGGTTTAGGGGTTTAGGGCTTCGGGTTTAGGGGTTTAGGGTTTACGGTTTCGGGTTTAGGGGTTTAGGGTATGATGTGGCCCACCTGTGGAACTGGAGAAGCAAAGTGTACGTGCCGCGGACCATCCTTGCAGAAGGGGACTGTGGTTTGTGTGTCTGAACCCTAAACCCTACCTCATCCCGGAAAAACCTGCCTTTTGCAGGACTTGTATAAGGAAGTCATAGCCCTAAAAAGGTAGGTTATGGTTATTCAGTGGTAAGGTAAACCCTAAACCCTGTTTCAGAGTTCCGGGCTCGGGTCTTTGTAGTTGCGCTTCTTTGTCAGCAGATCATTTTCGGTCCAGGGATGGTTATGTAGGGGTTTATAGTGAACCCCAGAAAGATGGGTCATTGAATATGGATGATTCAAGCTGGGATTCCCTTGTCTTTACTTTACAGTAAAAGCCAGAAAGTCGGAATATGATTATCCTGAACCCTTTATGGTAAATTATAGGGTATCCTACCCTGAAACCATACTCCAACTTTCTGGAGTTCCCTTTAAGGGCACGAGGATATAACGACGTTCCAACTTTCGGGCTTCTACTGTAGGGGTGTGGGGATGATGGCTCTGAGAGTCCAGAATTGTCGGGTGTGGGAGTTCTGAGGTTACAGTAGAAGCCAGAAAGTTGGAACATCATTATCCTTATGCCCTCAAAGTAAAGTATAAGGGATCCCAGCACTAATCCTCCTAAATCCATGTTCCAACTTTCTGGCTTCTACTATATATGGGGATCCAAAAACCTGCTGCTTCAGGGGTTAAACCCTATAATTAAGGGGTTCTTTCCTATCCTGCTGCATACCTAAAGCCCTACAGCTTAGCCTGTAAAACCTTAAACCATTCCACGGGAGTTCTGCTTGCTTTGCATGTTAAAGAACTATCGTCTGAGTTTGCGCGGGTTCCCGAGACCACCCAGTCATAGTCAGCATTAGGATCCCCGTTACAATCCTTATAAAGGGGGGTGAGTTGTTGATCAGATCAAGGGTCTACAGTCTGCTTCTGCAAAAAAATTCAGCATTGCTGAGGAAGCCTGACACACTAAACCCTAAGGGGTACAACTGTACTACTGGGAGCCTAGAGGACCTTAGTTCCGACCGGAAGCAGGTAAATGTGTTCAGGGTTTAGGGTTTTGGCGTTTAGGATGGTTTAGGGCAGTTTAAGGTTCAGGGGTTTAGAGTTTGGGGTTTAGGGGTTTAGGGATTAGGGTTTATAGGGGCTTATGTGTTTAGGGAACCATCCCAGGCAGCAAGCAATAGCAATTTTAGCCGGGACGACTCGGGTATAGATGCGATGCATGAAGATGTTCCTCATCGGAACCTTCTTCCGAAAGCTATTGCCGCAGCATCCGGAATTCACTGTTCATGTCCCATGCATCCGAGAGAACGTATAGAGTTCGTGATGCAGGGCCAAAAAGCTGGTTGCATGCCGTGCTACCAACCGATTTGCACAGCATGAGGCGTTGCTACAAAAGCGCAATCATCTAGCCACGCCATCGAAAGGGATGGCTAGTATTGCACAGCTTGACGCCGTAATGCACTCAAAATGATGTCAAAACAAGCTGCAAATGCGCTCAACCCAACCAAGATGTCATGAGCACCTTGACTTAAACCTACTTAAACGGTTGCAGCGCACACTCGCGAAGCGTTTGTGCAGCGATGAGAAAATCCCTCGCTAACACAACTCATCTGCAGTTCCTGCTTGCTGCTTCACACTGTAACTAACACGACAAACCCTAAACACTTAACGAAGTCCTAAACAAACCTATGCACCCTGAGCCCGGGCCCCAAATCCTAAACTCAATGCAAACCCTAAACCCGAAATGCACAGCCTTGCTTGGTTTTTCGTTCGAGCTCATTCATGTGGACTTTAAGACTTGGGCTTAGAGTCTATGACCCGGACTTTGCCACTTTAGGGCTTAGAGACTTTGTTGTTGGCTTTAGGTTTAGCCAGGCGCCGTCCTTGCAGCTTACAACTACGCAAGCGTCCAAGTGCATATGTATAAGCATGTATATGCACATGTTTATCGGGAGGTTTATGTAAATTATATGTGTATATGTTCTATGCATGGGTATAGGTGCAAGTATAGTATGTAACAAAGTGTAACACATACGGGCATCAACTAGTAGAATAGGGTTTCGAGATAAGCTATACTATGAAATTCGTCAAGGAACCCTAAGGAATATGTAGAATTCTATGTACCACTGAATATTCCGGCCCCTATGTCCGTAAACCCTAGTTGGCATGCCGGTTATACACCACATTCGATGCCGGATTTCTCAATCCCTGCTTATCCCCATGTGAGCCCTTTTCCATTACACCCTGAAAAGACCCTATATAAATCCCTGAACCCTTAAACCCCAAGACTGAACCTGAAACCCTAAACTCACACTACGTTTCAGGGTCCATGCGAAAGCAGTGCACAGTTTAGCGTGCAGCACGCAGGCTGCTAACCAACGATGAGGTGCGGGCGACACAACGCAGGCTGCGAGTAATCCGTGAACCCGTAAGCCACTAAATGCGGACGCACATCGGCACATGTGTACAGGTATCACGGCATTTATACATAAATACATATGTATATATACACATATATGTGTATATGTAGATGTGTTCCATCGCTGGCCATATTTCAGCATTGATATTCCTCTGCATGCCGATGCAAGGGTGGGGACCGTTGCATATCTCGTGTATAGATGTATACACGTATGCGGGTAAGTATGTAAGCATGAAATGTGCACATGTATGCAAGTCCGTCACTCTGTATGTACGTGTGTATGTATGTTTGCATGAGCGCATGCATGTGCGCATGTATCTACGTGTGTAAGAGTGAATGAAAATAACACATGCGCGCACACGCTGGAAAACCCACTCAACACCAAATACATGAAAGCTAGCCATGAGCTGCATGCGCAACTCTGAAGGTATGTAGATGTGAATATATGTATATATACACATACACATATTTACACATATACATACATACATACATACATACATACATACACACAATACACTACAATACAATGCAATACATACAATACAAAACATGCATACATACATACATATGAACATATACACATATACACATATGGACATATGTAAATAGGTACATATATACATATACGCATATATATATACTAATAACATATAGTATTTGTGTATTTAATGGCTAATAAAAGTTAAAAACACAGGCGCATACATGTGTATATGTTTATATACATACACATGTATATACATAAGTACCCAACTGTACAAATGCATACACACCATGTCTGCGACCTGATTAAATTATAAACCAGAATATGAGTGCCTGTACGCGTGCAATTCCACATGTATGTATGTATGAATGGATAGATACAAACCCGTCTGTGCCAAAACCGAGGCTCTGCACCGGGGGTAAATGTTGAGTAGAGCGCTTGAGCCGGGAACACGGGCCAACACTCCATCATCCTGCGCAGCTCCCGCAGGGAAGCCGATTGATAGATCCCATGTGCCCAATTGGACAGGATCAAGCATGAATAACAGATCCAGCAAGGGTCTTCCGTTGCATGGTGGTTGACACAGCCAAACTACGAATGTTGCATCCTCGAGCGAACTCAACCGCAGAAGGTCGGAGTTCAATCATGACTTTGGGCTCCAGTCGGCCCAGGAATGCAGCACCAACCCAAAGGCTCCTAGGTACTGTTATGGCGGACACTTCCCAAATCATTATCGTAACAACTCCTGTTATAAAAGCCCTAGATTCTACTGTATAGGCCCTTATAGGAACCCTTAAAGGAACCCTAAACCCTTAAAGGAACCCTTACAGGTACTTTGGACCCTTTGGGCAAGGCTACAAAGACGTGGCGATCCAAGCCTCAGCTTTCCGTGAAGGCGAGGATTCCAAAAACTTTTTGGGGGAGCGAACTCCAGAAGAAGGGGTTTTGGGTTTAGGATTTAGGGCTTATAGGGCTAGGGTTTAGGGTTTAGGGTGCAGGATTTAGGGTTTAGGGGTTCAGGCTTTAGGACCCTAGAAACATAGCAAGCCTTCGAGACTCCGGGCTCACTGGAGGTGTCAGGATGAGGTGAGCTCGCACCCTCTCAGACTCATTGGGTCCTAGGTACTGTTATGGGGGGGATACTTCCCCAAACCATATAGGTGGTTGTCAAAATTAGGGTCCCTTTTTGGGTCCTTATTATAATACGGCACCTTCTGTTTAGGGTACCCAAAAAGGGGCCATAATTTTGACAACTACCTATACTAGTAAGTCTTAATGTAGGAACACTACATTCTACTATATAGGTACTTAGGACCCTTTGGCAGACTCTCTCTTCAAAAACTCCCCCTAAGGCTCCAAGGACGCAGGCATCAGGCCGTTTTCTGTTAGGGTCTAGGGTTACAAGCCTCGTAGAGCCAAAGCATAATGGTAGGGGTTTAGCGGCTGGGGGTTTAGGGTTTAGTGAAGGAGTGAATCACCCGTGGGTTCACATATGAATACTGAACACTACTTCCCGAGGGACACCCACGACTCTGCCTGTTGGTCTATGTTGAGCCTTAGGCATCTGGTTCGTAAAGGAAATCGACCGGCATGACGACAACCACAAACCCTAATGAATCAGTTAAATACCAAAACGTCAAATCCCAATGCGCTACACCGTAAAGTTCTATGATATGAACCCTGAACCCTAAACTAGAATCATATCAAACCCTTACTGACGCTAAACGACAAAACCCAACACCCTTAAACCTCAAATTGGCAACAACCCCAAACCTCAAAGCATAAATCCAAAATCAATACGCCCTGTACACTAAACCGTAGGTCCTATTATTACATAAACTCTAAGCCCCAACACTCTTATGGAACCCTTGTAGACCCTGAACGACAAAACCCCATACCCTTACACATCAAAACCTTTCGAGCGTCAGACTTACGGCTTACATTCTAGGATGTAAGGAGTTTCAGGGTCAGAATTCGGGGTGTAGGTTTCAGGTTTATCTAGACCCCCCAACTACCCTTTATTGTAGCCCCCAACTACCTCTTAATGAGAAGTATTAAGGCCCCTTAAAGAGTACTTGGGGCGGTCCTGGTAGGGCTTGAAGGTTTAAGCTGTTGAGTGTTTGAGGACCAATAAATACCCTTCCTAATAATCACATACTCTCCCAAATAGTAACCTACATAACTACTTAGTTGCTGGGTTCATAAGCCCCAAAAGTGTGCACTTTCAGTTTTACAGCAGGTAATAATATCCAAAAAAAGTGTAACGTGCATCCACTCAGCTACTAAGACTAATATCCTAAACCCGAGTACCTGATTATGGGGTCCTTCGGACCCTTGGGGATAGCATGGGAGGAGGTCGGCTCTGAGGGTCTGAGGGTTTAAGCTGCTACTGAGGCTTAACCTAGAGGCTCATACCCTACCCTTTCTTAGGATACCTAGTTTTGTGGTTAGGATCTGTTACATAGAAAAAAAGGTACCTTCAAAAAGGGATAGGGTATGAGCCTCTAGGTAGGGTTTAGACCATTAGGGTTTATATAGGGTTTGGGAGTTCAGGGTTTAGGCCTTTAGGGGACTGTAGGGTTGATATAGGGTTTGGGAGTTTAGGGTTCAGGGTTTAGGGGCTACTGAGGCTTGAGGGTTTAGACTTTTCGGGTTTATATGGGAGTTTGCGAAAATTTAGGGGACCATATAAGGATCCCCTATTTTCGGAAGCTCCCATATAGGGTTTGTGAGTTTAGGGTTCAGGGTTTAGGGGCTACTGAGGTCAACGGAAGCTCTATGTACGCAAAGTCCGCACGACTAAAGGACCCATGTACCCGAATGGAATAATACTTTGGCCCTGAAGTACCTGTAGAGGGACACCTTTAGGACCAAAGTATACACCGTCTAAACTATTTGGGCACATGGACACTTAGGGTTAATCCGTTTCCCCATTTACTAAACGCCCCTAAGAATCAACACCTGTTGGGGCCAATCCTCCCGAAATCATCCCTGTGCTTCAAGACCTAATTTGCGTTAGGGGGGTCCGGAGCAAGAGCAAGACCAGGAGTAAGAGCCAGAGTACGAGCAACAGCAAGAGCAGGAGCAAGATCAGGAGTAAGAACAAGAGCAAACGCAAGAGCAGTAACAGCCAGAGCAGGAGTAAGAGCAGCAGCAAGAGTAAGATCACGCGCGAGAGCAAGAGACTCAGCAGGAGCCGGAGCCAAAGCCAGCGTGGGAGCAACACACAGAACAGGAGCAAGATCCCTCAAAAGCCACAGTAGAGATAGCCATAACCCCTACCTCCAAAAACACTTTCAGAGTTTTGTTGGCGGGCCATTTTAAACAATGGGGGAAAGGTTTAGGAAGCGTTTCTCAGTCTTCAGACTACAGGAGTTTGAAAGTTGTACATACAAACCTGTGCACAAGATTCGCATGTTCATGTGGCCATGCGTCTACCTATCTAAGCTGCCTTGATGCTTTATAGGCCTCCTTTCAGGGCTCCTTTAAGAGATCTTTAGAGGGTTCCTTGGTAGGTTCCTGGGATTTATACTCTCTTCTTCAACAACCGGGCCCCCCCAATAGTTCAAACTTTCTAAGATAGAGCTAATATATAAAGCCCAAAAGTTCGAAGTTCCCCCGTTCACTATCTAAGTATAGCATATGGTTAGTCACCTATTATTTAGCTAACTGGAGCTCTGGGTTGACACAAATGTAGTGGACACAGACACTCTACAATGCAAGCATCTGTGCACGAAAAAAATAGAAATTAGGGTTGAGGGTTGCGCATGAACCACAGAGGTGGGTGAACTCAGAATATAGCAAGAATACGCTGTGAGTGCACAGCTGCAACTATACCTACATGTCCTGGACATCTTGAGTGATTGATGACAGCCGCGGTTGTGCCACGCAGGGGTCGCTTCCAGGACTCCATCCTGTCCCACACGGACATACACGAGAGATACTCTGATCTGCTCGGCTGAAGATGGAAGATGGATACTTATCTCCAATTCCAGGGTCCGAGAAACGGCAAACATTTTAGAGTTTAGGGTCCAGGGTTTGCAGAAACAAAGCATGAACATCATCAATGACTGTCTGCCGTGGATCCCTTAAACAAATCCAGCGCAAAAACATGACTTGATCCGCCGGCACTGCTAGCGGCGAATGACGTCCACGGAACACATGGGGTTCCAACTCGAGAGGGACAGCTCTCTACATTCGGCTCACAGCGCCAGTAACTTGTCATTAGTTACTTCTTGGCAAGGAAGCCACTGCTGCTGATCGATCTGCAGGCATTGTCATTTTCCGCATGGATTAAATGCTAAGTACATACGGAGCACGAAGCCCGGAGCAACTTTCTGACAATGCCGCAACCACATACCATTTAGAGGCATGAGCACGCCAGCTGCAAAACGTGGCTAAAACAACAAGTCGAGACGGTCAAGCCTCTCACGCCGCTGATCGATCTGCGGGCATTGTCTGTTCTGTTGCCAGCGTCGCCATCGTGGTCAGGGCTTACTTGGAGGTTCATGGGTAGTTATAAGTGGGGTTATAATTAGGGTAACTATAGTTATAACCCATATTAGGGGACTTATAACTCCACTTCCCATGAACCTCCAAGTAGGGGTTTAGGGTTTAGGGTGTTTCGGGATTCGGCAACTGTCTGACAATGCCTCAACCACATGCCATTTAGAAGCATGAGAACACCAGCGGCCATATCCCTAAGGGTCCAAAGGATCCAACAATTAGGGACTCGGCTTCGTGATAGTAGGTATGTAGGTTGGTATTTCGGAAGGTGTACGACCATAAGTGCTTCGGTAGAAACCCTGCATTACCTTGAGACCCTAGACTATGGTAATTAGGGAATATTCCTCATTATGGGTAATGCAGGATTAACATCCCTAAACCCTAAAACCCAATAAATCCCTTAGAGGAATCCCTTAAAGGTACCTTTATAGATCCCCTTAAACGAGCCCTAGGATTTATATCATCCACCGTTGGACCCTTGGGGTTTGAAGCTCAACCCAAAACTGTCCAAAGGGGCCGCCTCGCTTCGCCAAGGAGGCGATACCGATCGCTCCTGATCGCTGAAGTGATGCTTTAAGGTTTAGGGTTTGGGTTTAGGGTTTAGACCCTAAACCCTAGACCCTAAACCCAAACCGTAAACCCTAAACTTTAGGGGACTGCCTAAACCACACCAAAATACGTAAAATACTGGCCCAACACCTATAAAACGTTCTAATTCTACATGCTTTTGGGGACCTGGTACCATCGTATTCGCAGTACATGATAGCAGGAGAAAGTAACAGAACACAAAGTTTTACGAACGGCTCAGCGACAAAATGTGGCGATCGCAGTGGATGGAATAATACCATTGCAGAATATTGCTTTGTCGGATTCTTGGTTGCAGGCTTTCGGTGTGTTCTAGGCACCTGCACCATATCTATGTGACCCCAGTGCCGAGGTTATTACAGTCGGAGACTGACAAGGGAGCCAGTGGCCTCTCTGTAGCAGCATCTAACCCTGGGCATCAAAATAGCCCGAAAGCCTTATATAGTATGGTCTTTGGGCCCAAAAGCCTTAATATATGGTATTAAGTCCTTAATTAGATGCCTAGGGTTATGGGTGGGTTTAGGCTTTTAGGATGTAGGTTCGTTTAGAGTTGAGTCCTTAGATGCCTAGGGTATTTTATTGCACAGGAGGACCCGATTTCAAGACCCGAAGGCTCCCTGTACCCAAGTAGGATCAACGCTGGCCTTGAAGTAGTGCCTATTATGATTCTTATGGTACCATATTGGGGATCTATAAGGGCTCCTTCAACGGATCTATAGGGGCTCCTGTAAGGGATCTATAAGGGCTTGGGGTTCAGGCTTACCTATAGTCTCCATTGTAGTTCCTTTTTGGGGTTACCTTTTAGGGTCCTCAATATAAAATTGTTTAAACCAAGAAAAGGAACTACAATGGAGACTATAGGTAGTCCCTATTTAAGTACATTGGGCCAACGTAATTACTGTTTGGGTACATGGACCCCTTGGGAAACATCCCCAGAATAAAACCGGCCAAGAGGCTGCGTCGCGAATACGCAAGCTGCACGAATCACGCGGACGAAGCTGAGTCAGAAGCCAGAAGCCGCATGGCCCGTATCCGCACGGCCTCGAACCTGATTTTCGTACACCCTAAGCCCACAAACCTGATATTCATGAACCATAAACCCCAGACTCTAAATCGTGCTCTGGGTTTCGAAGTGGTACCCTAACCCCCACCGTGGCAAAAACTAACATGGCACGAGTTTTCAGTTTTTTTGCCTTGGCCCATTCAAGCTCCATTTTGGTTCAAGAGAGTCCCAACGGGTCCTAAGTACCTATATGCACCTATGTAATCCTATATAGTAGAATGAAGGGCTTCTATATTAGGAGTTACTTGATTTGGGGAAGTATCCACTATAACAGTACCGATGGCCGATAAAGCCTACTCAAAGGGTCCAAGTATTGATATGGTACATACTTTTGAGGCCCAAGTACCTACCAAGTACCACTACTGTATTGGTACTTGGACCCTTTGGGGTACACTTCAGCCTTCGAGGTGTCAGTAACTTGCAGGCCAATGATACCGAAAGTGATCCTTACAGGTTACACGTCTATAGTCCGAGCATGCCCAGATACGGCGTCTTAGACAGCCCCGAAACCTTACACATGAAGCCCTGAACCACACACATCCTAAGCCCGAGATGGTAAACCCCTACACCCGCCCTAGACCATACAAAGGCTAAGATCAAACTGTGCCCAAGAGTTGAAATTCATAAAATAAGGGCTTCAACATCTTTAAAAGGCACCTTGCACCTTTTTCCTTTCACAGTTTCTCCAATTAAGCGTCATATTTTAGTTCTATAAATGTTCTGTAAAGGTTACTACATCAAGAGTTTCTACTAGTAGAGGGTGTAGTATGAAGGCTTGCACAAGTAGAACAGGGAGTTTTATGGGGGGGTCTGACGACTGCCTATAGATACATTGGCGGAAGAGTAAGGGACGCCATTACAAATTCTACCCAAGCTCAACCCTGTACCCTAAAGGCTTCCCCCAGAACCCCAAGCCCCAACAGCTGTACCTGCAATCCTGACCCCTTTGTTTGCTAAGCTTGATGTTCCGACCTGGGTCCCTTAGCACAGGATTAGGTTAGGGTTGCGATTTGGGAAATTGAATGAACCGACTCTGGACCAGGTTCCCATTAAGTCTACTTTATGGGTCAATATAGAGATCTTAATGGTTTGAAATGGATTCCTTCACAGTTTCCTCAAGGTTTCAAGGGGTGGTCCAGTACACCCTACATGACATGGGTAGTTGATGCAGAGTTGCACCAAAGCCAGGTAAACTAGGATCCGGAAGAAACTATCAACAGTGTTCCCGGGAGGTCCTTGATATGAGTGCAGTACACAGTGACACCGTAAAACCCCAACGGCCTGTTCTAACCATCTATAACTATTTCGGGCTCCTATACTACAGAACCCTCCTAGTACTTCCAACATCCCTCAATCAAGGAATATACAGACCTTAGATTTATGGTAGGTTCCCACACAGTTACACATGATCTAAGGTACATTCCTGAACTCCGGGATTGTGGCAGATCGGGGCACTTGGATCTGCAGGGGGAGTAGGAAGGTTTCGGAGCCCGAATATAGAGGCCTTCACGATTAGACTCGGGTTTTAGGGTTATCTACTAGAGGTTCAGGCCCCTTAAGAGCAGGCCTGTATTCAGGGATACTATAATGAGGGTCTCATAATACAACATGCCATGACGTGCCTACAGAACTAAATTCTCTGGGGTTGGGGCGGCGGGGGTGGGGGGTGCTATCGTCAAATATAGGTTCTTGTGGAATGATATTGGTAAATACCCAGGCTTCTGTAGCACAATCTGCAAAGCAAGACCCCCCGCCCAACAACAACACGCCCTAAGCTACTGTAGCCTAACCCCAAAAACAACGTTTGGGGATCTAGCCCTTGCACTGTTTAGGGCTTCGGGAGATATGAAGAGCCCCGGCGCAAAATCCACAATAATCAGGAACCACATTGAGCATTAAGAGCTCCAATAAGAAAAGGAGTTGCTTAATCACGAAGTTGGTTCATGGCTGCTCACAACTTGTTTGAAGTTCGTGTACGAGGACTGAGTAAGTAGGTTCGAGGATCTTCAAAGCACGTTATACGCGGGCACACAAGAGTCTTGGAGTTTTGGGGATTCGAAATCACGATGAATAGCAGTCTTGATATTACATACGTATACTTGTGCCTACCCATATACGCCCTGGCCCTAGTAAAGCTACAAACACCAGGCCCTGATGCGACGGACTAGGACTAGGACTGACGGGTTTAGGATGTAATCGTTACAGCCGCAGACCACCATGTATACTGCAATTGCGGAATTAGGTCCCTCATACAGTTTTGGCAAGGTCTGTTGGGACCTGATTCCATAATAACGATAAAAATAAATAAACAAATGAATACAACTGTATATATGCATACATACATATACAGATAAAATTCCCTGAGCCCAAAACCCTATTTATACTCAAATTTGTACCTTTATCTATATCTACGTAAAATGGATTCCTCTGGGAGCGGCCCGAAGGGTTGCCACGGGGCCTGGACCAATTGAATAAGGCCTTGGTGTAGTATATTATTAGTTAGAAGCTGCCCCCACCCTGTAATAGTGACTATAAGGGTTATATTGGGGCCCGACTATATTCCTATTATACCACTGTTACAGGGTGGGGGCCCCTTCTAATATAGTAGAGTAGAAAGATGCAGGCTCCAAGGAATACGAATACATAAAAAAAATATATACGAACACTTGCGGCCTTACAAAACCCTGAAAATCTAGGGACAGGACTTTGGCACCCGATAAACCCAAAAGGGCTTGGTTTAGTGTTTAGGCTGCTTAGGTGCTGCGGATTACGTACAGGTTTAGCTCCTAAAGCAGCAATACCGTCGATGATATAATTCCTGCATTACCTTATAATGACCCAGGGCTATGGGAATTGTGGTGTATTCCTTTTAATGGGCAATGCAGGATTTATATCCCTAAACCCTAAAACCCTATAGATCCCTTATAGGAGTCCCGTAATCCGTAAAGGTACCCTTATAGATCCCCTTAAAGGAACCCTTGGGTTTATATCATCGACCGTAGCTTTCGAGCCGAGCAACTCTTCATCCTGCAAGCAGCGCACGCGCACCCTTGGGGCGCAATTCTGTGAATCCTGCGTCTGGTACGCGTGGAGAGTCGGGGGAATTAGTATGTAGCTATTAAGCAGACTTATAACTACCCTAACAGGGGTCCTAATTAGGGTTATGACGATTGAAAAACTACTTACTAATTCCCCCGACCCTCCAAGTGGAACCCACTTGAAAAAAACATGTCGGGTTCAGTGCTTGTAGATGATTCTTCAGCAGACAGACCTCTCAATCAGGCTTAGGAGTACACGGATTCCCCAATAACACCCTAAACTCTAAACCCTCAAAAACAAGCAGGCTTCAGGGTTCGGCGGCAAGGATTTAAGTCCTAGTCTTGGGGCCTTTAGCGTGGGGTTGGAGTTCAAGGGTTTGGGGTTTAGGATTTCGGTTGAGGGTTTTTGGCTTAGGGTTGATCAATTGATTGCATCCTGAATCCCCAACCTGAACCTACCTAAACAGCTTTCTGTAGGGTCCCTGTAAATTCCATGTTTGGGCTTTACATGAAGAGCCTACGAAAAGTAGGTTTTGGTAGTTTTAAGGGAGCTCTGAGGGTCCTAGCACTGGCTATCTACACAATGCACGTCCATTCCACGATTTGGTAGCAAACACCGCGAAGAGTATCAAAATGGATCCTTGAGTAGCGTAACCTTACTAAACCTTCTTGCGCAAAATCCAAGACCCTAATCAACAGCGAAAGACATCGAAACCCCACAAGACCTACAACGATGCTGAGACTTAGGTACTGCCCCCCATACAGTAAGGTTACTATTAACGTCCTAATATATCTATACTATGAATATGATTCAGCCAGTACTAAGTGGGGGCCGTACCCAAGCTGAGACTCTGGACGCAAGCTCTTCCCAAGAAGTCCTCCTCTTCAGAAAACCGGCCGGGAAGTTGCACATCAATATCACCTGAGTGACCCTTGGGAGTTAGGATTGGGGGGACCCTCGGGGATATAGACCCGCTCAACAAGGTCCCTTGTAAGAGAGCCAGAAGTAGGGTTCGGAAGGGGTACCCTTTAGGGGGTCTCCCTCATCATGCTACCCAGCCCACAATCCGCAACGCCCTTATAAAGCCTGGAATCCTAAGCCCTAAACCCTCAACCCGGAAACCTTAAACCCTGATTAAGACCTACTTGGAGGGGCAGGGGACTTACTAAGTCGTTTATAAGTAGGGTTGTCATAGGGGTAACTCATGTTAGGGTACTTATAAGTCTACTTATAACCTACTTACTAAGTCCCCTGCCCCTCCAAGTACTTGTCTACGCACTTACCACCTGCACCCCCTTCCGAGTTTCACACTTGGAGGTTGAGGGTTGGGGTCATGGACATACCTGGGCGCACCGTTTCCAGATCTACAAGTACCGGATATGTGTTCCAGGCCCTACCTGTGACCCCAAACCCTACAAAATAGTAGGTTATGACCCCTTCATTAGAGGGTAGAACCCTTAAAACGGCAGGTTTTTGGATCCCCAGGTATAACCCTAACCCTTTAAATTCAACCCTAAACCCAACCCTAATCCTTCAACCACAAACCCTACTTTCTAGGTGTGGGAGCAACTAAACTCGCCTTAGATAGCCTGAAACCTACAGAGCCCTATGAAGCCCATAAACCGTAAACCCTAACCATTTGGGGTCCTCTAGAACCTGCTCGTTACAACGCTTAGGGGGTTTAGAGATGTGTCAACACCCAGATGTTGAAAATGTGTCCCAAGTTAAGCAGTTTAAGGTATATCCCTGTATTACGGGATATTGGAAGATCCGGGTAGGGTTTTGCACGGTGTAGTAAAGGACTTCCATGAGGTTTAAAATGTGGTTCTGCAACGTCTTCGTACCTACGTACGTAGTATGTGCTTTTTCCCTGAAGGTGTTTCTCAACACATCTCTAGGCCCAAGTTGTGATGTAGTATATAATAGTACATGGCTGTTGAACCCGCAGGCTTTAGCAAGGCACCGTGACCCTTCATTGCGAAAGTTTGCGGTTTCTGTGCCTCTCTGGACCATTGAGCCCGAACCCTTATCGACAACCCTTACCTGTATCACCAAACTCTACAAAACAGTAGGTTATGACCCTTTAGTTGTATAACCGTCAAAACAGTAGGTTTCCGAATCCCGATGTAAATCCTAAAATCCCTAACTCTAAACCTCTGAAGCCCTTAACCCCCACAACCCTTATCCCTCAACTACGGTCGATGATATAATTCCTGCATTACCTTAATAACCCTAGACTATGGAAATTGTGGTATATTCCTCATTATGGGTCATGCAGGATTTATATCATCAACCGTCGGACCCACTGCATTGTTGAAGCCACGAAGCTCCAGGTGTCCCCCTGAGAGTTCCCGAGCTGATCTCTCGAGAGATCCTTCAATTTAAAGGTGTGGGGCAAGTGGGCCCAAAGTAGCTTTTTCGGAGAATCTATAGGGGTTCCATAAATGGCTCAGGGTTTAGGGTTCCTTCATGGGTTCCTATAAGTACATGTATAGGAGAATTTGGGGATTCTATATCAGGAATTGCTATCATTGTTTGGGGAAGTATTCCCCCTAATAGCACCTAATGCTTCCCGTTTGAAAGTGTAGCGGCTCTCTTTCCCGGCTTCTGAGGATTTTGGGGTTCAAGGTGTGGGCTAAGAAATCAAGCAAGGTTTCTCCCGGGCCATCGGCCTCACTCACACTTGTAGAGGCCTGTCCTGCTTACTATTGTCATTATTACTATTCGCGCTATTGTTACTGTGATTGCTATTGGTTTAGACTTACTGAAGATTCCAACGACGTTGTTTCAAAGGGAAGCTGCCAACGGCTGTCATTTGCAAACTACTCTCAACTTCTAGAAATGGTCGAGACTGGTGAGTTCTGGGTTCAGGAATCAAACTGGCGTGTGGGTCGCGAGGGGACAGCTGATAGATTTGCTTTCCAATCTGAGCAGAAACTGCAACCTCTAACGATAACATGCCAACTATTTCATACCGGCTCATGCGACCAGAACCATATGTGTGGTGTTTTGTTATCTCTGGGCCTGAGGAAACCTGATAAAACTCTCTTTAAACACTTGCCCTTTTTCAATTACAAAACCTGATGCGTAAACCTCTAGCACTGTTGAATTTCAGTAGTTTCGACAATGTCCGCAGGCCCAACAGCCAACATTTCATCGACATTGATCGGGTTGGAAACGGTAAGCCTAAACCCAAAACCCTGCTTTCTCCATGCCCAGAGACCATCTTGTCAGAAAAGTTGACGGGCGTAATTTCCCATCATTAAATTTGCTAGTCCTGAAGAAGGAAAACATGAAGCTAAAGCAACAGAAGGCAGGATTTCGGCCCCCCTTCCCAATGTGAGCAATCCCAAAGGGTCCTAGGTACTGTTATGAGGGATACTTCCCCAAATTATAATGGTAACTCCTCATACAGACATCCTACATTCTACCATGTAGGTACTTTGGACCCTTTGGCAATGTCCTTGGTAGCCTGCATGCAGAGGGGCTGCTCGTGTTCTGCCTGCAGCACAGTCGAGAAGCTTGGGAAGTCAAAGGTGCACTCGGGCAGAAACTGTAAAAAGGGACCTCGCAATCCTGAATCATGGCTATGTAAGGATATTTGGTAGACGTTGCCGCGAAAACAGGGTAAATACAGGGGCCTGAATAACTGGAATGCAGTTTTCAAAGATCTGGCTATAAGCCTGCAACTGCTGAGTGCTGCCTTCCAGCGAAAGCCTCACGTGACGCTTGACTGTCCCCGTCTTCTTAAGATTTGAGTTGGGCTTAAGGTTTATAGGATTAGAATGAAGTTCAAGGCTTGGGGCTGTAGGGTTTAAGCTTCAGGTGGTGTTTTCTTGTTGTTGTTTTCCAGGGTCCAAGTAACTCTTTTCTGCATACTTGGGCCCTGAAGTGCCAAAAAAGGCACCTGGCCCCGTAGGGCCAAAGTGCCCAGCCCTGAAAAGCTGAATGCTGAATGAAAGAACCGCCCAACACCAAACCGTAAAACGCGCTTTACCTAAAGTCTCCATTGCAGTTCCTTTTTTGGGTTAACCAAAAACTGTATTATAGGATCCTAACTATAAAACTAGTTCACCAATAAAAGGAACTACAAGGGAGACTTTAGGTATAGTCTTACAAGTGTATTGGAACACATGCGGGAACTAGTAAAAACATATTAACATCATGCAAACGCCGTGCACCCTTCTACGGAAGTCTCATGAAAAAGTACATAACAAATACCCCAAACCCGAAATATGTCGAATCCTTATGATGGTGGCACTTGTAGCAGCTCATAGTAGCTGACATAATACAATATACACCAACAGCCGTATAGGCCTGGCCGGGCCAACGGAGCGGAGCTGGTGAACTGCTAAGCTCAGTTTGTACATGACATCCCTGAACCCCAAGTCTCCAAAACCCTAAAAACCACAAACCCTGAAGCCATTAAACCATCCTGTCTCCTTGTTGTTTGTCCACAACCCATATGTGAAGGCTTGAAAAACTATACTCAGATTAGTTTTTTCGTACCTACAACCCTGCTATTTGTGTGCTTGAACCGCCGGGAATCCTAAACCCTAAACTCTAAGCCCTAAACCCTAAACCCTAAGCCCTCAAACCTGAACCTCTGATGCTCCAAGTCTACACCCTTAAGCCCGAAACCGCACATTCTCGGCCCGGTAGATGCACGAAGCACTTGCCGGATGGCAACCCCTAGAGCTCCGGTGACCTATCTAGGTGGTTGTCAATATTAGGGTCCCTCTTTGGGTCCCTTTTTTTATTAATAAATCGGCACCCATTATTTAGGGTACCCAAAAAGGGACCCTAATTTTGACAACTACCCATGTAGTAGGTTACTTGGGGTATATAACACATGATTAGCAACCGACTATTTAGGGAACTGGAGCCCTAGGGAACCCTAGATGCCCTGCTATATACGAGAAACTACCTTGCTTGGAAAACCTAGAAGATGTGTATGCGTGTATGTACGCATGCCTGGAGATGGCCCATAGCCCATAGCCCCAAATACTTACCTGTCGGATCCTCAGAAGAGCCTTGTGGCCAGCCCTACTATCCCTAAAACAGCTCTGCACAAACAAAGCCCTTTTCAACTCGTATGAGAAAGCCCTAAACCCATCTAAACCCTATACCTATACCTTAAACCCTAAAACCCATGCTAAACTCTAAACGAGCCTACATCCTAAAGCCTAAACCCACCCATAACCCTAGGCATCTAATTAAGGACTTAATATCATATATTAAGGCTTTTGGGCCCAAAGACCATACTACATAAGGCTTTTGGGCTATGTTGATGCCCAGGGTTAAGGAAACCCTATCAGTTCAAGGCCCGCGGCCCACCTTCCGAACGGGAAGTTGCGAATGCGAGGCAACCACATCTGCCAGGGGCATCTAGGGTTTAGGGCGTATGTCCAGTATTTAGTGCATTTTTCAAGAGGGTCCATATATACTCCGCTCATGGAATGAGGGCCCCAAAACCATAGTAGGGATGGTCTTTTGGGACCTAACTCCATGATGGTAGTATATATGGACCCTCTGATAAGGCCTTTAGGGTCTAGGGCAAACCGTCTGGCTTGTTTTTTCATGGTGAGAGCTCAGATCCTGCGGTGTAGGGTTCCTTGCGGGGAACTTTCGGGCTCTAGACCTAACGGCTTAGGTTTAGGGTACTCGGATCTTCCGAATCCTGAAATTGCGCAATACACCTTAAATCATGAGAGAATCCCTCATTTGAGTACAGGAGCATTTCTCAACTAAGGCATATTGTAGCTTGTGGAAACAAGGTATGTAGGCATAAAAACGTACCAGCAGAACGCGTCTATAGAGGATTAAGACAAACTATTCAGATCCCCATGCTGCGCTTCTAGTTCAGGCTTGGTTGCAACCTCTTTAAATTTGGCAGCTATAGTGAAGCCTTAGCAGAAGTTTGGTGCATCTCAATTGGGTCGTTACAGGGGTTGCGGAAGGGCTTTGCAGGGGTCTGGGATTTCGCTAAGGCTTGCTGTCAGCTACGGCTCAGGATGTTGGTTTCCGGGATCTCGGGGTTGTAAGAGCAAGCCATGCCCAAAACCTACCGTAACCTCGAATAACCCAACTTTTAAGGACTTATACAAAGAAATCATAATAGGGAACCCCAAAAAGGTAGGTTATTCAGGGTTAGGGTAAACCCTAATTTGCTACATTGATCTACCTTGTTCGATCTTGGATGCTCGCTGCTCGTGCCTGGCCTCATCCTCCACTACCCTCCCTAGATTGTCCAAGTACCCATTCGGTCCCAGATGCTAGCCTCTGAAAGACTTTCTCACCTGAAGCCCTACTATCCCGAAGCCCTTCAATTGCGGCAACCTGTGTGGCAGCTCACATAGTAGTCCCTTTCAATAACGCGAATAGGATCCCTTATAGTCCACTAAACCGGAAAAGTGCACCTTCCCAAGCTGATGTCGGTTCCGGCCGTATGCTCAGAAAGGGTCGGTGAGGGCTCCCAGTGTTGCTCGTTTTGGAGCAGAGGCCCGCGAATCCCTGGCCAGGAAGGGGTTTCAATACTTAGCGGCTGAGTTCATAAGCCCCGCAAAAGTGTACACTTTCAGCTTTAGAGTGGGTAGTATTATCCGAAAAAGTGTAAAGTGTACCCACTGAGCTACTAAGAATATAGTCGCCTGATTCATTAGACCCGGGCTTTGAGACATGTTGAACTACACTTCTTTCCGGGGCCCGTAAGGACTAGTAATGCTAGTCATTCCAGCCCCTTGTTCAAGGCGAGATTGGGGATGGCAAAATTTCGGGCATAGGGTTCGATGGCTTAGAGCTTGCAGGTTAGGATTGTACCTTAGCTACCAAAGCCCACCGCTTGTGCATTTTTTCCTTATCACAAACCCTAGTCTAGAATTCAGAGGGACCCTACAAAAACGGTAGGTTTTGGTTCTGGTAGGTTGAAGTAATTCTTGGGGGCCTTATACGTATAAGAATAGGCCCCAAAACCGTATCTTAATTATTAATTCCCCTACATTAGGGCTTCAGGCTTGGGAAGTCGGGACTGGGGCTAATTCAAGCTTACCTGATGCTCTCCGATGGCCGAAGCTCGGGGTTTACGATGTACGGCTTTAAAAGAGCCCCTACCCGTAGGCTCATACCCTACGCCCTTTGGGGGGTCCTAGTTTTATGGCTGGGATCTGTTACATAAAAAAGTAGGTACCTCAAAAGTAAAACAAGAGTAGGGTATGAGCCTCTAGGCAAGATAGCCCCATTTTCCGAAACTCAGCTTGCATGGAGATCATGCTCGAACCTGGGGCTTGCTCCCCCAAACTTGAACCCCACAGTTTGCGGCTTTGGCGCTTAGGTTTGCTTGGAAGTGATGTTACAACCGAGACGCTCATTTCCTCTGGCCCAAATCGGAGCTCCCACCGAAACCCTACTTGGAGGTTCATGGGTAGTTGTAAGCGGAGTTATAAGTCCCCTAATATGGGTTGTGGTTAAAACTACCCGACTTATAACTTCACTTATAACTACCCATGAACCTCCAAGTAGTCCCAAAGTCTTTAGACCCGACCTGTGGATCCAACAAGCTGCTGCTTCAATTCTGGGACTCTATTCAAACTGGAGCATGCCTGAGACAACTTCCCAATGCACCATACATAAACATATACACCAGCAGCCTCAAGCCCTAAACCCTCAGGCCAGAATATAACATACCATTACCAATATAGGGGCCAGAATCGTTCGAATAGGGTTCTGGGGTAAAGTATGCTGCGTATACCTACAGTCCCCATTGTGGCTCCTTTTTGTCAAAGCAATTTCATAGCTAGGATCCTATAGGGAAACCCAAAGCAAGAACAAGAATGGAGACTTATAGGTACTTCAGTCAGGGGCCCAATTAAAAGGCCAAGAGGGTCCATATATGCTCCTATTATGGAATTAGGGCCCCAACACCATAGTAGGGATGGGCAACATCCCGACCTCGGCCTCAAAACCCTAAACCATACAGCCCCAAGCCCCTCATAAGGGTAAGGGCCAGGGTTCCTGTGTTTACTGGGTTCCGCTAAGGGTTCTGTAAGGGATGTGCTTTGGCCTCATTTTAATCACTAAGGGTACGGAACCTTGAATATCATATCGGTACGTACGTTACCCTAAAGAGCTAAAACTCTCAAAGGATCCCTTTAAAGGAACCCCAAAAGATTCCTTTGAAGGAACCCCTATGGATCCCTTAACGGGGCCTTAGGGATGCAGGCCCGCCTTTTGAATTCTTGCCCGGATGGAACTCATCTTCATGGCTCTCTCTCGGAAGACACGCGCACCCAAACTTCACTGAAGCTGAGCAGCTGCGGAAACGTTTGGGCGAGTAGGGTTAAGGGTTTGAAGTGTATGGATCTCAACTCCAATACACTCACAACCCTAAACCCCTGAGATTTCAGGGTTGAGAGTTAGAGTTCCGGGTGATGTTGACGGGGTTGCCCTTTCAAGGATAACAGACAGGGCGCCAGGCCAACCTCCATCAATAGGAATCCTGTCATGAGGGTACATCTTAGGAGGGGCTGAATACGTAGAGCACTGAAACGGCTAAGCTGCGAATTTGGGTGGGGTTCAAAACACCCACAACGGAAAAGGTTACCCACCAAACCACGAACCAGAAACCCTCGGCCGTAAACCCAAAATCATAAAACCTGAGCCCAAAGCCGCAAGCACAAAAACCCGAAACCCTAAGGCATTATTAACCGCCCTTTCCACTTTGACCAGACGGGACCCTCAATACCAGTTTATTCCTGAAAGATTTTGGGGTCTCTGTGGGGCTGTTCTTAGGGTCTTAAGACATCTAGGTTCCTCAGTAACATCAGGGTACCCTTGTTCCTAACCTAATACTTCGATTTAACAAGGAGACCCCAAACTAAAAAGGGCCAAAGGGTACTACTCACGAACCTACCGAACCCTAAACCCCCATAGATCCCTTATAGAACCCTAACCCTGAACCCTAAACCCTAAGCCCCCATAGATCCCTTATAGAAAGGGAATCAAACCTCTACATTAAACTCCCAGGATGACGAGTGGCAGCAAAGGCAAATGCCAGGACTTCTCGAGCGTAAAGTGATCCCCAGGCTTCCTTTTTGGGCTTTTAGGGTTTAGAGGTTTAGGGTTTAGGGGTTTAGGGTTTAGGGGTTTTTAGGTTCTGGGTGTTTAGGGTTGAAGGTTTTAGAAGAGCCCTTAAGGGAACCCTTAACGTATCCCTGTGGGATCTCTAAAGGAACCCTGAAGGGGAGCCAGGTAGTAGGACGCCAAGCCCTCAGAGCTCTAAACTCGAATACTGAAGTCCTCCACCCGACCATCACCAAACCCTACCTGCCGCGGTGTTGGGTATAGGGTTTAGGTGTTGAGGGGCATGTATCAAGGAAAAAGCATGTAATGTAAAGAACCTGGAACCTGTAGGCGGCTGTTCAGGGTCTGATAGGAACTACAATTTTTTAAACCCCAAACTAAGTACTCTCAGTCTTAGGGGGTACCTCTTTAGGGCCGCGTATACAGGAAAAAAATCTAAGGAACTTGAAACCTGCAGGCTCGGATTGCGGAGGGTCCTACATGGGTGTGGGCCTAGTGACCTGGGGTGGCCCCTAAACCGTAAACCCTCCCTAAACTTGTAAACCCGACACCCCTAAACCCCTAAAACCCTAAACCCCTAAACCCTAAACCCCTAAACCCCTTAAACCCCTAAAGCCCTAAACCCTTAAACCCCTTAAACCCCTGAACAAGCCCTAAACTCCGAACCCTGGGATGGCTCTCGGGTCGAAGAGAACGCGATAACGAAACCACGAAAGCCATCTTCGGAGTTGATCTACAAAAGGGTCCCAAGTGCCAACATAGTAGGCTTTCTATATGAGGACCACTAGGAATGACGATCATGATTTGGGAAAGCACCCCCATGACTGTGCCGGACCCTTTTGGGTGTATAAAGGTCTAACATGGGTGGCTTGATGATGGGAATGGGCTTCTTTCAAGGGCTGCTTTTAGGGATCCAGAAGTCTTAACTACTATAAGGGTTCTATGTGATAGGTGCCTTGATGATTAGACAAGGGTCTGCGGGTATACAGCATAGTATGCTCAAGCGAAGGACCTCTAGGCAGTACTGAGTCTAACCCTACATTACTTGTCCAGCTTCCTATGGGAACTAAACATGGATTCTTGGAGTTTACAAGGATTTTGCTATTGGCCCGGCTTTACGCGAGGACTACCACTGTGTGTTTCTCGGAATGTTCACCAGAGGGGTTTTGCTCATCGAGTCGGTGAAACAGGACTTCCAGTAGTGAAGCTCTGATGGCCACAGCAACCAAACACTAGGAAGTAACGATTTCTATGATTCCCTTAGATAAATCTTTAATAGAGGTATTGTATGGTTTCGATTAAGAAACCCTGGATCCATGTCAGCGCCTTCTTATGAACCTGACTGTTTTGGGGTCCTACGGTTGATGATATAAATCCTGCATTACCCATAATAAGGAATATCCCATAATTCCCACAGTTTAGGGTCTTTAAGGTAATGCAGGATTTATATCATCATACGGCCTTGGGTTTCTTAACCTTGGGATCCTCGAACCTGCAGCTAGGCTTGAAAGCTTGGCAAGACCACCCATACCCAAAGGGTCCTATGTACTGTTATTGGGAATACTTCCCCGAATCATAATAGTAGCTCCTGATATAGAAAACCCTACATTCTACTATATCGGTACTTTGGACCCTTTGGGATAGTCTCCATTGTAGTTTCTTTTCTTGGCTACCTTATAGGATCCTAACTATACGATTGGTTTAACACCGAAAAGGAAGTACAACTGATAGTGTTAATATAGGTACTGTTGACTCCTCTTGGGCAACTCTCGATCCGATCCATAATACCTGTAAGACGACGTGAAACCAAAAAAGGTTCAAGGTTCATATACCACAGCATTACGCTCAATGTCCCATACTTTTAAGGGTCATTGGTCCTTACGGCTTAGGGAATAGGTCTAAGGCCTCGTCAATGTTCGCAGAGCTTCGCGAAAAGACTGGCACTATGAAGCTGTATAGGCTTGATAGAGGGGCAACCAGAGCTTGATAAGGGCCTCACAACGTCTTGTCGGGTGTTGCAGGGTGAACGTGTAGACCCATGGCAGCAACTTCATCTATGGGACCCGTGCACAGACTCTAGAATCCCTGCGAGGACACATGCGATGTACTTCCTCAACCGCCTTTCCCTTGATTCTAAACCCCAGCTCAAGGAAGTAAGAGTGTTCTGAGCAAAAACCAAACCCTAAACTCCAACCCCTGACCCCTAAACCCATAAACCCTCAAAAAACCTCTGAATCCTAAGCCCTACACCCAAACCCCTAAACGCTACAACCCTAAACCCCCACTACACCCCCAAACCCCTCTTTAAATCCCAAGAAACCTTGACTCAGGTCCGAGTTGCAGTTGTCGACAGTCCAGTCCACTGTCGTCCAGTGCTTGACACAAGGAGGTGTTGAAATGATACACCTGGGCCACTTTCGGGCGCAGGGTTGGAAAATGCTTATGTATGTATACTATATATATATATATATATTATGTACCTGACTTGTATATACACATACATGTGTACATGTATATAGAGAGATAGACACATATGTAGGTAGGTATGTAGGCAGGTAGGTAGATAGGTGTAGATATAGAAGATACAGGTACATGCACACAAGTATACATACAGACATACGTACATACATACGTACATACATACGTACATACATACATACCCACGTACTTACCTATCTGCGTGCCTACCTGCGTACGTACATACATACAGATATACATACATAGACACCTGTACATACATACATACATACATACATACAAACGTACATACATACATATATTGTAAACATGCATACATACATACATACATACATACATCGCAATCAAAACTAAAGTCCCTTGCTGGGTAACCTCGATATTAGGTGCCGTATTAAGGTGTGCGCGGGGCTTGGAGGTGGGGTTGTGGGGAAAAGGGCGTTCAAGCGAGGTTTGTAGGGCTCAGGGGGGCCGACATCAGGTTCAAGGTTTGGGTTGTAATAAACCTACGGTGGGAAATGTCTAATGGACCAGGAACCCATCTTTGGGTACTTGGGTGAAGGATATTATCATTGCAGGATACATTCTTGAACGTATGCGATAGTTGAGCATGTGTATGCTTCGGGTAGCAAGTTTCTCGATAACTCGGAAGCCCATGAGTCAGCACTGCCGGTGGGTATGCAAAATCGATAGTCCTTCCCACTTACACGCCTAAACCCTGGAGCCTTAAACCCCAAACCAGTGCTTCCAGGCACTGGCATGCAGTCGTTGATGCGTCGGCAGAACAAGACCTCAGGGTGCTGCATGGTTTTGGCCCGGAAACTCAAACTTAAACCACCCCATAAGTCGGAGCAAGGAGGTTCAGCGTGGATAAAGATGTGTGCATGGCCCTTAATAGAAGAGCTTACCCCAAGCCGCTGTTGTCTTGTGTTAAGCCCAAAAACCCCGAACCCTAAAATTCTATACCCCAAACACGAGACCCCGAACCCTATGCCCCGAACCCGAAACTCCAGATCCCAAACTCTGAATCCTAAATCCCACAGCATACGCCCGGAACCATAAAGCCTACCTTAACCCCGAATAACCTACCTTTTTACGGGATTTCTCAAAAAAACGCTTAAACATGTAGGTCACTCCGGGTTTAGTAAACATCTCTAAACCCTAAACCCGGCCTCTGAGCATAGATAAGGTCCAGGGGTAATGCTCCCTGTTTAAGCCACTTTTCTCCTCGTGTGTAACATGAAGACGGTTCCTGTAGGCGGGGTTCCCAGAGGGTACTAACAAAGGGGACCTTATGGGTGTGGGGTTTCGGGTATAAGGATCTACGTACTCATAGCCTCATACACCATATACTTTGGCCTTTTCGGTACTTTAGGGCCTAGATGGGTACACGGACCCTTATTAGGGTGATGTAGGACCTCAAAAACCGACTATGAGGCCCCTTCAAAGGCGGCCAGCAGTGGTGATGGCCGCTCTACTTGGAGGGGCAGGGGACTTAGCAAGGGTTCTTACAGGGCTCCTTAAAGGGATCTATAGGGGTTCCGTAAAGGGATCTATGGGGTTTAGCGTTTAGGGTCTACTTGGAGGGGCAGGGAACTTAGTAAGTCGCTATAAGTAGGGTTATAATTGGGGTATTTCCATGCAGGCTACTTACTTATAATATAACTCTACGTATAACCTACTTAGGGTTTTAGTTGGGGTAACTCCATGTAGGGTACTTATAACTCTACTTATATATAACCAACTTACTAAGTCCCTGCCCCTCCAAGTTGGAGGGCCCATGAGGCCTCGCACAAGATGGCCGAGGCCATGGTGATAACTGAGCCAGCTGAGCACGTCGCGGGGGCATCTCTTCGGGGAAAAGCGCCGACATTGTCACCGCCCCGGGGACTACGGTGGCTATCGTAACCATATACAGTCGGTCCGTAAGGGTCGCAGATCTTTTGGGGTAACTGGGGTTTTAGGACCCTCCGCCGTCAAAGATGCGTTCAAAGTCACAGGAGCATCTTGCGCGCCCGCAGCCGAGTTCCCCACTTCTGGGCAATTTGCGATTCGTGTGGTCCTTCAATTGTCAGTGTCGTGTGCTCGGCATCCCAGCTTCCTCGCACTTCCCCTTTCGGCCTGCGGAGAATTCGGAGATGTACCCACTTTGCCGTCTTCGAGCTCCTCCTATAGTCTCCATTGCAGCTCCTCTTTGGGTTAAACCAATTTTACAGACAGGATTGTATATAAGGTAACCCAAAAAAGGCCACTACAATGGAGGCTACAGGTTCCCTGTTTGGCAGCATCGCGCGGGCTTTTTTCTTTCTTGAGCCCTGAAGTAGCCGAAAAGGAGGCTCTCCAAGCTCTTGCTCAGACCGGACATGTCGTTTAGGTTAGAAGCTGCCCCCACCCTGTAACAGTGGTATATATGATAGGAATACAATAGGGCCCTATTATATTCCTTACAGTCACTATTACAGGGTGGGGGCAGCTTCTAAGGTTTAGGGCTTACTCAAAACCGCCCAAACGCCTGAAACAGTATGGTCTTTGGGCCCAAAAGCCTTAAAAGATGAGTCCTTAGAGCCTAAGGGTTAGGGTTCAGGATGGTTTGGTCTAGGGGTAAGGTTCAGGCTTTAGGGTTAAGGTCAACGTTCAGTTTGTTTTTTGTTTTTCGCTCCTTTTCTCCTGCAACTGAAGGTTCAGGGTTTAGGGTTCAGGCTTTCGGGTTAAGGTTCAGGGTTTCAGGGTTTAGGGTTCAGGGTTTTGGGTTTAGGGCTTCCAGTTTCGCTTCTTGTCGTCGGACACATGTCGTTGCGAGCCTCTCAAGGGGGATGGCCGTCGCCAAAAACACCAATTGGGGGTGGTAGACTGTTGTGGGGCTTGTGTTGTCTTAGTGGGGTTTAGGGTGTTGGTGGGTTCTTGCCGGCTTATGGAAGTGCAAAGGTCTGGGAATTTTCAGGGTTTAGGTTTAGGGAGGGGGGGTCGGGTAAGGGGGGCGACCCTGCGACTCCTACCTAAATAATGGGCTACCATGCTGCAAGCGGCAGATTCGGGGCCTAAAGACATCACCCGACTATGCAAGCATCTTGCATGCATGAAGACTGAAGCCCAAACTGGAGCTCCTCAACATCAGGGAGAACATAAACCACTGAACCCTAAACCCCTTAACAGGGCTTACACCAACAACTAAATCCTAAACCCCTTCACAGGGCCAGAAAACAACCACTAAGCCCTAAACCCTAAACCCGTTAACAGGGCTAACATAAACGACTAAACAGTAAGCCCAAGGGGATCCTTGCGACAACTAAACCCCAAAGCTAGGAGCCCTTCGTTTCCAGAAAGCACCCCTAAACCCGAAAGTCTAAGAAAACTACATGTATAGGGTTCCTTGTCATGATTCCCAGGTATAAACCCTTCAACAAGTGGGATATTTGAGGGTAAGCTTGTCATAAAAAACCTTAAAGCATCCTCAAAGACTATATTGCATCCCAGGTGGCCCGTGCATCCAGGGTTACGGACGCAGGGTCCTGCGCTACAGCGGCGTAGGATATGCAGCCAGGGCCTGCCTCAACCACCTTCTAGCGTTTTGCCTTTTCGATGCTTTATGCACATACATATATGTACATACCTACCTACCTACCTACCTGTATCCATACATACATACATGCGGGGCTTGAGGCTGCAGGGGGTCAACAGTTGATATAGCCTACTGCTGAGCCGCAAGAGCTCTCAGAAGTAGAATGCTCTTTTGGGGTATGCTATAGCCGAAGTACAATCTGTGTAAGCCCCCCGCCCTCCCCGAGGCAGGGAGCCAAGGATCCGAAAGCCAAACCCGAAAACCATATATACATATATACATATATATATATATATATACATATATTGTTCGTTCTTATATATTTATAAACCCCAATAATCCCAGCCGAAACCGTTAAGGAACCTGTATAAACTGAGAGGAAAACCATGCAGAAGCCCTTTTCAACCCGAAACGGGATCCTAGTTAAGGGAACGCAAGATTCGAAACCATACGTTGAAATGCACCAGCCCAAAGCCCTAACCTCAAGAGTCCATGTACTCACAGAGTATATACTTGGGCCTTCATGTAATCCCTTTTGTAATCCTTTTGAGTACTTTAGGGCCCAAGTATATACAACGTGGGTACATGGACAATTCGGGTAGTGTAAGAGGTTCCTGAGTAAAACAAAGCTCCCTTGAGGGCTCCTTGTAGGGATATGTTCGGGCTAGTTCTCAATTTCTTTAAGGGTTCCATAAGATAGCCTTAATAAATAAGCAAAGTGGGGTTTAGGGGGTGCGTTATGGCAATAAAACAAGTGAAACTGTGAGGAATGAGATTAGCAGATTTACAGTTAATCAGGCCCCAACCCCGACATCAAGGCTCGCGGGCCTCTGCAAGTAGGTTCTACATTCTACGTAAGGCTAGAAGGAAGCTAGACCCCACTCAAGGTCCTTATACCTCTACATGCAATCTAGCAAAGACACTAAAAAATAAGTCTTCCTATCAACCACTTAGTACGTCCCCTGAACCTTTTCATGCCGACACCCCTGAAGCCCTTGATGCCGAAGAAGAAGCCTTGAGAACACTCAAACCTCCAAACCCCGGCGCAAGCCTCAGGGTTTTAGGGATTTCGGGGTTGAAGGGATTAGGGGTTTGGGGGTTCAGGGTTTAGGGGTTTACGGCTTCGGGGCGTGTGAGGTTGGCAGGGTTCCACGATGATGGCAAGCATCACAACACGAGTACGAGATGCCACTTTAATGGAGCCCTTATGGCCTTTAATAGTGGGTATTTAGGGCACGTTAGAGGGTAGTTGGGGGGTCTAAGTAGAGGGCATTCATGGCGTTGAACACGGTATATAGAAGGTGTTGGTGCAGCGAAACCTTCCCGTTTTGAAGGCCCCTGGACAGAACAGAAAACAACAACATGCAAGGCTTCTCGTGATTTCAAGCAGAAGCAGCAGTATGCAAAGGCTTCTTGTGGCTTAAAGTGCGTGGTGCACGTCACTTGCAAGTCTGTCACTAAGACTCCAAGTATACAAAAACTAACTACCTAGGGGTCTTAGATCGATACCTGGCACCTACTTTGCGCTATTTGGAGTCTCAAGGAATATTGCATGTCGCCGCGTCTCCTGAATTTCAGCAGTTGGCGGCACCTTGCCCATGACCTGCGAAGACTCCCAGCTGCAAGTGACCCTTCAGGGGATTGGTATGGGAGTTTGCCTTATTGCATATTCAGTAGATAGACTTACAAATAATTACAAACATACGTGCACATATAACGATATACATATTTAGATACACACCGCCATACTATATTACATCATATACTTAATATATACATATATTGCACATCTATATGCTTTCCGCCGACAGCTCCTTTGTCGAGCATTTCCACTAACAGCGACTTGAAAGACCAGAAAAGGTCAGCCAGGAAACCCAGTAACAAGCAAACAGACACACATACAAACAAGCAAACCAACTAACAGAGTAACCAAGAGGCTTGTAATTATAGCACTGAGCCTTGGGTTTCCCAAGATGTGCGATGTCTACCTACTGGAAGAGCGGCTTTACGCTTTCTGATGTTTTTAAACGACCGCAAGACGTAGACCTGCCAGGTATTCATTGCAGTTACAAAAGGCGCTTGATAAGGGGAAAGACGAGATGAAGAAACCCTCAACCCTAACCTCTAAAACTGTCACGGACACTTCAACCCTGAAAGGCAAAGGCACAAACAAAGAACAGAAACACTGCTTCAACATCACAGTGACTACAGCAAGCATAAGCGTACGGGACATGACCCTTCATGTTTCATAAATACAGGGTCGTAAATAACTATCGGTACCATTCTGGGATTCCTCATTGCAAGGTGCCCCAACAACCTAGTCTAACTGTTCAAGAGCCCCCCATATCAAGCCTTCGACTGACAAAGGAGTTAGGCCAGCGAGGATCTTATGCATGCCACCTTGCTGCCGCCCTAATCCCCAAACCCAAACCCTAACGGTCCAAGTATCCAAAAAGTACGGTTCTTGGTGCCCGAAAATCTTTCAGTGGATAGTATCCGGGAACTGAAAAAAACTCACTATGTGGGCAACGGGAGCCTGCCGGAAAACTCAAAACCCTAACACTGCAACCTAGACCTTTATCCCAAACCCTAACCTCTTTGACCCATACATTTTAAACGCTCAGAATGAAAACATGATCGATCCATGCCCACTTGTCCAGAATCCTGGGTAACTAGGGTTAACCTGTGGGAGTACATCAGTATTGTGATAATTAGGGGTTGTAGCACCCCAAAAAGTTCAAATTTCCTACAACTAAAGCCACCAAACCTTGCGCCCTGAACCTCTCAACCCTAAACCTCCAAACCCCTAAACCCTTAACTCCTAAGGACCTGCACCGTCAACTTTTCGTTTGTGTGCGGCTGCTTCGGGGAAAGCCTCAGACCCCCAGGCGAGTTTAGAGCTTCAGGTTTGGGGGTTTAGGGTTTACATAGGGTGTATAGTAGGATTTAGGCTTTAGGTTTCAAAGGCTTTGGGTTTAGAGCTTTCGGGTTGAGGCTGTTTAGGGCACTTTACGGTTCAGAATCTGGGGTTTAGAAGTTTCACGGTTGAGGCTTCTAGGGTTTGGGATGCTATTTCGGATGGGGTTCATATACAGGAATATGGGAGTTTCCGAAAATTAGGGAGGTACCTTATTCTGGGGGCCTTATAATAAGGATCCTACTATTTAGGGTACTATATTAGGGTCCCCTGTTTTCGGAAACTCCCATATGGATAGCGATTTAGTTTCGCAGATTAGGGATAGAAAAGGAGCAGGGATGCATTCGTGCGGGCGTCAGATCTGCCTGAACCATCTTGGGGCTACCCCTAAGGGTCCATGTACTATATAGTATATACTGAAGCCTGAAAGGTCTCCCATCTTGGTACTTTAAGGCCTATAAGTATGTACGGTATAGGTACATGGAGCCTTAGGGCTACGCAACAGGCAGTCCCCCAAACCCTAAACCCTAAACTGAGGGGAGTGCTCCATTCAGGGCTTCGGGTTTTGGAACTGGGGATCAAGTCCCGAAGCCTACACTTCAAGATTTACTACCCAGATCCCTTCCAATATCCCCAAACCCTAAACCCTACTGTTGATGGACAAAATCCTGCACGACCTTAAGGACCCTAAACT
This sequence comes from Symbiodinium sp. CCMP2592, assembly GCA_905221615.1. Lineage (NCBI taxonomy): Eukaryota > Dinophyceae > Suessiales > Symbiodiniaceae > Symbiodinium > Symbiodinium sp. CCMP2592. The sequence continues at coordinate 1,873,145 of CAJNDT010000335.1, forward strand.
ATGGGAATTATGGTATATTCCCCATATTGGGTCATGCAGGATTTTGTCCATCAACAGTAGTAGGACCCCGGATATGATTTTAGGTGTATTCCTTATCTCAAGGATCTTGGAAGACTTGGGTACCTAGAGGCTCATACCCCACCGCCGTTTTAAAGGTACCTAATATTCTATATAACAGATCCTAACCATAAAACCAGGTATCCTACAAGAAAGGGCTAGGGTATGAGCCTACAGGTATGTTCGGCACACTTGAACCCTGAACCCCTATACCCTACACCCCTATAACTTAAAGGGGACCCCCGTGTCTTGGAGGATCCTGGAAGACCTGGGTATGTTCGGCAGGGTTGGGGATCTGATGTTTCGGCGCCTGTGTAGCTTTGAAGGTTGGATGCATGCATGTAGACTCCCAAACGGTCCAAGTATCATTATGGTATATACTTAGAGCCCCAAAGATACCCTATAAGTATATACCAATGATACTTGACCCTTTGGGACTTCGAGGCGTGCTGCGTAAGGTGACGACGGGGACGTATAATGTACTACGATTATGCAAGTATAAGAATTCTACGTACCTAAAACCGACCTACACATGAACATGCGTGCCAATGCTAACGCACACCCGCAAGGTTATGAGTTTAAGGCAGACTAAGCCCAAAGTAAGCCTCAAATAACTCTACTGTATACAAAACTTGACACCGGCCAAGTAGAAGGCTCGGGAGTTGTCCCAATCGCAGTACCCTCACCCAATGCCGAAAACCTCAAGTGCTAGGCCCTCGTTGCAGCCAGGTTGCGAGACAAGGTCTACCTTGGTAATCTAGGGGCCTTGATAAATGATATTATAGCCATAACTCTACTAGTGATCGAAACATTTTCTACGCTTTCAAGTTTAGGGCTCAGGGTGCATAGGATTCAGTCTTCTGCTGTGGGTTGACGGCTGCGGATTCGGAAAGCTCTTGAGCACAATGTTCCGAACATACGTATTTCATGTCTTTCTGCGCAGGTTTGCTGCTACTACATTTTGAAGATCTGAACTGACCCTGAACCCTATACATCCTAAACCCCACTGTAGTTTTGGGGATTTGAGGCAACTCCATGCCCCAAACCGGCGAAATATCCTCAACACCGGGGTGGAGCAGATCCCTCACATATGGAGACCTTAATGGTACGGGATCGATGACGGGTTGCTCTTGCGGTTCTGTAACGGGCGTCTATTATGCATCGATTAGTAGAAACTGGGTAAAGTAGGCTAGAATAACAGTTTAGGCAGTTATTCAGGCTTGTCGTGTTAAGGCTACAGGTGTTCCAAATCCCTAGCACTTTCTGGCCTGGCTGGACACTATTGAATATCTGAAGCCTGGTAAGCTGCCTTTTCTTAGCATTCCTTGTCATGACTTCCGTATATAACCCCAAGGATCCATGCACCCAAATAGTATATACTTGGGCCCCAAAGTACCTATATAGAGACTACATTAAGGCCGAAGTATATACCCTATTTGGGTACATGAACCTTAGGGTTATAGGTCCTTCATACAAGAAAAAGTATGGCTTCTGGGTTCAGGTAAGGCATAAGCAGGCATAAACTTACACCAAGCCCGAAATACCGAGACCAGAACGTCAAAACCACCGCCAAGGGACACGGTCTTTCCAGGGGACTCTTAGACTTGGGCTTTAGGGCGTAGAGGTTTACGCTGTGTGGGTTTTAGGGTTTAGAGTTTGAAGCTTCAGGGCAGAGATTCGGATGCTGGGGTTTAGTTTTTGATGCTTTCAAGTGGCAGTCCGGGGTTCACGAACTTGACCTCTCCTAACCCCTGCTGGAACTCCACGGGTTTCCCGCATGAGACTCTGCATGGGGATCAGACACCTACTGTCTTGAGGGTTATACCCTCTAATCAGGTGGTCATAAACTACTAATTTGTAGGGATCTGGGATACAAGCAAACCACGAAAGCCTACACACTAAATCCTGAACCCTACACCGCGACCCGTCCGAGAGGCTGCAATGTCTTCACTGGGCCCGCACAGGGCGGGAGCCTGACGGGTTTAGTGCTTCTGCTTTCACAGAGGTGTAGGGGCGTTGGCACTGGGGGCTTGGGAGTTTAGGGGTTCAGGATTTAGCATTCATAGCGAGAAGAGAAGCTTGCATATTTGGCTCGGGGTATTGGTGCTTCTCAAGGGTCTGTTGCATCCTACCCTACTCCCTACACCCTACACCGCTCATTGAACCTCTAAACCTTTAAACTCTTGCTGAGTAAAGACCCGAATGAATAAAAGTTTGTGTTTATCGGGCTTGGGTGCTGGGATTGCAGTTCCAACAAAAAAACGCGGGCCTGAATAAACAAATGTTGGACTGCAGTGTGCGGTGTTTTCGGATAGCCTAATCATGTTCAGAACCCTCTGATTTGTCTTGGAGGGTTACAAACCCTAAACCCTAGGACCCTAAACCCCAAAGCTCTGAACCCCGAAATTCCCTCAAAACCCTAAAACCACCTAACGAAAAAATCGATTTGAGAAACAACAAAAAAAGTCTCCGAGCTCGTCCGGCCTTCTCCGCCCGCAAGACGTGCGCGAGAAGAGCCTGCAGCCAGAGCCATTTCACTTAGAGGCCCAGGGACTTTGTAAGTCGGTTATAAGTAGGGTTAGAATTGGGGAAACTCCATTGAGGGGACCTATAACTCTTACTAAGTCCCCCGGGTCTCTAAGCAGGGCAATGTGTTAAAGGGTTTAGGATGGTTTCGGAACAAGCAAGGTCCCTCATGGTCCTAGGACTTGTAGAACAACCCCATGCCGCAAACCCACATAGTATATACTTTGGCCCAGAAATTGTCCCCGTATAGGTACTTTAGGGCCCCAGTATCTACTATAACCCTTAGTATCTATATAGGTACATGGACCCTTTCGAAAGGCAAGTTCGAAAATTCCGTCCTCAAGATAAGAAGAGCCCTGTAGCCGTTGGACCGGTCAATGCAGCACCCTGAATTCAATGCTTGAGGTTTTGGGATACCGGGATTCGGGGTATATAAGGTTTGGGGTTGAGGGTTTAGAGTTTTTGGGTTTGGGGTTTGGGGTTTAGGGTGTGAGGTTTGGGGCTTTTGGGTTCAGGGCTTTACGGGGCTATGGAATTGGAGTTTAGGTTTGCCCTACAAATCCCGTAGTAAACTACATCCTTCTTGGGTGTCCTGGCAAACGGATTCCTCCGAACCAGCCGGTTTTGGGCTAACCAGCTCAATAGCACCAAGGCAACCAACCAAGTGGAACGACAACTAATAAGTCGCATAGGGTGCAAAAAAGACCGAGACCCTGAACTTTACTATATTTGGCCCATTTTATGGTTCGGATCCCAGCATAAGAAACTCAGGCAACTGAAAAACTGTACTACATTTAATGGTCCGGGTAGACTCAACCCGAAATCTCTCTAGCCACGCTCTGAGCTCAGCACTGGAAGAATCCATCCTATGCTCGGCATGAGGCTGGAAAAATCGTCAAACAAAAGCTGGAAGGCCCCGTGTCGGGGGCTGTTAACCCTTTAGGGTTTAGGGCTTAAGGATGTGTAGGGTTGAGTTTGGCTGCCTGGTTCCTCAAAGCTATAGTGGAGGGTTTTTTGACGGGGCTGGAAGACTTCACAAGGGGTGGGCCACAAGTCTAACTCAAAAGCAAATGTCGGGTAACCCTGCACTAAGTATTAGGTTCCTTCATGGCGTCTGAGCCTCTAGCCTGTTGTTTGCGGGTTGTTGTTCCATTTAGGTTCAGGCAGTTCCTGAAACCAGAATGATCCCAACATGTTCAACACCCAATCGCACAGATATTACAGGCTCCTGTTCTTGAAGCCCTAGTGGGGCGCGCAGCCCTTGAGCAACGGCGACGAAGCAGTTTGCAGTGGATCCACGTGGGGCGAAGAAACCTGATAAGACGTAACACGCTCCTACATCAACAGCGCTACACCCCTAAAGAATCATCCCATACACCATGAGCACTGCGCACCAACAAACACTCCTAAAAAAGGAACCGATAAACCATGAACACAACACACCCACGAAAACACTACTAAACAAACAAACTAAACATAGTACTGGCTGCTAATGGTCAGGTTCATAGTCAGGCAGCCCAGCGTAAGTACTGCTTCTGGACGAAAGAACCAAAGAACCCAAAGTATGCCCTTGAGTGTAGTTGGCGTCTTAAGCTAATGCCAACCCACGTATGCCAAATTAATATAGAGGCCTTAAAATTTAGAATGGGGTTTTGGTGCCATATATGTTATACGTATAATCATAAGGAAACCCCATAAGAGTATAGGTAATTGTTTAGGCCCCTATGGTACTTTTGGAGTATCCTTCTCTTGCAGGATTTACGGCCATCATGCTCATCGACTTCGTGACACGTTGTTAAGGAGCCCCTAAACCCCACACACCAAACCCGAAACCCCAAACGCTAAACCCCTAAACTACTATTTGCTTACGAACCCCCCAAAAAATATATATTCCTTATAGGGATAATATATGGATTATTTATTTTTATTTTCTGGCCTGGATGGTTCTTAAGCAAAGAGTAGTAAATTGTAAGCCCAAAACTCCCGCTCCAGCCCTGGAGTCTGTTGATGCTTTGTGGGCAGCGCTTTTCGGGTTTAGGGTTTTGGGGTTTACCTTTTAAAGTGTAGGCTATTGGGTTTATGGTTTCGGGTTTAAGGTTTTAGAGTTTCAGCTTGAGGCCGTCTTCCGATCGAAAACGGGGCAGATCCAAAAGCATCAACCGGCAGCGGACTGGAGGAGCTATACTGGTGCTTGTTATTCTACAACGCGAAAGGGTCCTAAGTACCTATATAATCGACGAACCACTATTATGAGTTGGGAAAGTATCCCCCATAACGGTACGAACTGCCTGGGATCTGAACTACAACCCGAAACGGTCCTAAGTACATGTATAGTCGAAACCAGAGGCCTTAACATCGACACACACACACACACACACACACACAGCACCCTGCACCGATGAGAAACCCGCGCTTATACAAACCCTGAAAACATCTTGGTATTACAAGTCTCTCTCGCTCTCTGTCTCTCTCTCCCTCTAGGTAGGTACACAGATAGATATGTGTATATATATATATATAATATACACACGCACATACAATATTCTCCTTAGAAAGCATGAACCCTTGAGAAACCTCTGCAGCAGCACAGCCAGTCTCTGGAGAGGTTTCACGGCCAGTCGAAGCGACTCGGCCGTACCCTGAACGGCTGTGTAAGGGTTTACCTTAAGGGTCCATGTACCCACGTAGCATATACTTCGGCTTTCAAGTAGTCCCTATATAGGTACTTTGGGGCCACGTTATATACTAGTTGGGTACATGGACCCTTAGGTTTAGGGTTTTACAGGGTTTGGGCATCGGATTTAGGATTTGTGGCTTTGGGGGTCTGGGCTGGGGCTTGAAGGGTTCAATTGCTGCAGGGTGGGCTTCCTCCAAAGGATCTTTCATAGGCTCTAAATGGTTGAAGCTCTATATGGCATAGCTAGGGCTCCCTTTTGAGGGGTCTTAAAGGGCTCCATATTGGCTTTAGGCCTGGAGAGTTTACGGGTAGGCCGCCGGGTTTCCTTTGAGGGATCTGTAAGGGCTCTGTCGGGGGTTAGACTTCGGTTTAAGTACCAGGTTCCTTTAAAAGTTCGTTTAAGGGTTCCGCGGAGGGATCCTTAAAAGTATCTATAAGGGTTCTTTCAAAAAGGTTTAGTCCACCGCAGTAAGACTTGGCATGCAGGTCTCCAGGGTACTGGTTCATCCTCCTTATCATCAGCATCATGCAGGGGCCTTATACGGCCAGGTTTTGGTTGTGGACTGGGAGAGTGGGGGGGGCTTCACCCGAAAATAGTAATCTAGGGCAGCAGCGCCTAGGTACCCTCTATTCATCCATTCCCAGAGGCCATACCACACTTCCTCTGGATCTTCTGTCAGAAGGGCGACTAAACGAAGTCCGACAAGTTTAAGCCTCAAGCCCCCCAAATCCTCCGTCAGGCCTGAAAACCGTAAACCCGAAACAACACATAGCCGAAACGTCTGAATGAAGCCCTGTGCACATGCCTATTATTCACCCCCTATGAGAACCACATACGCTAACTGAACCGAGTCCCTAACAAAGGGGCCTTCACAGGGTTTGGGGGCCCATTATACAATATTGACGAACTATCTTAAAAAAGAAGCCACCAAAATAGTGTTGGTAAATACTAAGGCCCCGACAGGTGTCAACTTCTCCGCTGTCCTTGGCGAGCTGAGGGCTAACAAGAGGGAGTTACGGTTGATGATATGCATCCCGCATTACCCACGATGAGAAATATACCATAATTCACATGGTCTAGTGCCATTACGGGCAGGAGTTATATCATCAACCATCTTATTACCTGGACCCTAAAAAAGTATGCAGACTATTGGCCGTTTGGAGGTGCTGGTAAATGTTGCTGTGCTTCGGGGGTCTAGTCATGTCTACTAAGTCTACTATACTACCGCTGCTAGTATGTGATACGATCTCGACCAATTCTGACAACCCTGGAGCCCTGCATTCCAAGCCTTACTGCAGGCCCGAAATGCATGAACATCGAAACAGCCCTGAGTGCAAGATCCTTGCTTGGGCAATCGAGATGTGCTTGCAGAAGCAGCCTGTAAGATTTCAAAACAAGCAAGGGTGCCACGACGAGCACCAGAAAAAGCAAGCCCCAGATTCAACACACAAAACCTGGAACATAGCATGGGCATAGGGCCTTAATCATTAGAACAGGGTTTTGGGGTATGTTGCACCATAGTTATAGAAAACAAGAATCTCCAAACTCGTATGGGTAGCATAAGGCACCGATATGAAGCAAGTGTGCGCGGAAATCAGCAGAAGCACTGACTCCCAAAAGATTGAAGGCGAGAGAGAGTGAGAGACAGACAGACAGAGAGAGAGAAAGAGAGAGAGAAAGAGAGAGAGAGAGAAAGAGAGAGAGAGAGAGAGAGAGAGAGAGAGAGTGCCTCAACCCCAAACACCGAAGCCATACTCTCCATCCGTCAAGTGTCTGCGCTGACTCCAGGGCAGAGGAAGCGCCACGCAGAAGGGAGTCGACGGCCGTGGTAAGATGTCTCCAGGGTGCCTTGGCTCTTAATTAAGGAATACACATGGGAGTTTCCGAAAATAGGGGTACCTTATTTGGGGGTCCTTATACTAAGAATCCTACTACTAAGGGTATATACTATATTAGGTATCCCCTATTTTCGGAAACCCCCATATGTATACTTGGTTGGGCCCAAAGCACCTTTATCGAGATTACTTTAGGGACAAAGTATATACTGTCTGGTTACATGGACCCTTAGGAATTTAAACTAATTTCCTAAGCACCCTAGAACTATTTAAGGTATATGCCGCAATTAAGGCATCGTCGAAGCTCCCCTCTTAGCTTCAACGACCAAAATACTTGTAGTGTCCCTAGAAATTGAACACCTACAAAATCCAGGTTGTGGCAGTTTAGGGTATAGCATCCACACATGTACCTGCACACACATACATCCACCCATCCATACGTACATACATAGTATGGGAGTATTCATGAATGGGTGAACCGGAGTAAGAACCTTGAATAGTTTCAAAAGGGACAAGGAGGGACCCTTGATGGGGACCCCTACCCTATAATGGGCTATAGCATGCTATATTAAGGGTATATACCTAGGGGTCCTTATTAAGGGTCCCTCCTTTTACCCTTGGAACCTTACTTGGAGGGGCAGGGGACTTAGTAAGCAGGTTATAAGTAGAGTTATAAGTACCCTAAATGGAGTTATGTACCCCAATTATAACCCTACTTATAAACGACTTACTACGTCCCCTGCCCCTCCCAAGTGGACCCTATACCCTAAACCCCGTAGATCCCTTTAAGGAACCCCTATAGATCCCTTTAAGGAGCCCTTTTTAAGAACCCTTACTACGTCCCCTGCCCCTCCATTGAAAATGGATCCCTCTTGCCCTGGAGCCCCTAAACATCAAGACCCCACCTCCCAAACTCATAGGGATCCTTAGGGGTGTAGGGGGGACGGGTGTAGGGGACTATGATTCCTGAAATAGGCCTTATTAGTCCTTATTATGGGCCTTAAGGCCCCCTACCCCCCCTCGCCCTACACCCCTAAGGATCCCTATGACAAACCCAAAGTCCCCTTTCAGGGTTTGGGGTTGAGGGGTTTGGGGTTTAGGGGTTCAAGGTTTAGGGTGTGGGGTTCGGGGCTTGTTGTTTGTGGGATTTTAGGCTTGCCATAGGGTACATGCACCTGCATACATGCATAAATAGTACAACCCTGCCCAAGAACCGGAACAAACCTTGGGTCTGTATTTGAGTGTTCATAGCATTGGCAACGATCCGCGTAAACGAAATACCTAGTCTGTTTCGGGCTGTAGCTGGATACTCTATGACACTGATATATTAGCTGATAGTTTCACGAATCCCCAGCTGTAAGTACTCATGGATTTCCCTGTAGCAGTCGTTGAATACACCTGTCCAACAAATCGCCGTTGTCTCCAAACATGAAATGTTCCCCTCTCAGCTCGGACCGCTTTGAAAAGGATCTTTATCCCGAACCCCCGCTGAATCAAAGCATATTCCGTAGCTTAAAACCCGAGCCCTAAACCCCAACCCCGCAAGCACATCCCGCGGCTCCGCCTCTTCCACCGTAGCATCCCGCGATGCGCCCGAAGCCTGGCAGGAAGCCAGTGCAGCTAATCGAGGGATCTCTTGAATTGGAATTCGGAACTCCTGTACGATGCCAGGGCTTCCCTGCAAAGGTGTATAAGTGCCAGCGAGCTGAAACATAACATGGCTCCATAATCAACCATCAAAAAGTACAAGACTCTGAGGAGAGTCATGTGCCCTATGACTGCTACACTCTAAACTTCTAAATCCCAAAGCCGTGCCTTAACCCCCAAAACTTACCTTAATCAGGAACCGTATCAGTGGAGGCCATTTCCCATGATCTCTAACCCAAAACCCTAAACCCTAACCCCATAATAATGACAGCTGAAGATGGGGCCGTCGTTGGGAGAGCTCCGGTTGGATTTGCTGTCGCAGCCTCAAGATCTGCCCTAAGGCTTCGAGCTGGGGTTTAGGGGTTTACGGGTTTGGGATTTTAGTGGAAGTTGTAACACCCTATAAAGCTCTAAACCCCAAACCAAACGCCTAAACCATATGGTTTTGGCTGGTGCTCAGAGTCTGTAGTATATAATATAGGTTCTAGCAGGCTTATACAGAACCTCTAAACTTGTAACTGCTTTGTAGCCACATCCCTAAACACTGATCCACTGATCCCCCAAATTACCAAGCTTGTGAAGCTAGGATACCCAGTAACCTAAGAATAAAAAGGCATCTCTTTTTGGTATTGGGTAACTTTATAAGGAACCTAGGACTACAAAAAGGGAATAAGGGTACTACTGGGCATCCTAGGAAGTGGCCGTGCAAGGAAATCATGCTAAGAGCTCCTCTAACACGCAGGCTTTTTCACGGGTTCTAAGTAGGGTTTCGGATGCCAGAGAGCCTCTAAATGAAACCCGAAACCAACAAAATGCAACATCCTAAACCCGAAGCCCGCAAAGAGGGCCAAGAGATAGCATAAAGCAACCTTTCGTTAAACCTACTTGTCGGGTATCATTAACCTTTTTGGCTATATAGGGATTATATAGGGACTACACTACCCAAAAAAGGTTAAAGGTTACCTACTCTACTACTAGGTAAAGGAACCCAGTGGAACCCGAAACCCTGGCCACTGGCCTTGGCGGTGCAACTGCGCCCCAGCTCCACTGCCGCGGTCAGCAGCGGGTCCTCTCTGAAGTCGTTGCGTTCTTTGCAGGAGGCTTTATAATACCTCTACACTGTTTTTGGTTAACCAATTCTATGGTTAGGATCTTAACATCTAACATATAATATAGATGCTTGTGGTTAACCAGTGTTATGGTTGGGATCTTAACTAGATTTTGGTTAACCAAAACATGGAACTACAATGGAGATCCTATAGACCCCGCAACTACCCTCTAATGTACCCCAAATACCCACTATTAAGGGCCATAAGGGCTCTATTAAAGGGCCTTTGGGGGGTTCCTGGACTATAGGTACGCTTTAGGGGAAAGGGCCTGCAATGCGGCCAACAGATTCCATGTTTCGGCCAGGCGCAGCAAGGACATCAAGCATACAACTGAGTCGATACGCCGAATGTCCATGTACATAAACAAGATATACCTTGTCTTTAACCGGGTACGTAGACATGTCCACTAAGCATTATTTCTAGAATAAACACAAAACCCACCCCCCAAGTATAGGCTGCCACGCCCCAACACCAAAACCCCTGAACCCCGACACCCTAAGTTAATCAACAAAACAAAACCCACAACCAAAAACCCCTGACCCAGAGTCGCATACTCTCTAAATCACCACTCCAAGACCCCGAACATCAGACCGGTCATGTTCCATGCCCATACAGCCAGTGTATTTCCAGCAATGGCCAGAGAAATCCACGGATATCGAATGCTTCTAAAACAACTCATATTGCGGCTTGGGCTTGTACCCTCGCAACGGTAGCATGCTTATGTTTGTCAGCCAAGCAGTCATAACGGCTTAGAAAGCTTAGGGTCATTTTTGTCGTGTCATCTTAAAGTCCGGAGCGAAACCTCTCCTCCTTGCTGGCGCCACCGTAGGCGGGCAGCCAGTTCAGCGCGCGCCATTCGAAATCCCAATCCTGAGAAATCCAAGTGCCAATATGGAAGTTGCAGAAGCCCTAAACCCTAAAACCCTAAACCCTAAACCCTAAACTCTTAATGAACCATGGGGGTCCATGCTACAAGATCCTGCACTGGGTTGCTACGATACGCATGGATATGCAGCGTTACGATAGACCCCCAAAGACCGTAACCCTTAGTCTCTAAGGACCCATCAAAAGGGATCTAGAGGGGTTCCTATAAGGGGATCTATAACCCGTTTAGGCTCTAAGGACTCATATTTCAAGGCTTTTTGGCCCAAAGACCATACTATACAAGGCTTTTGGGCCATTTTGAGCCTTACCGTAAGGCTCCTGGACCCTTGTAGTGAGATCCCGGACCCTAGCCCCCAAAGCCGAAACCCTCCGCCAGAAAGCCCAAGATCCTCTTAGGAGCCTTAGGGTAGGGAAACGCATTGCATGGAGAACGGTGCTTCTAAGAGTCAGCATGGACTTGGAGCTTCTGATGCATGTGGATGGTTGTCAAAATTATGGTTTAGGGTTTAGGGTTTAGGGTTTCGGGTAATAATTATGGTCCCTTTTTGGGTCCCTACTTGGAGGTTCATGGGTCGTTATAAGTGGGGTCCCTACTTATAGCTCCACTTATAACTACCCAAAAAAGGTTGAAGGTTGCCTGCTCTACTACTAGGGCTTATAAATTTGGCACTACTACGTCTTCCTCTGCTTGCTTAGACTATTACAGTAGGGATGGGTTTGGTAGGATCCCTGCTCTACTAGGACCACCAATGGCCCCTTAACGGAGCTCTTATGCTCCATAGTAGTGGGTACCATGTACCCAAATAGTATATACATTGGCCTTAAAGTACTCTCTATTTAGGTACGTTGGGGCCGAAGTATAAACTATTTGGGTACATAGACCCTTAGGGTTAGGGCATCTTATCGGGTGGTTGGGGGGTCGCGGTACGTAATGAAACCGGCGATGACTCTCTGACATGCGCAAGCGTTGCTGACCCTTAAGCTCGAAGGACTCATATTTTGAGGCTTTTGGGCCCAAAAACCATACTATATAAGGCTGTTGGGCTATTTTGAGCCTTAGGGTACCACTTCCGGGGATCCGCTGCCAGTCTCATGTGGCGTTGAGCTTTGACGCGGCTTCTTCTTTGAGGTAGGCGACTGGAAGGGGGGCAACTCTGCTGGCTGTGCTGGCTGAGTGTCCCTCTGAAGCTTCTGGGGGGACTTCGTCGATGGCGTCTTCTGGCCTGCGGTTTCCTCGAGACCGTGACTTTGACGTTGAGCTCGTGTTCGATGGTGTTCATGATGCCGACGCTGGCCAGGCCACAAACCAAGCACGCGAAATAGTCCGGAGCGTCCTTGACAGTGCTGTCCAAGGGAATATCTGGAGCCACCGCCAGATACAAGTCCGACTCCATGCAGTGCAGCTTCATCTCCTTCTTCTTGACCTAACCTTAAACACTGAACCTGAAATCGGGGTCCGGGTCTGTGGCATCTACATTGAAGCGCTGCCGGGTTGAGGTCAAAGGGTTTATGTGCTTGGCGAAAGGAGCGGATAGCTCTGCCCAAAAGGTCCCAGGCAATGCTACTGAGAATACTTCCACAGATCAGAATAGCAATTCCTAGCACACACAGACCCCACAGTCTACTAGACGAGATGACTATAAACCTACGGGTCCACGTACCCATATAGTATATGCTTATACAGGCACTAAAGTAACTAAGTAGGGACTACATCATTAAGGCCAGAATCTATGACACTTCTTGCATGGACCCTTAGGGTAATATGGCTTTGGGGGGACTTACAGAAGCTTGTGCGTCATCACAAGTTAAAGACAATAATCTACTATACAGGCGGGAATTGCAGGAATCAGGGAAACACCCCAAATAGTGGGATCCGCAGTCTTTGGGCCCCGAAACAGGGTACTGGCTAAACAAGGTTTAGGGTTCAGTACCTTCCCCTAAACAAGGCATTAACTGATTGTTCAAAATGCTAACCCTAGGGCTCAAAATAGCCCAACAGCCTTAATGTGCCGGTCGGTTTAGGAATATGGGCTCTTTTAGTGCGTTTTTTCCGGGGCTAATTCCGACCGGTCGCCCCAAATTGGGGGTGGTCTAATTAATGCGTTTTTTTTTGGCTGGGGTGATTTTTTGGTGGCGGGGCTGTGCTATTTGCTGATGGTCAATCTTAAGGCAGCCACGATCTAAACCCCCACCCAAACCCCCACCCAACCCTAAAACCCTGGCCCTGAAGCCCCAAAATCTCTTGCAGAATTGTTTCGCTTATTGGGGCGTCAGGAATGGGAGTCTGTACTACTACTGTACTACTATTGTACGTGCTACTGTATGCCTTGCTTATTGGTGGGGGCTGCTAGGGTGAACCGCCGAATCGGGGATTGGACCCTAGCTCAAAAGAGGCCTCTCCAGTACTAAAGTTTGTATAAAAAATTCAGTTTTGGGTCCAATCTGGACCGACCCCCCTTTGGAAGGGTTTAGGGCTTAGGGTTTAGGGTTTGTTATAGGGTTTAGGAGTTTAGGATTCGTTAGGGTTTAGGGTTTGTTAAGGTTTAGGGTTCAGGGTTTAGGGTTTCAGGCGCTGGCTTTATGCTTTGCTTATTGGGGGAATGTGCTCACTGGCTTTATGCTTTGCTTATTGGTACTATTTCTGTACTATTACTGTACTACTACTGTACTACTGTGGTACTACTACTGTACTACTAGTGTACTACTGTACTACTATTGTACTACTACTGTACTACTACTGTACTACTATTGTACTACTACTGTACTATTATCGTACTACTACTGTACTACTATTGTACTACCACTGTACTACTGTTGTATTACTATTGTACTACTGCACTATTATTGTACTACTACTGTACTATTATTGTACTACCGTACTATAATCGTACTACTACTGTACTACTACTGTACTACTATTGTGCTACTATTGTACTACTGTACTATTATTGTACTACTACTGTACTACTATTGTACTACCACTGTACTACTGTTGTATTACTATTGTACTACTGCACTATTATTATACTACTACTGTATTACTACTGTACTATTCTAGTATACCTTGATTATTGGGGGGGGATTGGACCCTAGCTCAAAAGAGGCCTCTCCAGTACTAAAGTTTGCATAAAAAATTAAGTTTTGGGTCGAATCTGGACCGACCCCCCTTTGGAAGGGTTTAGGGCTGAGGGTTTAATTAGGGTTTGTTATAGGGTCTAGGAGTTTAGGATTGGTTAGGGTTTAGGGTTCAGGGTTTAGGGTTTCAGGCGCTGGCCCAGACCCCCCCGACCCCCGACGGCGCAGTCGCGCAGAACCGCAGACCCTGCACCCAAACCAGCCCCCAAACCCCGGCACCTGCCAATTCCCTGCCACTCAGACCCCTGACCCCTGTCCGGGGCTACCGGTTCCGCACTAAACCGACCGCAACTTTTTGGTCGGGGGGGGGGGGGGGGGGGGGTACCCTAGTACTAAACCGACCGCCACATTACATAGTATGGTCTTGGGGCCCAACAGCCTTAAAATATGGGGTCCTTAGAGCCTAAGGGTCAGAAACCAGAAACCGCTGAGCTTTCGGCCACGTCGTCCCCGAGCACCTACGTGAAACCAGGGCAAAGGAGTTCCCAAAGGGTCCAAAGTACCTTTATAGTAGAATGTAGGGTTTCTATATTAGGAGTTGCTATTATGATTCGGGGAAGTATTCCCCATAACAGTACATAGGACCCTTTGAGGTTGCGAGAATGAGACTTTAGAAGCTTAACCTACTTGTCGGGTATCATGGGGTTAACCTTGTTGGTTATATAGAGATTATATAGGGACTGTACTACCCAAAAAGGTTGAAGGTTACCTACTCTACTACGAGCATAAAAGCTGTTTAGGGCTACAGGGTCAGGGTTTAGGATTAGGGTCTAGGGAGTCTCGGGTTTAGGGTTTAGGCTGTATCACGAAAACGGACAACTCACGAAGATGAACCTGATGCAAGACCTACGTGTCGGGTATCATGGGGAACTAAAGGTTGAACCTTTTTGGTTAATCAGGAATTATATAGACTGTACTACCCGAAAAGGTTAAAGGTTACCTACTTTATTACTAGCTTAAAAGTTGTTTAGGGCTATAGGGTTAGGGTTTAGGATTAGGGTTTAGGGTTTAGGGGTTTGGGGTTGAGGGTTCCTTTTAAGAGCTTATGGTTGAAGGTTCACCTTAGCCCCGAATGATTGCACATGTTGGCACTCCTCATTGTTGGCTCTGCCAAGCTCCAGCCCCGGGCTCGGACCCATCCACATGTGGTGGAAGGGTTTCGTTCCGAGCCCAGCTCGCCCGTGAAGTCGAACAGGCTTACCTGAAGACTCAAGTAGAACTTCATTCGAGCAATGACAACCGCGGTCAGTCCGAAGATGTCGAAGAAGCTATTGATCGCATCAAGTACTCCATTCCAGGTCAACTCCGATGCTACAGTCAGCATCGGGAAGTTCGTAGCGAACTTGACTTCCTGGCCAAATAACCAACATTTCCAAGACTTCAATAACAAGGAAATCATAACAAGGATCCCTAAACAGGCTGGTTATTCAGGGTTGAGGTAAACCTTGCAACCTTCAATTCTACACTCCCAAAAACCTAAGCTTGAAACCCTACACCTTAAGTCTTTCCGGGAAGGGGGCTCTTTCGCATGCCAGGGGCCCAGAGGCGATTCTGAACCTACGAACCCACCCGTGCGCGCGCTGCTAGCGGATCCTGAGACATAGTAAGCAGTTTACCAACGAAGTACATACAAAACCTTGGAATTGGAAACTATACCCATAGTCTCCATTGCAGTTCGTTTTGAGTTTTTTCCGAACATGGTGAGAACTGAGAAACCCTAATACGGGTCCATGTACCCGAATAGTATATACATAGGCCGAAAGTACGTATATAGGGACTACTTTGAGGTCAAGGTATATACTATTTGGATACATGGACCCTTAGGGAAGTCTATAATACAGCAACAAAGTGACGAAGAACTGCACCGGATACTGTGGCGAGATCCGAAACCCGAAATGGTCCTACGGCTGCTGCTTTAAATCCTGCATTACCCATAACAAGGACTGTACCATAACTCCCGTAGTCTAGGGTCATTAAGGCAAAGCAGGATTTATATCATCAACCGTAAGTACTCATGAATAGAAAGAGGCTCAGGGTTTAGACATATACATTCTGAAAACATGCAAAGTCGGTAAGCCGTACCCTTTCATGAAGCACCTCCAGTCGCTTGCATCCGGAGGCGAGGAACCCATCCAGAGATGGAGCCTTTCAGGTGGAGGCGTTTGGGACTTACCTGGACCCTAAGAAACCTGCATGTCTAGGGCCCCAAGGCTTAGATGTCTTGGATTCCAGACTAAGGAAACCCGGGATATAAGTTCTAGACTGCCCCCCCCTAAACCCCTAACCCGCAACTCTATCAGTTTAGGCTATAAGCTCCTACACCCTTAACCCCCTCAGTGTAGGCTACCCCCCTACCTCCCTGCAACGAAGCCCTCAGGAGAACCCTGAAGGCCAAATCCTGAAGGGAACCCTGGGTCCCAAACCCTAACCCGAAGGGTCCAACGGTTGAGTACTAGAGGGATACCATAATAAGGGTTCCTTTAAATGGCTCCATAAGGGTTTAGGGTGGGTGGCTTAGGGTTTCTTTAAAGGGATAATGAGTATTAGAGGGATACTACGGTTGATGATATAAATCCTGCATGACCCAGTATAAGGAATATAAAATAATTACCATAGTCTAGGGTCTTCAAGGTAACGCAGGATTTCTATCATCAACTGAGGTACCTAATTATCAGATACTCCCCAACCTCGCAATCTACATAACTACTATCCTAGTTCCTTTTGGGGGTTCATATTTAGAATCCTATAAATCCCAAAAAGGAACTAAAGCCGAGTACCTGATTATTGGGCCCTTTGGACCCTTAGGGCAAACCTCAAACCGCAAAGCGCCTCGGACCAGCGATCGTCGCTGTGCAGTTCCAGCCACCAAGCCATCACCGAGGCCTCTGGCGATCATGCTTCTAATGGTCCCTAAGGGCCCCTTAGTTGCTGAGTTCATAAGCCCCAAGAAGTGTACACTTTCAGTTTTATAGTGGGTAATATTATGCCAAAAGGTGTAATGTGTATCCACTCCGCTGCTACGGTCCATGTGCTGAGTGTACGTTTTAGGGGTTCCTTTAAGGGTGTTACAAGGGTATCTTAGGGATTTAGGGTATCATAAGGCCCCATGCACCCATACATCATATTGTGGCCTTCAGAATAGTCCCCGATTGCAACTTCGGGGCCCAAGTATATACTACACAGGTACAGAGATTTACATCAGATCTGCGATTATAAAACAAGTTTAGGGGACACGAGAAGACACAGATCAAAACGGGAGAATCAGCACAACACCTGAAACCATGAGTGCCGCATTTAGGGTTTAGGGGTTTAAGATTAGGAGTGCCGTAATGACATAGTGCTCCAACCCAGACGACCTGAGCAGAGCATGTTACAGAAAAGCCTGGTAACGTCGACGAACTCAACATCCTGCGTGATTTCCCAGAGGGTCCTAGGTACTGGTATGAGATATACCCGCAAGCCCTAAACCCTAAATCCAAAATCCTAAACCAAAAACCCTAAACCCTTAAACCCTGAACCCTGGTTGCACCGACCGTATATAGAATACTTGTATACAGTATACACAATGTCATGTAAACCTTTTTACAGCCTCCTAGCCCCTTGCAGACCCCGGCAGCCGGTATGTATGTATGTATGTATGTATGTATGTACATATGTACCTATGTATGACCGAATGAATGAATGCATGCACGTGCGTGTATGTTAAGTTGCCTGTGTACATCATTAGCTATAGTTGTAATGATGCAGTCGTTTGCTGTATCTAGAATAATATATTTTTATGTATGTACACAAGTGTTCTATATGATACACACCAAACCGAACAGCACTAAACCCCAAACTCCCAACGCTCTTAAACCCTAAACCCACCCCAAATGGGGCCCCTTTATTATATCCTTGTACTAGCCCTCATGGTAGCCGTGGTAGCCCTCATAAACCCCTTGAAAGGTACCCTCAGGAACCATTTTAGGCTCCAGCACTAAACCCCAAACTCCCAACGTTTATCTTAGGGCTCCTGGACCCTTGTAGTGAGATCTCGGACCCTAGCCCTCAAAGCCGACACCCAGAGAGCCCAAGACCCTCTTAGGAGCCTTAGGGTAAACCCCAAACCGACCCCAAATGGGGAACTACTAAGGGTCCAAGTACCTAATAATCATATACTCTCATAAATATTGAGCTACATAACTACTATCCTAAACCCAAGTACCTGATTATTGGGTCCTTTGGACCCTTATAGTACCCTTATAGTATCCCTTATAGTAGCCCTTATAGACCTTTTTAAAGGAACCCTAGTTATTGGGTCCTTTGGACCCAAAGGGAACTACTGAGCTCCAGGACGTATCCAGCAAAGGCGCCCCGAAGAAAGCGCTCGCCCAGGCTGAGAGCCTCAGGTGGGAGGCGCTTATTTTGGGCTCCTTCTAAGGGTTTAGGGCTTATATGGTCCAGGATTTAGTGTTTGGGATTTTTTAGGATTTTGGGCTCCTTCTAAGGGTTTGTAGGCTCTAAAGACTCATATTTTAAGGCTTTTGGGCCCGGAGACCATACTAGATATGGATTTTGCGTTGTGTTGAGCTTCAGGGAAGCTTTAAGATTTAGCTTTTGGTTTTTATGTACGGGTGAATTGAAAGGTGTAGGGCTTGGTTTCGGGATCCACCACGGCTCTTTCTCATAGCATTGGCAAGAATCAGTGCAAACGAAACACGCAGTTTATTTCGGGCTCTAGCCGGAGCCCAGCTGCAAGCACTCACGGACATTCCGGTTGAAGGGGTTCAAAACATCTGTCCCCAAAACAAGTGACATTGTGTCTCCAATATGGCCATAAGCTACATTCCTCTGGTGGTTCGGACCGGTGGTGGCCTTTGTTCCACAATGTCACATGGGTGGTTGGGTCTCCTTTTGGGTCTTTATTATAATACGGCACCTAATATTTAGTATAATACGGCACCTAATATTTAGGGTACCCAAAAAGGGACCAAAATTTTGCCAACCACCCACATAAGTCGCCCTTCACAACTTAACTTGGGATGCGGCCCTGGCAAGTGGAGCGACCTGGCGCAAGGTGGATGATTATCCGGCTGCATCGTGAAATAGCACCGACCACCCGCAAGAAAAGGTGCTTGCATACGGTTATGAGAAAAATCCTGCAGTACCCATAATAGGGAATATACAAAAATTCCCACAGTTTAAGGCCCTGAAGGTAATGCAGGTCTTATATCATCAACCGTAGGAGCTATGGCCAAATGGTGTGGGGCTTGGGGCATCCATGGCTCAAGGTTTTGAAGCTTGGTTGTGGTAAACGGTGGATATGTGGGTACCTAACGCACGGTCCTGTAAGAGCTCCTTGTAGATAAGGCTCGTTTGAGGAATAAGCGTTCTAGGGTATCGTTTTACACGAAGGCCAGGAGTTATCCAGACAGTGGTGTGTTTGTTTGTTGATTGGTACTCCAAGGTTGGTCTACGGTTTCAGGAAGAGTAAACCCCAAACCCCAAATGGGAGTTTCCTAAAATGGGGGAACCCAATATAGCGCCCAAAATAGCAGGATCCTTATTATACGGACCCCCATACAAGGTACCCCTCATTTTCGGAAACTCCCAAATTGCCGTGAGGTCTAAACCTTAAACCTGACGACCCTACACCCTAAGCCCTAAGGAACAGCAACCAACTATGTGTGGGCTCATAGGTCATAGATTCCCACTCTTTGTATCCGCACAGCCTTGTACCTTTCCCCGAGCCTTACCTTGAGATTTGGGGTTTAGGGTTTAGGGGCTTATGCGTTCAAGGTTCGTAAGTATATAACGTGTACAGAAAGTCTTGTTCAGGGTTGAAGGGGTTGGCGGCTTAGGGTTATAACGGGGCTCAAGCACACTTCGCGAGCTCTCGGAAATGGAGCCCTGACATTCCGGCTTGAGCGATGGAGCCTTACAGTTTACACATCAGAAACCCTCAACCCTACACCCCCGTAAAAGCTCCAGCCCTGAAGCCTAAACCCTTGCAAAATCCTTCTAAGTCACTCACGTAAAAGGGCCCCTTAATGGAACGCTTAGCGGCGCCCTTAAAACTGTGCTGGTCGCATGTAAAACGGGTCAGCCACGCCCTCGCGATGCGAAGAGCGCATGCGACATCCCCTGAGCAATAAGAGGTTCCTATATCGGTACTTTATGCACTTTAAGGCCAAAGTATCATGGAGGCTTAGGGTAAGAGCTGCTTGATTAAGGATTAGCAGAAGGGTCTACAAATGAATCAAACAGGTTCTGCAAGGCCTTGACAAGAGTCTGTATATACGGGTGCTACAACATTCAACACATACTGGTAATAACACGACTACATTGTAGTGTGTGATAGAAACGATGCTCTGCTTCAAGAACAACAACCAGCGGCTGATAAGAATCCTGCTGTGAACAGCTTCACACAAAGCTCAGGGGTACAGGGACGACAAGACGTGAGATGAAGGTGCCACAGCGGCCTCAATCATTCCACCCGCGGGTTCTGTTAAGGGCTCTTTAACAAAAGGGGTTACTGTGCGGGCTACTATAGGGGTCCAAACCTAGGGCAAGAACAAATAAAATAATGGATTGTTGTTTGTGGTCCTATTTTTTTCGGTGGGGCAGGGGGTACATATTACAGGAACCCTACAGGGTTCAGGCTTCTACACTGGGTGGGATTTAAGTTCCCTTGTATAAACACCCTTATGTGGGAATTCCCCACCTACGTTCATCTCAACTTCGGAACAGTTACCGCAAGATTATTAACGTCTTAGCGACGTTACAACGAACCCTGCAGCCTAGCCCCCTTTGAGGTTCGAGTGACAGCCACCCTGCAAACGTCCATTTAGAGTGTCGTAAAGGGGGCCTGGTGCAAACAGTCACCTGCACCCTTGGGGTTGGGCTTAAGGGTTTGGGGTGTAATTAGAATTCGTGGCAGGGATAAAACATACTAGACTTTTGAATAGGGAACCATAAGGAATAGCATTGAATCGGTAAGGGTCCATGTACCTATATATATATATATATATATATATATATGTATACTTTGGCCTTAATGTAGTAATTTAGTTACTTTCGGGCCAAGGCATGTACTATATCGGTACGTGGACCCTTCGGATTACAGAGACGACTCACAACTCCGGCCCTAACACCCGACCATAGAGCCGCCTGTGTGAAGCGCCTCGACCAAGAATCTTTTCCATGCCTGTACCAGGGCCCCCCACTGGCCCTTTAATGTATCCCTTATGGCCCTTAAATGTTGGTATTTGGGGTATATTAGAGGGTAGTTGGGGGGTCCAGGTAGGTCACGTTGAAGGTTTATGGTTTAAGGTTTCGGGTTGAGGTTTTTCTTAGGCAGGTACAAACAACTAAATGTAAATGCAAGCATGTGTATATGTACATAGACATTTACAGATGTGACTGGATTCAATCTTGTGCGATATGATGCATGCATAAATGCTCACGCAAAGACAGAGAGGAAGAGAGAGCGAGTCTTTGGGACATTGACTGAAGATCTGGCTCCGCACTAACCATCTGCAGATTAGGATCTACCACTACGTCGTTGGTATACACTAGCCTTATGTTCAGCTACGCCTGTGAGGCAGAGGCACACTTGTCATTGCTACTAAGACCTGACCAGAGTATAAGTTACTAAGTTACTCAAATGAGGCCTCTAATTCGGACCAGCGTTCAGGGCCCTAAACCCGACAACCCTAAAGTGGCAGCCACATGCGTCGCCTGGAGATTGTCTCGACAAGTTGGCTGTGAATGCGCTGAAGAACACGCATGGTCAGGTCCGAAGTCTTGTCTTCAAGAGGATCTATTCCTGGCCACGCTTCCCAGAGAACGCACGACAGCTTCTCGAGTTGACAGGAGATGGCAACATTGACAGTCTCGAGATTGGGAAGGAGCACATACCTGCAGAAGACATGGCAGCAGACGTTCCAGTTGGGTGCATGGGTTCCCATGGAGCCAGCCCTGGACGAGGCCTGCTTTGGCCTTTCCGTTGAGCTGATGCTACCGGAGGTCAAGAACGCAGATGGCCCAGAAGAACAAGAAGCCCTGACTGCCACGAGGCTTCGAACAGCCCTGTGAAGGCAAGGGCACCGTTAGAAAGATCAATGTAGCTTCGGGTTCTGGGTCGAGGGCTGGGTAATTTTGACCTTGCAGTGGCTGCAGCTAGGGCTAGGAAGTTTTCTGCGCCTCCGGAGCTTTGGGGTTCAGGGTCTTAAGAATTTGGGTTGAGGCAATCCCTAATCCCAGCCCTACACTGGCTCCCGTAGTAAAACCCTAAAGCCCTAAGACCCTTTGGGGTTTAGTTGAGGGCAGAGGTTTAGTGCTTAGGATTTCGGGGTTGAGGTTTAGGGGTTTAGGGGTTTAGGGGTTTAGGGTTTTAGGGCTTTAGGGCTTTAGGGCTTTAGGGTCTTAGGGCTTTAGGGCTTTAGTGCTTTAGGGCTTTAGGGCTTTAGGGCTTTAGGGTCTTAGGGCTTTAGGGTTTTAGGTTGTAGTGCTCTATGGCCTTAGGGTTTAGGGCTTCATTCCACCTGAATGCTGCATTTCGATGCGTTAAAGGGCGCCTAGGAAATTCCAGTGAATAGCAGCCCTGAGGGTCTATGTACCTAAATCGTACATACATTGGCCTTAAAGTACTCCCTATATGTGTACATTAGGCCCAAAGTATATATTATTTGGGTACATGGACCCTCAGGGCAGTATAAGTCCGGATTAAAAATACGAGGCTGAACTCAATACAAATGAAGCTAAGAAGTCCTCAACCTGAAAAGCTACTCCTCATTCCTGAGCCGCAACTCCCTATACCCTTAAACTCTTGAACCCTATGCCGCTGTCCTCTAAAGCCGTGAACCCTGCAACTCACTAAACTTAAACCCCTAAGTCCACACCACCCTAAACCCCAAAACTCTGCTAGAACACTTTGCAAGAACCCTTAACCCTTAAACCACCAAACCAAACAACCCTTCACCCTAAGTCCCGAAACTCCGCACCCAAAACCCCTAAATCCGAAAACCCGCCAGCCAGGCACGAGCAAAAGCCTACAAGAGCCCTCCAGAGAACCCTTTGCAAGAAACCCTTTAGTCCCCAAATAACATAGAACCCTTATAGCAGCTAACCCTTATAGATCATAAGAAGGGCTGACATAAAGGAACCTATTCCGATCATTAAGGCGCCCATACTTGACCTACAGTACTTGGAGGGGCAGGGGACTTAGTGAGTAGGTTATAAGTAGAGTTATAATTACCCTAAATGGAGTTACCCCAACTATAACCCTACTTATAAACGACTTACTACGTCCCCTGCCCCTCCCAAGTAGACCCTAAACCCTAAACCCCATAGATCCCTCTAAGGAACCCCTATAGATCCCTCTACGGAGCCCTTTTTAAGAACCTTTACTACGTCCCCTGCCCCTCGAAGTGCCCCTAAGGGTCCAAGTGCCTAATTATCATATACTCTCCAAAATAGTAACCTACATAACTACTATCCTAAACCCAAGTACCCAATTATTGGGTCCGTTGGACCCTTACTACGTCCCCTGCCCCTCCAAGTAGACCCTAAACCCTAAACCCCATAGTCCTTTAAGGAGCCCTTTCTAAGACCTACAGTACCAGGATCAGCCTGCACAGCCGCGCGAAGGGCTGGGATGTTCAGCCAGCTGCGGTGGTCAAAGGCTAGCCTCGGACTCTTCGGATGTTTAAGGGCCCAAAGGGTCCTACGGTTGATGATACAAATCCTGCATTACCTTATAATGACCCTAGACTATGGGAATTATGGTATATTCCCTATTATGGGTAATGCAGGGTTTATATCATCAACTAGGTACTGTTATGGGGGATACTTCCCCAAATCATAATAGTAATTCCTGATATAGAACCCTACATTCTACTATAAAGGTACTTTGGACCCTTCGGGGGGTTGGGGTTCCTTTGGAAGCCAGAAAGTTGAAACATCATTCTCCTCATGCGCTTAAGGTGAAGTATAAGGGATTCTAGCACGAATCCTCCTAATCCCGTGTTCCAACTTTCTGGGATTCGCTGTGAGGGTTTCCTTGTGCAGGGTTCCTTTACCGGTCTCCTCTAATTTGGGGTCTCGTAGGGCTTTTGAGGTTTCATGCTGTCAATGGAGTTTATGTTTTTGTGTGTTGTGTTTTTCGGTTTTTGTGTTAAACGGATCCTTCCTTATCGAGCCTACTTAGACGGCATAACATTGGTTCTACGGCCCCGTCGCTCTTTTCGACGAGCCTGCTTCCGTTACATTATCATGCGAAACTCAATCCAGGACGATGTCGTCTGCATTATCGGGCGGAGCAGCGGCGCTGCTCCTGCAAAGCAAACATCGTCTCATCGCGGTCCTGGACAGATGGGTGCGGCACCGCGAGCTAAAGTTGAGGGAGCCAAGATTGAATCCAGATGCTGCGGCCTCTCGTCTCACCTTCTGCCGCACTTTCGTGGGCATTGACGGCATCAGCATATCTAATTCTACGAATATTCCGCGAGTATGTGTGCTAGTCGCTCTGGCGACAAACCTCTATGAAGATGCAGTGACACGTGCAACTCACCAGGAAAGTCACCTTTCGTCCTAAACCCCCAGTCCGTATCGTTAGCCTAAACCACATACACCTTTCCTACAATTCCTTACTACATTAACATACATGCGCATATATGTGTAAAGGTATAACCAACCACTAAACTTCGACTGAATCCTGAACGATAGATCACTTAAGAAAACCTGGAAGGAGCCTACAAAACCTGTCAGACCTTCAAAGCCCTCTAGCATTGAAATCAGATGGACAATGCCATGGGCTCAGCGACATGCAAGTCATATGCGTTTTCTTGATGCTTCTCGTATTATGTTGAGGTTTAGGGTCTCGGGTTTTCCTTATTTGTCGAGGGTACGTGTGTACGTACGTACCTTGGGATTCCTTGTGCCTGTCGAAGGAGCTGCTGTCGGCATTGCAAATCATCCCAAAAGGACTCGCCCTTCCCAGGCACTCTAACTGGACATGATACGAACCGCATATCTGAATGGCTCTGTCCTCCTAGCAAGGCACCTTCAGCCCCAGTATTGACCGCAGCTCATACAAAGAATCTGGAGTTAGAGAGTTTTCACCATGGAAAGGGCACGAAGCAAACGTGACACATAGTCAATCAAGCTGGGGACATCGGAAAACTTCTCAATGTGGAGCTCGGCGCACTTCTTGGCCGTTGCTTCCTTACGCTCCAAAACCATTCCTTGCTTCACGAGGACTCCGTCATTCTTGATTCTCCTGCCACCCAAAGCCATGGTGTAGGCGAGAATGATGATTGACGTTCTCTGAAGCACTGTTCGGACTTTCTCGCGATTGGTGCTCGCGTCAAGGCTCTTATCCATGTTCCTCACAAACCATGACAAAGCCTTCACCATCCGCCAGTCAAAGGCATTAATAACCTTCATGTTGGCTGACTTGATGGTCACATTGTTTTGGGGTAGATCCAATTACGGCTGAGGGTTTCGTAGGCCCGTATCAGGGGCTGGAAAAAAGGCTCTATCAGGATTTAGGGCTTCCGCCCTTTGTGGTTTGTGGTCGCTCAGGGCCAAAAATGGTGCATAGACTTCACTGCCATTGCCCAAAGGGTCCTAAGCAACCATATGCGGAATGGGAACACAAACCGCCATGATAAGTCGTAATATCGAAGCTCTACTCATAAGTCCTTGGAACATATCGGAAAGATTTCTGGCTCCAGTGCTCCGGCTGCCCCTCAAAGGTCCTTCTTATCATTGCCTGGGTGTGCCCATTCGGTCCGCTTCTGTAGGGATAAGGCTTTGTGGCTTACGGACTGGTGGGACATATCCCATCATAGCACCTCAAATACTCGAGGCTTCCTATGCTTTAACTGATGTCAGAGCACGTCGGAACTAACTTCCGAAACGTGGATAAAGAGTCGAATCCGCGTAGAAAACTCCAACATGAAATCAAGACACCACTGGAAAGTATCCTGCCCGAAAACTTCGTCCATAATAAACCTTATGAACCCTAAACCCTAATTCTAGGTGTACATATATATATATATATATTAGCATATATATATATATATATGCATACGTACAGTGTGTAGATATACAGTATAATATATCCAGTGCACATGACCTACGTACACCTGTATTTACATATGTATATATATACATATATACACGTACAAATAAATATATATATATATATATATATATTTATATGTATATGTATATACAATGTGTGTGTGTGTGTGTTTATATGCAGATGCACATGCACACATTTCTCGAGTGCCCAACGTGACGTCGCAGTCTTCTTCACCTTCCTCGTCGTCGCCTTCGCCAGCTGTGGGTTGAGTTCCAGAATTGAATTTCAGCCCGCCAGCCGTTCAGCTCCTCCAGCCATGGGGGGCCCTTAGGGGGGTAGGGGGAGGGGGTACTGGGAGGTTCATGGGTAGTTACAAGTGGAGTTATATGTAGGGTAACTATAGCTATAAGTTATAACCCATATTAGGGGACTTATATAACTCCACTTATAACTACCCATGAACCTCCAAGTAGGGCCCTTAATGCCCGTAACAACGACCTAATACCCTCCCTCCCCCTTACTCGCCTAGGGGCACCTATGATGTACCCCTGAAACTCGCCAACCAAAGAAAGCAGATACTCACAAACCTGGTCAAACATACCGTCGCCATTCAGAAACTTAGCTTCACCCTGCACGACCTTAAAAACGACTAGAAACCAGACCCTGCAGGTCTGCAAGGCCCAAAAGCAGGCCAACAACGTTCTGACGTAGTCTTTTTTCCGCAGTAGTAGCCCCGAAAAAAGGCGGGTAAGCTTCTTCCTACTATTTGTTTTCATCAGGAAACCGCCCAAAAAAGGGCAACAGGGTATTACGGGGCAGCCTTAGTAGTTTGGAGCGCGCAAACATGCAAAACACACATCATCAGAGCACGTACATCAAGTCATTTCTGGCAGGCTTGAACCTTGCAACTCTGCCTAGATGCTGACGTTCCGATTTTTGAGCGGCAGGAAAGAACAAATCCAGTAGTACTAGCTTCTTCTGAGCGGCTTCTTGGCATTAAGCTACAGCAAACTATCCAAAGAACTTTCGTGCACCTATTGTGGTACGTAGGTCGCACTTGCAACCCCCATTACTGAACTCCGCGTGTCGAGCTCCGACGCGCCTGACGCAGCGCCTCTATCAGCTTCCTTCCAGAGTGCAGGGGTGATGTTTCTCAAGGGCTTCTGTGGGGTCTCGAGGCTTTTCAGGCTGTTGTGGGGCTTGATCAAGGTTCCTTAAGAGTGGCTCGAGAAATCTACTGTTCAGAGTTGGGTTCGTAAGCTTAAACCTACACCCTGAGCCCTAAACCCAAAGCCTTAACCCTAAACCGAAGACCTTAAGCCTGCACTCCAATCTTAGGAGTGTTTAAGCATACGAAACCCAGTCTAAGCATTCAAGGCAACACCTCATTCGCCTTGCGGCACTACGATTGGACAAAGGTTGAGGCGTTCAGCCCCCGTGGACGTGACCATTCTCTTATAGGCCTGCTGTATACTCTAAAGTCCTTCAATTATTCTACAAAAGTGGGGCTTGTGAATTCTTTATACGGTTCTGTAAGGTTTTTTGAGGTTCTCCAGCTGTTTAGAGCTTAGGTTTAGGACTTACCCGCGGGCTGTCTTGAGCCTACCGAGAGGGGTTGAGGTTTATTGTTGCTCTCTGTCGCTTGGGCTCTGCAAAGGTTAATTGCAGTTTGTTATGGCTTACGGAAACCTGATGTATTTCCCTAAACCCTAAACCCCGAAACCCTAAACCCCCATACCCTAAGCCCTGCGTTTCGGTTGGCTCTGGCCTCTTGGGGCTAGGCCCTTGGTTTGTCCCGGCAAGCTTAGGCTCAGCTCACATTGACCTTCGCTGGAATATATTCCCGATCGAGCCGTATTTGTTGGTTTCTAAACCAGCCTCAAGCCCCGATTTCAGAACTCGGCGCTGCGCAAACATGTGTCTATCATTGGAATTAGGTTTCTATTGGCATTATTTCAACGAGATACGCTAAAAATAATCGGGCTCAGCAGCTGAACGCCCCTTATCGCTTAATGCTCTCTCTATTCTTGTTTGACCAAGGGCTCACCCCTTTTGCGGTCGGTTGGCGGGATTGCGATAGGGCTGTAAAAATGAGTTCCATGGGGTATTGCTACTAATAACTTACGTTCTCTTCTTATAACCCCTACCCATGAGCCACTTTTGGATGATGTCTGGTAGGCGACGATCTGTATTTCATAACCATATTATGGGTTGATTTGATTCATCTATATTACCGGGCTGTATATAAGCCACAGCAACTGCCCAAATTACCAGTGGAAGCGAAATGCTGACAGTCGGCTTTTGGGCTGCATTCTACCACAGGTAAGTATATGAAGGAGAATCCTAGCAACTGGTCTATATAAAGGACGTGGCTACTGAACCCTTAACCCTAAAATAAACTTCTACATCCCAAAGGGTCCAAAGTACCTTTATGGCAGAATGTAGGGTTCCCATATTAGGGATTACAATTATGATTTCGGAAAGTATCCCCCATTACAGTACTTTGGACCCTTTGGGCATTAGTCAACCTTATATCCTCCGTGACACGGGCCCAATGCCCCTCATACTGACATCGGCTTCCCTTATATAGGGGGCCGGGCTTCGAGATTGTTTCTCGAACCCCAAATCTTGAATCGCAAATCCCAGATTCTATCCCTGTAGGTTTCACACCCTTATGCCCCTTTAGAAGCCGTTTCGAGCCAAAATCTGGTGCCTGCTGCGCAGTGGCCACAGCTACCGCCGCCGCTGCGGCGGCGAAAGCCGCCGCCAGGCGCCTGGAGCAATAGTACAGTCGTTTGGGGCTCATTCAGGGTTCGCTAAGGCTGTGGGGATCGGTTTGTTGTTAGGGCTTTCAGTAGTCCAGTTGTTCTAGAGTTTAGACAGGTCGATAATCGTTATAAAGATAAACCTTCTGAATTGACTGAAAGGCAGAAAAAAATCCAAAGTTCAGACTTCAGGATTGTCTGCTGCTTACGCGTTGGGGGTCTAGAACTCTAGGATTCGTTGGTGCTACAGATTTACGACAATAACCTCGAGCCTTCTCTGAAACTTGAACAGGTGAAGCAGGCAGCATATCTAGACTCTAGAACCTGTTTAGGACACTTCTAATAGAACCAGAACTAGTACTATACAAGTCGAAGGTAGAGATTCGGGATCAGAGTGTTTGCTGGGGGGGGGTGGGCGGCGGGTAAGGGCTGCAGGCTGAAAGGGTGTGGTAAGGAGTGTTTCGTGGACTTGTGGGTGGGCCTCAATGAGGTGCTGTCTATATACCTTGGCCTAAGAAGGTACTAATTACTATGCACGAGATATTCGAGTACAGGGCATGTAGGTACTTTAAGGCCAAAGTATATTATGCGAATATGGGAATATGGGTACATGGACTCGAGGGAAAGCAAGTGAAAGGCGCACATGTGGCAGTTTGGTGGGCGTCAATCGCAGACCCAACTGCTCTAGGGCTTCTGCATCGTGGCTGCCAATAAGAGCCCCCTGATGAATGTGCGATAGAGCCTGGGGATGGCTCATGAACCAGCACTTCAGGTCTTCCAGAGTTCGTTCCTTTCGATCCTCGGCCGCCTTCAAAGTGGCCTGTTGCTCCGCGATAAGAAGTTCCTCCCGCTTCATCTCTTGCTTCGCAAGCTTTGTCTTTAGCTGCTGCACCTTGTTGGCCACGTTGGTACCCTGAACCCTAAACCCCCTAAACCCTAAACCCTAAGCTCCAAAACACCCCAAACCCTAAACCCCAAACCCTTGCCCATCGGATCAGTACCCTTGCGTGAGCTGGAACCCCATTGGGTCCATGTGCTTATGCAGTATGTACTTTGGCCGTCCTGTTATCCTTGTACAGCTACTTTAGATCCAAAGTGCTTATTTTAAGAATACATGGACCCTTACAAGTAGGTAAACAAAACACGACTGGAAACACTCAACCAGAGCATGGTCTCAGTCTTCTACCCATCTTTGAGCCTTAGTCGTTACAGCCACATGCAATGTCGCGAAAAAAAGACTTAATCAACATCAATCAACAACGCTTGAAGTCCTCAAACTCCAATGTAGCAGCTGTATCATCCTTCTCTGGGCTGTTAATGTCGTAAGGAACGGGCAGAGACAACCCTAAACCCTGAACCCTAACTGAAGCTCCGGATCGCACGAACCCTGCCCTAAACCCTGCAAAAGCCCTAAAACTCCCTAAAGATCTCAGGAGTGCGCCCTCTACGCCATCGCCGACAAAAACCTCAAACGGCAAGCCCTCGTCCCGAACCTCTGAATCTTAAGGCCGTGTACATCCCAGCCCCTTTAGCGCTACCCGTTACCCAGACACACCATCGTAGGTCCTTTTCGGGAATACCTTATAGGATTCTATATATGAACCTCAAAAGGACCTACTATGGGGCATCTGGGTATAAATTCTAAACCTCTTAAGCTCGTAACCCCCCATCATGCGTATATGTCTGCCTGCACCTACGTATTCTATACAAATTTACTAGAGCACCTATCTCGGGAGAAGGCCGAAGTATATCCATATCCGCACATGGACCCTTAGCGAATCAACGGCGAAACCTCAAACCCCAATCGGAAGCCCACAAAGTGTACGTACAAGAAAGCACATGGGACCCTAACGTTGAAACCTCAAACCCAAAAATGGAAGCCCTAAACCCTAAATCCCAAACCGTAAACCCTAAGCCCTAAACCGTAGAAGCCAGAAAGTTGGAAGATCATTATCGTAACCCCTTTAAGGTAAACTT
Organism: Symbiodinium sp. CCMP2592; assembly: GCA_905221615.1. Classification (NCBI taxonomy): domain Eukaryota; class Dinophyceae; order Suessiales; family Symbiodiniaceae; genus Symbiodinium; species Symbiodinium sp. CCMP2592. Next base: position 1,903,829 of record CAJNDT010000335.1, read on the forward strand.
TTGGGGATCCTACCATGAAACCATATTCCAACTTTCTGGAGTTCCCTTTAAACCATAAGTGATGTCGGGATGCATCGGATTTGGTCCCATGACAATCCGTGGCGTGCCGAGCCAGTCCTCGCAAAAGGAATTTGTTGGGATTTAACTCTAGGGTTTAGGGCTTTGGGTTTAGGGGTTTTGGGGTCAGGGTTTGGGGTTTAGAGCTTTTGTGTTTATCTGTCTCTCTCTCTCTCTCTCTCGCTCTCTTTCCCCTTTTTAAATCTCCCTCTCTCTCTCTCTCTCTCTCTCTCTCTCTCTCTCTCTCTCTCTCTCTCTCTCTCTCGCTCTCTCTCTCGCTTCTTTCTCTCCCTCTCTCTCTCTCTCTCTCTCTCTCTCTCTCTCTCTCTCTCTCTCTCTCTCTCTCTCTCTCTCTCTCTCTCTCACTCTCACTCTCGCTCCCTCCTTGTCTATCCATCGGTCGACCGATCCATCTATCTATCTAATCTAATATTGTCCAGTCTAACCTAACCTAATCCTGGTCACAATCCGAATCCTAATCTAAGTATCTATGCACACAGACACACAGAGTTTGTACAACGATATACAAATACATACATATATGTAAGCACACACAAATAAACAGAGCCTTACAGTAGCCGTTGTGAGTTCGCAGTCGAAAAACACGGAACCCTCAACCTCAAACTCTAAAGCCTAAACCTTGAACCCGAAACGGAAAACCTAAACCCTAAAACCTAAAGCCTAAACCCTCAAACCTAGGCCCTCAAGCCTAAACCCTACCGCTGCACAAAAATTAACTTCTTGGGGCCTTGGTGTCAGGTTCAGATCAGTGGACTGAGCGGAGTCGGGGATTGATTCGCCTGCTCCTTACCTACCCTAAGGCCCTAAGCAAAGAGGGTCTTGGGCTTTCTGGGGGAGGGTTTCGGCTTTGGGGGCTAGGGTCCGGGAAAGGGTCCAGGAGCCTTAAGGTAGAGTCTCATACGGTTGATGATACAAATCCTGGGGTTCCTTGAAAAGGGATCTATAGGGGTACCTTGAAGGGGTTCCCAAAAGGGATCTATGGGGTTTTAGGGTTTAGGGTTGATGACACAAATTCTGCATCACCTTAATGACCCTAGACTATGGGAATTATGCTATATTCCTTATTATGGGAATGCAGGATTTATAACATCAACCCTACAACTTTTGGGGGGTACCTAACTTAATGACTAGGATCTGCTATCTGCTATATAAAACAATAGGTACCCTAAACAAGGGGTGGGGTATGAGCCTACAGGTAAGTACGATGGGTCGAAGGTTCCTTGAAGGGTTCGTTAAAGCGTTGCGGAAGAGGGGTTCACAGGGTTTGGGGTTTAGGGTTTAGCGTTTGGGGTTTAAGGGCGAAATGTACCCTAAAAGCGTTTAAAGTTCAAAGCCCATGGTAGGGAGGGCCCATACTTTCAAGGGTCCTTTGGTAACCAAGATTAGAAAGCATTGGGCTAAGGCGGCATCAAGGCTCTGGAATAGGGAAGGTCCAATGAGAAAAGCCCCGTAAGACCCGGAACCCGAACCCCTACTTGGAGGATCATGGGACTTAGTAAGCAAAGGTTATAAGTACCTGGGTTATAAGTAGTTCTAAGTATAGTTACCCGAAGTATAGCCCTAGTTACTAAGTCCCATGATCTTTTCAGTAGACCTTCAGGGCTTAAGCTTCCGGGAAGTTTACGGCATAAGAGGTGCGGCGTGGGCTTCAGGAAGCATCTACTTGTCCCCGGTGGGCCCGCTTCATGCATGAAGGTCTAGAACCCAAAGGGTCCTATGTACTTATGGGGAATACTTCCCCAAATCATAATAGCAACTCCTAATGTAGAATCCCTACCTTCTACTATGTCGGTACTTTGGACCCTTTGGGGAAGACGTGCACCTGCAAGAGAGAAGGCGGGGGATGGTCCTACGGTTGATGATATAAATCCTGCATTACCTTAAGGACCCTAAACTATGGGAATTATGGTATATTCCTTATAATGGGTATTGCAGGATTTATACCATCAACAGTAGAATCCTATGCTGCGCTGAAGGTTAAGGAGTTTAGGGCCTTAAGGGTCCAGGGGTTTAGGGTCTAGGGTCTTACAGTAGAAGCCAGAAAGTCGGAATATAATTATCGTAACCCCTTTAAGGTAATTTATAGGGCATCCTACCCTTAATCCATATTCCAACTTTCTGGAGTTCTCTTTAGCCCTCAAGATTTTGGGGGCAAATTCGATCCAGATGGCGCTTTTGGAACGGCTGCACCGGACCCCTACTGAAACGCACGAGCCTGTACTTTGCAGGCTCGCAAGGAACTGGATCTTTTCAGCCGGCCCAAGCAAGGGTAGAGAGCTTTGTGTTGGTTGATTCACGAGCCCTTTCTTCAGGGTACTACAATCTACGGCTGTAGAGTCTAGGGCCTTGCGATTGTGAAGACCCTGCACCGACGCTGGTGAGAAACGATTCGAATTTGGAAGCCTGCTCATGCAACGGCAAAGAACAGCTGGCGGCGGGAATCCGAGCTTCCGGGATTTCAATTGCAACCGTTCTCACAACTTCCTGACATAGACCACGGACCACAACACACTTACTGGCTTTTGGAAACACTCACGAGACCGTGGCCAAAATCCTTATGGCCTGACGGTGTGCGTGTGTTTGTGCTAACCCGGCCTGACACGAACCAGCCTGTGTGTAGGGTTAAAGGTTCTCTTGGTGGCTACAGATATCCTAGCGAATTTGGCAAAACTCTAAACGCGAAACCGCAAACCCTAAACAGAAACACCATGTCTTACTATAACGAAGAAGCCAGAGGTTGGAACGCCGTGGCCTGCATGCCCTACAAGTCAGGTACAACGGTTCCCACCATAAATCATCCGTCATCGACGTGTACTTTCCGGGTTTTGAGGGTTTAGAGATTTCGAACCTTTCTACAGTGGAACAACGAAATCCCGTGCGCATATAGTATCTGCTTGGACCTTGAAGGTTCCTATATAAGTACATTGAGGCCTAAAAAATCCCGCCCGTCTTGGGCCACCTATACGTCTAGTTCCAAGAAATGCCCAATCGGTTGCAAACCCATCAAGCGCTACAACTTTAGCTGCATGCTGGAATGCTATACTTACGATGTCCTATACAGCTCCATGCAGCCGCATAGCATAGACTGCGGCCTGAACGACGATCCTGAATTTAAGCTTGGGCCAATGTACACACCTGCACATAAGTACATGGACCGTCTCAGCACTGTCAACTTCTCAGTCACCCGGCTACAAGCCCCAGAACAAAGAGCCACACTCCCACCGCCGCGTGTGGAAAGAGAGCTGCACTCATTGCAATCGTGGCATCCCCGGAGAAGCGGAAAAGCATCTTGTTGTCTCTTTCCAGATCCTAAGTATAGCATGCGTTGCGGGTTGGTTGAAGATTCGGGGTACGTACTGCTAGGCCAGAGGCGTTTATTCAGTGTTTACGGGCGATGCCCGAAGATGTGGAAATTCGCTCCAATGCGTCCCGCGCTTTCGAAGACTCAACCCACACCCTACGGTTGATGATATAAATCCTGCATTACCCATGATCAGGAATATACCATAATTCCCATTTAGGGTCATTATAAGGTAATGCAGGATTTATATCATCAACCCTAGTTTGGCGGCCTGGCTTTGGGCGCCAAGTTTCTGAGCCCCCAACACGAACCAAAAGCAAGAAACACAAACGAGGTTCAAAAAACACCGAAACCTGTAAACCATGAACCCGATACCATCCTAGACCCTTTTTAAAGTCTAAACCCAAACCCCTGAACCCCAAACCCCACACTTTCAACCATTTCCCCTTAGGCTCTAAGGACACACATGTTCAGGCTTTTGGGCCCAAGAGCAATACTGTGTGAGGCTTTTGCTCTATTTTGAGCCATAGGGTTAACTTTAATGTAGCTTACTGTAACTTCATATGGTCGTTGTCAAAATTAGGGTCCGTTTTTGGGTCCCTATTACAGGACGGCACCCATTATTTAGGGTACCCAAAAAGGGACCCTAAATTTGACAACTACCCATATGAACCCCACCCGAAATAGTATCCCAAACCCTAAAAGCCTCAACATGTAGCTTGCTGTAATACTTCATATCCTTTAGGGTCCGAAAACAAGAGCCAAGGCGCGGAGCCCCAAAGGAATCGGCCATCTGAGCCCGTACAGGACGAATCCCCCCCACAAAGCACGGCCTTCCTCGAGCAGCGGCTTAGGGATTAGGGTTTAGGAATTAGGGTTTAGGGTTTAGGGTTTATAGAGTTTACCCAGAGGCCCCATAGTAGTTCGTTTTCGGGATTACCTTATAGGATTCTGTATATGAACCTTAAAAAAGAACTACTCTGGGCCTCTGGGTAAGAGTTTAGGGAGTTTCGGGTGTACCAGGACCCCCAATGACCCTGGAAAGGAGCTCTTATGGTCATGAATAGTGGGTATTTGGGGCATGTCGGAGGGTTGTTGGGGGTCTCAGTAGGGTTCAGGGTATAAGACTCAGGGTTCTAGGTTCCTCTAAAAAGGCTTAGGGCTTGTAGGATTTAGGGTCCCCTCTACAAAAGTGCTTTTTCTGGTATTCTTGGGTTCTAAGTTCTATGACCCTAAACCCCGTAACCCTAAACCCCATAGTATAGATCCCTTATAGAGCCCTTCAAGGAGCCCTTTTAAGGGTAGTACTCCCACAATGAGGGTTTGTGGGCTCATTCAGCTTTCTGGTGGAAGGCTGAAGGAGTCCCTCGTTTCATGGCTTTTGGACTTTCGGCGTAGGTCTGAGGCTGAAGTTTCGGTCATTCGGTTTAGGTTTTAGGGTTTAGGGTGTAGGGTTTAGGGTTTAAGGTTTAGGGTTCTTGCACATGGTTGCAGTCTTTGCGCTAGATTTCCGGACTCAGGCACTGCAGACACGATTCCGACCTCTCGCAACAGAAGCGGTCCGAAATCCAACTGAAAACCCTTAACTCCAAAGCTCAAGACCCTCAATCACCAAACCCGAACCTCATTACAGAACCCATTGAGAGCTGCAGCAAACCTTACATGAGCAGGTTGACCCCCCTTGTTCGAGTTCAGAGTTGGGGGGGCTTGGGCAAATTGAACCTTGAATGGTCCAAGGGTCGGGTCCAAACACTCATCGGCAGTTGTCACAACGGAGCTGGGGCTGGCTGTTTCGCGCGTCAGTGGCGACGTGATGGTTCCACACCTCGGAGATATCCCTGGGGGTCCACATGCCCGTCGTGACGGTAAGGCTCTACAAACGACTTATTGAGGTCTCAGCGGTTTGTACAGTTTAACTCCGGGCTTAATAGTGCTTGAACATGTATGTGTATATATATATATATATATATATGTATAAGCATATACATCTACACACATTCACTGTCACATTCACATTCATCCTCACATTCACATACATACATATATACATACATACATACATACATAATGCACATACGTATGTATAAATATATATATATATATATATATATATATATGTATATATATATATACATATATGCACACATACGCCCTGGGGAAACGTAGCAGACGTGTCTCCCACCTGACCTTAACAACTTCATCCCCAAGTCAAACACTTGCCTAAACAAAGCGAAAACGCAGCTAAGGGTTTAGGGTATAGAGATTACAGCTTAAGGCTGCATGGGGTTTAGGTTTAGGCCCTCTTGCAAGCCAAGCGCTGCCCGTTTGAGTACGTCGGTGTGCGGCCCCAGCCAGCCTCCACTGCAGCTTTCAAAAGTTACTTATGGTTCGAGGCTTCCAAAAAAACACAGAACCTAAACCAACAACGGAACCCCAAACCGTAACCCCTGAATCCAAAGCCATAAACCGCCCCAACCCCTCAGATACAGCCTACATAGAAGGATCCTTCGTGCTGCGACAACCCTTCAATGTCGGAAGCCCCAGTCCATAATTACTGGCGCAGAAGCCAAAATTCCAAATCTCTATTCCAAGTATTAAAGGCCCTCTAGCAAAGCCTGCCTAAATCCTCACGTGGTACCTAGGGAACTCTTAAAGAACCCTTGGTCCAGACACCGCCTCCGAAGCCGTGTATTCAGTAGCCGATGGCCACGCGGAGTCGTCGAAGTCGCTGGCAAACCAGTTGGCAGGCAACCCGTTGTCCTTCCGGCTTAGAGTTCACGGGTTTAGGGTTTAGAGGGGCAAGGGGTGTAGGGGTTTTGGGTTGAGAGGTCTCGGGTTTAAGGGTTGAGGGGCTTAGTGGTTCAGGGCATTCCGGTTTGGGTTCATGGTTGCAATCAGGGATTTAAGGTTCTGGGTCATCCCGTGGTCCTTCTTTGTGATTCCTTTTTAAGGCTTCCTTTAAAGCTCTCATGCATCCCGTTGTCCGAGGGCTTTAGCTTCGGCCAAAAAACAGCAGAGAGGTTGGGGTGTAGAAGTCCTGGGTCGAGGATGTACAGTCCTTCTTGTGATTCCTGTTAAAGTTCCTTGTGGGGTTCCTGAAAGGCTATATAACGGCGTTCTAGGTTGCAGGGTTTTTAACGTCCGGCTGTTCTTCTCAGATTCTTGTGACTTGCCTTGAAAGGGATTCCCGGCAGCAGTAGTCCATTTTCGTCTCTTTGGGTTCCGTATACGCGAAGACTCTGATTCTACTCGCTTTAGGAACCTTGCAAGTATAGGGGCCCTTACGAGAGCCTGAATGAAGTCTTAAATTGAAGGCCCCAATCATGCTTAAGGCAACGATCCTGCAATAGAAAACCCCACGACACCCCGTAGAAACCTGAGCCTCTTAGACCTGTTGAATCCATTGAATGCACCCCTGAAGGGCAGCGAAAGGTCGCCAAACCCTACAAACCCTATACCACAAACCCTAAATCGTAGTTCATAAATTAAACCCTAACTACACCCTCAACCGCATAAACCCTGAAACCCGGAAATGAAACCCTAAACCGTAGATCCTGCACTTGGCATGGGGAAAGGTTGCTCGAAGAGCAGCCATTGGCGATGGATGCATCGGTCGGTCCAAACGTGACCTTGCGGTGACAAGCGAACAGAGGCTCCTGTTGGGTTCGCCTTAACGTACTAAAACCTGGTTTTTCTGGGGTCCATTCGATATTCGGGCAAATAACCAAGACGTTGCACAAGCTACGCAAGCAGCAGGTCATGGCTGTTGAAGCGAACTCCTTTGATTAGTTATAGGGGTTCTACATAGGATGTCTGGGTCTATCAAAGGTTCACGACCTGGTGATCTCACGTCGAACGCTTAATGGACCACGGAGGGTTTTACATGGTTCTCGCCAGCGTCCTACACAACTGCAAAGGAACCCTTAAAGAAACTTTTAACCGAACCCTTAAAGGAACGCTTAAGGAACCCTGAAACGCTGTAGGGTTTACAGTGGCCGGGCTTATAGCGCTTGGCTCCAAGGACTATACGGTTTAGGGCTAGAGCTTAGAGTCCGATTTTCAGGAAAGGAAACTGGCATCAAGCTTCAGCAAATGTTGGCTGATGAAGCCGGGCACCATCGACAAGCTTAGTAATTGTGAGTGATTTTGATGGGTAGGTCAAGCGGACTACAAGGTTCCGGAGAAGATCTAAAGCGAATCGCGAAGTTGACAAAGTTGGAAATGGGAAGTGCCGGTGCAGCTGCAAGTTCTTGCAACACAAACACACACACACACACACCAACCAATCTTCGGCTACTTGGTCAAATACAAAATGCGAAGCTTGCTAAAGATAGAACCTACCTTCCTGTGGCGCAAGTAAGTGGCTTCTCCAAAAAGGCAGGCTCCAGCCAAACATCAAAACACTAGACTGGCCTACACTCTCTTGCAAACAGGACTTGTAGCCGTTTAGTGCTCGAACGGCTTAGGTTTAGGATTTACGGCTTCAGGGTTGAGGGTTTAGGGTATTCTGTTTGAGCCCTTACATTGAAGAGCATCAAGCGCAACCTGTGTCGAAAAAGGAGCGGTGGATATGAGAGCCATGGTATGCTCATGACCTTTAACCTCTGGCCCGAAATAGAACCCTAAACATCGGAACCCACAACTGTACATCCCAAAACTAATCGCTGCCGAATATTCAAATCAAAAACACATTCCCAAAAACCAACTTGATATCCCACCTGCCTGTTGAAACCAACTTTGAGCTAGGTGTGTTCAGCAGCAAGGGCAGGAGCAGGAGGAGAGGCAGGAGTAGGAGCAAAAGCAAGAGAGCAGGAGCACGAGCAAAATGCCCTGACGGCAGCGACAAAAGGAACCCCAATGATGATCATACATTTCGAGCTTCTTTTGGGGACGTGTGGGGGGGGGGGGGGGGTCCCACCCCCGTTTAATATTAGATTTGAGGGGACGGGTTGGAGACATCACTTTGAAAGTCTGAGACAGGCCACCACATAAGATTTCCAATCGCTGGTGGTCCTGTCAAGAGCGGCTTGGGCTCCCGTTACGGTATTGATGCTGATCACTGGTTGACTCTCTCCTTCAATAACCGGGCCCAAAAAAGTTTAAACATTCTAAGATAGACCAATTATATAAGGCCAAAAAGTTTAAAGTTCCCCCATTGGCTATCTAAGTTGAAGGGTGGAAAGTTCAGGGCTCTGAGAGCTTGATGGGGTTGATAGGGTAGCTGCTACTGCTGCTACAGTGCACAAGCTTTGCAACGCCCCGCTGAACAAAGAGTCGCAAGCACACAAGACCCTGCAAATCTTCAGGCTGCGAGGAAGCAGAAACCATGAAAACCGGAGCCACTTGCCATCCAAGAACTCCCTAATTTCTGAAACCCAAACTCACGACCTCCTAAACCCTGTGAGCCCTGAGCAAGTGAGAAACCTTTCGCCTTGCACCATCGGAGAACCGTGCAAGCAAAGCTAAACCCTAAATCTTAAACCTCCAACCCTACCTCAAGACCTCTTAATCATGTAACTTCTGCAAAGGTAGGCTACTTTCCTTTGAGCTTGAGGCGAACCCCGTGAACCCAAAGCCAGAGCCTTACACCATCGGAGAACTCCGCGAGCAAAGCGCCATCACCAAGCTGTGCGCGATCTGTCTGTGTGTACTCCTGAGTGAAGCAAGTCGACGGTAGGGATGGTCTCTTGGGACCCAATTCCATGATGGTAGTATATATGGACTCTTCGGATGTTGAAGGGCCCAAAGGGTCCAAATTACTGTTATGGGGGATACTTCCCCAAATCATAATAGTAATTCCTAATATAGGAACCCTACATTCTACCATAAAGGTACTTTGGACCCTTTGGGGAAGCAAGTCGACGGTCTACCTGTAGCCCCAAACCGAGAAACTAGTAGGTCATGACCCCTACACCCTAGCCCGAACCCCCTTCAGCAAAGGGTAAATATATACTCCTGACGGTAGGAGATGACCCCTGCACCCCAGACCCGAAACGCGTTGATAATAGGGCGTCGACTTCTTAAAACCGTAGGCTTATCGATCCCCATGTCAGGCCTATCGAGTTGGGTTTCTTGTTCGGGATCGTGCCGCACGAGCTTCGTAGCCACTGGAGCTGGCGTAGTCTTGGCAGAGGATCGCGTAGGTTTTCGACACGTTCGCAGTTTCGTCGTATTGGAAGCTGACCTTCACAAGGTTTGGGGTTTACCCTAAGGGTCCTAACACTTTAGGGGACCTTAACATGCGACGCCAAGAGAAGCTCTCCCTAGGGCATTCCGGACCCTCCGAAGGAGATACCTGGACCCTTAGGGTTAAGAACAGGCTCCACGGATCCGGGCTTATGGCTTGGTATTTGGATTTGGGTTTGGGGTTTAGGGTGTAGCGTTATAGAGTTTAGGGTTTGGGGGTTTTGGGCAAAGGGTTTAAGATAAGGATCCAAGGATCGGGGCCTAGAGTTTGGGGTTTTTGATTTGGGTGTGGGGTGCGCGGTTTAGGCTTTAGGGATTGGGGGTTTTACGCTTTATGGCTGAGGGATCACCGAAACTCCAAGAAACCTACATCTCCAGTCCAGGGCCCTTTTTTCTGAATTCTTTCTGTAACGGCCTTAAGTTGGGGTTGCGAGATAGCCGAAGTGACCAAACCCTAAACCCTAAACCTGCGGTTTCGAGATAGTGGAAGCTCACCTTCACGGCATTGTGAGGCGTGAAGTCCAAGGGATCCTTCGCAATCAGCTGCCCGTTGAAGTAGAACTCAAAGTAGTTGTCGCAGTAAATGTGGCCAGTGATGTCCTGGGTCCAGGGGGATGGCTGTCAAAATTATGGTCCCTTTTGGGGTCCCTGGTATACTACGGCACCTATTATTTAGGGTACCCAAAAGGATCCCTAATTTTGGGGCCATACTAGGGTCATACTAGGTCTAGTAGTTCCAGTCTGGTGTGTGTGTATATATATATAGGGCAAGAGGGATAATGTTTGCAAAATCTCGACCGCTGATTATGGTCAGCTTGGGGAACCTTAGGAGACCTCTTGCTTCGTTCATGCATCCTGCTTCTCGTTTACATTCTCGATGGTGTAGGGTTTTGGATTTAGGGACCACTAAGACCTGATTTGCATGTTGAAGGCCCCTTATTGTGAGCACTAATATACACCCTTTACACAAGTAGGCTTCTTGGCTGCAGGACGGGGGTGTGTTAAAGTTAGGGTTTGGGTTTAGGGTTTCGGATTGAGGATTCTTTCGGGTGTTAGGTTTACTGGTTTGGAGTTGGGCAGCACCAAAGAGGATGTAAAAGGCTCAGTCTCTCCTATTGATTAGGTACCCCTGCCACAGGAAGAGCAGGCAAACTAATACTATCTTTGTCTATGTCTAGCAGCGGTAATATTCGCAATAGCTATTGGCGAGGTTTAGGGTTTACGCTTTATGCAAGGAGAGACGGAGTGTGACAGGGAGACGGAGATCTATGTGCGTATTTGTACATATGTATATATATATATATATATATATATATATATATGTATGTATGTATGTATGTATGTATGTATGTATGTATGTACACCTACATACATACCTACATACCTACAAACCGACATACTTACAAACCTACACACCTACATACATACGTGCAGACAGACAGAGCCTCAGACAGACAGACATGAATGCATAAATGGTCACATCCATATATCCATACATGCAGACATACCTACGTACATCCATACGGACATACTACCTACATATGTACCTACCTAGCTACATATCTACCTCTATCTACATGCCTACCTACATACCTACATACAGCGGGACTCTAAGGACTAGTCACGTCGTGACCAGACCAGAAGTTATGAGTAGAGTACAGTATAGCCCGGGCACGCTCTCACCAATAGTCCTAGTCAGTCGGACCTGCTAACATTAGTTCGGGAGTCGGTCATTGCAACAACCGTCCCAAACAGCCACAGCAAAAGCAGCACGCGTCCACCAAGACCTGACATCGCACCGGAAACCCGGAGATTTGGATTTAGGATTCACTGGGCTTGCCAAGCTGTCGAGCCGCAAACGGCTAAGTCTGAGGAACCAAAGAACATTAAACTCAAACCCAACATGGACACTCTAGTTCCTGTTTTTGGTTAACCAGTGTTATGGTCAGGATCCGATAATATAGTTTTTGGTTAACCAAAAAATGAACTACAATGGAGACTATAGGTAAGCACCAAATTTACAAGCTTGACCACTAAACTAAACTTAAACCCCAAGCCCCAGGCTCTCAACTCTTATAGCACCCTGAAGGAACGCTTGCCCGAAGCCGTCAACAACAGCACTGAATCCCAAATCCCCAGCACTGAAACCAAAATCCTCAGAGGAATTTCTCATTTCTGCGATTCTGAACTTTGTAGAAAAGCAACAGCCGCCAGCGAACTTTGTCAGTGTAATGTTCCCATAAAGGATTGCTCACAAAAGGCTTCTGCCATCAATCCTACACCCGAAACCGTAAATCCCGAAAGCTCTGACCACAAACCCCGCAATCACTCCTGTCAACACCGTAAAGCTCATAACCACCAAATCTACGAATATCAGGGCTTTGATGTCTTACCCACCCTCAGGCCATGAAACACTGATGTAGGAACCTGAATAAGAAACCCTGGCGATGGAACCCGAAATTCCTAGGATCCATATAATAAAGAGCCCTAATCAAGACCCAGGAATTTTCATTCAGGTTCCTACATTAAATACAATAAATGCAAGAAAGCATGGACCCGAAACCCCAAGCCCTAAACCCCTACTTAAACTCTAAACCCCTACACCCCAAACCCCTAATTAACCCCTAAACCTCGAAACCCCTAAACCCTAAACCCTCAGGGCTCAAACATCGCAATGCAGGTTCACTGCAGACATCCTCGAGATCGGAGAGGGCAGCTGCAGGAAGGCCCAGCGCAAAGTTGCAAGCCTTACTTAGGGGGCTTGGGGCTTCGGGTAATGCTTAGGGTTCAGGAAGCTAGGGCCCCCAGTAAACCCTAAAAAATAAGGGTGCCCGTTTCTCCCATTATTCGGTTTATAGTGAGGAGACCCCAAACTAAAACGAAAAAGATGGTACTACTCAGGAACCTAAGGTTTTTTTCGGAGCCCTTTATCCACCATCAATGCAGTTTACTAGTCAGCCACAGCCAAGTCTTCGCATCAACCATTTCGTCACAAGGCACCCTCGCGGTTCACATCCTCGAACTATACAATAAAAAGTCCACTAATGGCGCTGATCGCGATGTCTCCGACCTTGTAACCAGGCACAGTCTCAAGACGGTGGTGGAACGGTGCTTTCGGAGGGCGATCTCCCATGGCCCCGAAGGGCTGCCACTCCCTGTTGGACCGTGCTAATTGACGCTGCTTTGCGACGCCACGGCGACGGGGTGGTTGGCTCTTCTTCTTGGGCTATGGCATCTGGGTGGGCGGCTCGCTGCGCCCTCTTGGGCTTCTGTTGAGAGCCTAAGGGCTGCTGCTTGCCTGCTGAGCTCTTCCCCGAACCTTTTCCCATGCCTTTCCGCCCTTTTCCAGGCCAACGTGGCCCAGGCCAAGACATCGTCTTGCGATAAATATCCCAAAGAGTCCAAATATCATTATGGTATATACTTAGACCCACCAAAATACCCAATAAGTCTATACCATGATGATACTTGGACCTTTTGGGTATGAACCAAGCAAGTCGGCCAGGAATGGCCCAACGAGAGTCACAACGTCCGTAGGTGCAGAAGTCATTAGCTGGAGGATACTGCAGCCGGCGCTCGGCCTGAGGGTACCTGCCAACTTTTACTACGATAGTCGTGACTACAACTAGTATAAACTAGTATAAAGCATTATACTGGTATATTATACTGATATATTCTAGGGTTTAGGGTCTTCAAACAGCCCTCGCTGCCATCTGCACTTTCAACTCACTACATCTCCTGGCAGCCTTGGTTGAGGTTCTACCTAGAGGCTCATACCCTACCCCGTTTTAAGGTACCTTTTCTATCTAACAGATCCTAACCATAAAACTAGGTATCCCCCCAAAAAAGCGTAGGGTATGAGCCTCTAGGGTAAGCCTCAAAAATGAGGCTTCTGTGTTCTCTTCGGTATGCTGAGCAGGGCTGGACTCAGGCTTCAAGCTTCTAAGGTCTCACCGGCCACCCGGAAAACGAATAAAGGTAAACCCTAGACCCTAAAGGACCCTTAGACCTGAACCCTAACTTTGCGAAAAAAAGCCCTAAACCCAAACAACAGTAGACCCCTTTACCCTAAACCATACAACCTAAACCCTAAACCCTAAACATTCAAACACTCATGACCGGTTACGGCTCATGGGTCTGACCATCGACCCCAAATGGTCCTCAGCGCCTGTGAAAGCAAAAACTTGATACTCTTTGGGGGTTTAGGGCTTAGAGCTGTTAATCTTTGGGGGTTCAGGGTTTAGGGCTTCGGGTCGTCAATCTTTGGGGGCTTTGGGTTTAGGGTTTAAGGCTGTTAATCTTTGGGGCTTTAGGGTTTAGGGCTATCCTTTTCACTGTTTGGGCTTAGCAAGAACCCTAAACCCAACCCGCAGTTTAACCCTCCTCACCTTAAAGACGACATGTACCCTAAACGGGTTTACTGTAAGTTAGAAGCACCCTGTAATAGTGACTATAAGGATTATATTAGGGCCCGATTATATTCCTATAAAACCACTATTACAGGGTGGGGGCCCCTTCTAAGGTTTAAGTAAGTATGGGGCCCCTGCCTTTTTAAGGGTCATTTAGTTTGCAAGCTGGGGCTCTCCTTAGGAGGGGGGTTTAGGGTTTAGGAATCTCCTAGGGGGAGCCCTTGGGTCTCTTTGGGGTCTCAGAAATCCTACATTTTGAGGCTCCCTAAAGTGTTAGGACCCTTAGGGTTATGAGGTGTACATACGTTGGCCTGATATTTCTACTGGAATCTGTTCCGACACCCAATTTCCAGGGGCCAGGGTCCATGCACCTACATAAGTATATACCTCGGCCTTACATAAAGGGGTACTATATAGGCACGTCAGGGCTAAACTATACGGTAATACCGTTTATAAGGGTGCATGGACCTCGCTTTGCCCCGAGTTCAGGCCCCGGTGAAAAGCCAAGCATCAAGCCCTAAACCCTGAACCCTAAGCAACAGCCCATACCAAAAGCCGCAATGCACACCCAAAGCTCCTGGAACCCCTTTCTTCCAGGGATACAGCGCTAACACCAAAATCAAAACTTATCTTCGTTGCTGAGCTCATAAGCCCCCAAAAGTGTACACTTTCAGTTTCATAGTGGGTAATATTATCCCAAAAAGTGTAAAGTGTATCCACTCAGCTACGAAGGTATTCATGGAGGCGAGCTTATACTGAACCTTGGAACGGCCAGCCAGTACCTGAGTCTTGCGCCGACGACTGGTCCTTCGCAGAAGTGCGGTGGGAGGCTCACTTCCACACTCGCAGGAGTAGACCCCTCGCAACTAGATGACCCTTGAAAGTAAGTAAGGGGCCCCTATAAGCCCTTATAGTATGAATCTCTGCTATGGAACATGAACCTCTAATTACGCCTTGAACCCTGTTGGGGTACATGTCGTCCTGAAGGCCCTTGCCCTGAACGTGTTGGAAAAAAACACATCCGGACGTCCGACCTCCACCTTTCTCTACAACCGGGCCCGGGAGAGCGAGAATAATTACTACAAGTATCTCAACTTAATGTGAGCAAAAGCTCAACATGTAAGAAGCCCCGTCTGGCCAAGGTGGATACTAGATGAGTACAGGGACAGTACGGGTCAAACAAACCCAAACAGCAACAAGCTCCAAGTCTACAGCCGCTAGCACCAGAAACGGTTCCCACTCCCAACATAAAAGCCCAACCCCAAAAGCCCTATATAAGCCCTGTAATTGCAAATCCCCAAACCCCAAGGGAATTACCTATAACCTATAACCCTCTATCCCAAAAGCATCGTCCTGTCGTCCACGTCTTCGAAGATCTTGGCCCCAGCTGCGATAGGCGTGGCGCACCAGCCTTGGCCAGCTTTAGGCTTAAAGGCTTCGAGCTTACAGGGTTTGTGGTCGGGCTGCTGGCATTCCATTATTAGCCCTAGGCGTCCATGTACCCATGTGTCATGTACTTTGGCTTTAAGGTCCCACTTTAGTTTCTTTAGTACATGGACCCTCTGGGTTTCAAAGCATGCTAGAGAATCCTCAGGAAGTCTGGACCGCCTCCCTGGCAAACCCTTGACCTTCTGGAACTAAAAATCCTTTTCACTTAATTCATGCCTTGTAGGGTTTAAGTTTAAGGCTCATGGATGTTCAGGGTTAAGGGCTTAGGAGTTTAGGGCTTAGGGGGCTTCGGGTTTAGGGTCCGGTTTGCAACCCAGCTGCGGGTGCTTCTGCGGGAGCCGAAGACGCGCTAAGAGAAGCGCCTGGCCGTGACAGAATTGCGAGCGAGGGGCGCTGAAAAGTTTACCAAGGCTATTCCTCAAGGTTGCTTACTGTACTCTCTCTCTCTCTCTCTCTCTGTCTCTCTCTCTCTCTCTCTATATATATATATATGTGTGTTTATATACATATACATATACATATAATTACATGTACATATACATATACAAAAGCAAAGACGCATGGTAGACAGCAGAAAAAATCATAACGGGTTTGACCCAGTTTACCTTCATGCTTCGACTCCCTCTCGGCATCTGCCCTTCGAAGTAAGACCAGGCCCTTTCGACGTTGACCGTTCCGGTTTGTTGCGCAGGTCAGCAGCTCTCATCGCCATCGCCATGGTCCTCCACTGCCAGACCTCTTGGACACTTTGATGTTGCCTATCAAGCTTTTGTAACGTAAGGCAACCGGTTGGTCCATGCAGTTTTGAAGCCTCCAACACTCTCCGATCAAAAGCAATTCGAGGAATCCCCCGCGCATAGCGGAAGGATTTTCTGCATATTTTTCCTGTCGAAAAGACTGAATGGACGGCAATGCAACATATATATATATATACATACATACATACATACACTCATACATACATACATACATATATATATATACATACATATACATATACATACATATACTGTATATATATATATATATATATATATATACTCACAAGTTTGTGTCTTTGAGAATTTTCGTATTTCTATATAACTCTATCTATCTATCTATCTATCGATCTAACTATATATATATATATATATATATCTTTTCTATGGGCATACATGAAAGAAACATGCTCATGAGCATGAGCCAATCGAACCTGCCAATCTAACCCCTCTAAGACACTAAACCCTAAGGCCTTAAGGCATCTGCGGCCCTAAACCCTAATACTCGAACACTCCAAACCACAAAGATCTCTGACAATAACCAAACTAATACAACGAACCCTATATATCCTGCGTGAAACCTTGAGAGCCTCAAAAGGTGGGATGAAGTAGGCAGGATTACGGGGCCTTATCTCACAGGCCTCGTACCCCACCTACCTTCACCCCACTTCTGGAGCCCAAAACCCAACGACATCCAACGCCTCGGCGTGAAGTTCGTTGCCTTCGTAGAGCCGAACAGCCTCCTCGAGATCAGGGATCAGCCCAAAGGGTCCAACTGTTGATGATATAAATCCTGCATTACCCAGAATAAGGAATATACCATTATTCCCATAGTTGAGGGTCCTTAAGGTAATGCAGGATTTATATCATCAACAGAAGTACTGAGGCACCCAGATGGCATTGGGTTTAGGGTATGGGGTATAGGGTTTAGGGTTTTAGGGTTGAGGGTATGGGGGCTTCGGTTTATATATGGTGGTTTCGGGTTTAGTGTTGTGGGTTCGGGGTAGTGTTGTGGGTTCGGGGTTTGGTGATTTGGGTCCCAAATACTATAGGCCGCGGGCTTGTGGTACCTACAGCCCTGCTATCGCCTTGCTATTTCTGTACTTGGACCCGCTGGCAGGCTCACTACCAACACAGTGCTCGTTGAATACACCCTATGTGACAGATGCTATAATAGTGAATACCCTAAACCTAAACCGTATGCAGTAGACGTAGCCCAAGCTCTTATGACATCGGCAGCTGCGCTCTGATAGAAATATGTCAAAAAGCACGGCCGAGGCTTTAGACGTTACTATAGAGGCCTTCATTATCATTTAGTCTGAGAAGGTTAAGGAACCCTCGGCAGTGATAATCACAGTTTGTCAGGCAGGCTCCAATATCATGCCAAGGGCTTCGAAGCTCTTTTCTCCGTGCGGTTTCTGTGTGGGTACGTGTGGTGGTGGAGAGGTTTACTCTAAGACTCCATGTATCCATATAGTAAGTACTCAGGCCTTAAAGAGGTCCCTACATGAGCACTTTAAGGCCTAAGTACCTACTATATGGCTACATGGAGCATTAGGTTTAGGGGGACCAGGCGACTGCACTACAAAAGAGGACATAGTTGATCCGAGCTGATGCAAGCGGATTGGGCCGCTTGTCATCATTCGTGTGCTCAACCCAGTCATGGCCCATGGCCTTGTTGATTCAGTGTGACATATTATGAAAAATTGAAGTACGGCACGTAGAAACAAAAATCAATCATGATAAGAGGAAGCGAAGTAATGACGGAAGTGATAGTCATACTCAGTTAATCTTTCTGCTTCAATTTGCCAGCAGTAGAAGGGACACTCACCTCGTAGTTGGTTTCTTTGCAACCAGACCTGGCCTACGACGAAACTCATTCCTACATGTCGTGGCTCGTGCAGCTTTTGTGGCAGGTTAGGGACATCCTCAAAGCTTGCATTGAGACCTTGAGCTTAGGGCGGGCGTCAGGGTTCAGGTTTGGGGGCTTTGAGGCGTGTCTCTCGTCTTCGAGGTCTTGACATGTACAATTTACCCCGCTGGAGGGCTTTAGGCTTGTACAGACTCAGATTGATTTGATTGATTGGGCGAAGACCCTATACTAAACCCCATAAAGTTGGAAACCGGACTAAGGCCAAATAGTGCTGGGATTCCCTCTACATTACTCTTAAGGATTGAGGCTATTAGGTTTCAAACTTTTGGGCTTCTACTGTAAACCCTAAACCCTGCAGTCTAGATCCCAAACCTTAAACCCCAAACTCGAGACATGGCAAAATCCTAGAGGTCTGTGTACATTCGTAGCATATACTTAGGCCTGAATAGATTCCTAATAGGTACTTTGGGGCCCAAGTATTTCATGAAAACCCTAAGCCACCCCCCACCTCCAGCCGACCCAGTGCCAACGCCGCGGCAGCTATGTGGTGGATGCTGTCAGCCGAGGCACCCGCGGCCACCTTGACACTTAGCTTAAGCTTATAGGGTTGACAGTTCCGGGTATAGGTTCCCCCTGACTCGAAGCCAAATGGGATATACTGTGGCCTTAAACGAATCCCTGCTTACGTACTTTAGGGCCCAAGTGAAAGGAATATGCTAAGGTCCATGTGGTGACATTGCAACCACATGGGCTCGCAGGGTAGTACATCCCTGGCGACGAGGGGGGCTTAGTGCAGGGGTGAGCACGAGGCACGCTTTTGCCTTACAAAGTATGGCGAGACTTTAAGACATGATCGATAGAGCATCACGATTAGGCTCTAGAATTTTGGGCTTTGGGACGAGGGGGAGTCGGCAAGGTTTATCTTCATCGATATACAACATGTGAGGCTTAACTCCGCAGTTGTTTCTGGTATTTTTTGGCTGTGTAGGAGGGCGCTTGGAATTGCGTGCCCGTGAAGCTTGACTAGGTGCTTGGGTATGTATACAGAAAAAATGTGTATATATATATATATACACACACACATGCACTCGTAGAGGTTGTCGCCTCAATATCCCCTCAGTAACAGGGGCATCTCTGCTTCAATTATCAATCAAGTGGTAATGCGAAAGCCGAAACTCAAAAGGCAAACGGGCACTAGGGCGGGACCTACATGTACCTACTGAATCTCCGAGCCCAAGCTTGCCAGGCAAAAATGACTTCCAGGTTAAACCTTGTACATTACTTCAAACATCAAGGCAAGTACCCTAACAGATCCTAGACTGCCGTGTATAAACGTCCACGCAAGCGAGGATAAACTCCCAGCTGAATGGCTTCTACGTGGTATCTTGTGGAGGCGAGCTTTGTGGTTGCTGGCCTTCAAACGGTTGCACAGTCATCACGCTTTGGGAAACCCTTTGCTACAAACTATAAATCCTACAACAACCACCAAAAGGCCAGAAGCCCAACACCCGATGAGCCCCTATTGAGCCCCGTGCCAGCCCTACACCGAAATAAAAGTGCTACAAGACCTGTAATTAGATTCCAGGGCCTGACAGGAAAGCCCCCTAAACCCTAAACTCAAAGTCCAAGCGGCGATCTTTGCCAAGGCAGCAGAGTTGGAGCACCCGCCTCTGTCAACACCGCCTCCTCAACCCCCTCCCTCCTCAGATCTTCCGATATACCCTGACTTCGGAATACAACGTACCCTGAGGTCCATGTACCTAAATAGTATATACATTGGCCTTAAAGCACTCCCTATATGGGTACATTGGGCCCAAAGTATATACTACTTGGGTACATGGGCCCTCAGGGTTAGAAGGATCTTTGGAGACCTCTGATCTTCCGATATACCCCAAACCCTAAGGCTCAAAACAGCCCAAAAGCCTTATGTAGTATGGTCTTTGGGCCCAAAAGCCTTGAAATATGAGTCCTTAGAGCCTACGGGTAAGGCATTCCGCAAATAATCTTAGGAAGGATCTTTGAGGATCTGGGTGGTTTAGGGTTTAGGGCAGCTTTCCAAGACCTTGGACCAATGCGGACACCTTATTAATACACGCTGACCCGCAAACCACCGTTCTTATAAATCCTGCTTCTCCAAGGGCATGGAAGTTACTTTCGCCCTAAACCCTAAACAATTATTGCTTATCGGCTCGGAGAGCCCAACACGAAAGCCCTGTGTCCCGTTGCGACGAAGCTGGTTTGGCGGAATTGGGCAACGCTGGGCAGAGGACCGTGCATACAGTTCAAAGAGGTCAGGGTTTAGGAGTATATACAAGCGTATAGTCATGTACTACATGACTGTACACTATCATATACTCCTAAACCCTGACCTCTTCGAAGAAAATCACACACGCTTTTGGATCGGTTTGAGGTGTTTCGCCATGAGTCCTTAGTCGGGAGGTCACGCCTCCCATCAACGACGAAATCCGCATCCTTGTAAGGCCCTTCTATCAAAGGGGAAAAGGAGGGACCCTTAAGGGGGACCCCTACCCTGTAATGGGCTATATAATGGGTATATAATGGCTATATCAAGGGTATATACCTAGGGGTCCTTATTCAGGGTCCCTCCTTTCACCCTTGGATTTTATACGGATCCACAAGGCAAGCTTGTAATTGCAGGCCTTTGTCTTGCGCAAGGGCCGCCCAGAGCCAGGTAGCAGGCACAGGCACATCCAGGGAAGGAACCTTTGCAAACAACAAGGGTGCTTGTAATAGAAGCCTCTCAGTAATTAGGCTGGGGCTTTGGTGGAATGTACTAGAATCAAAATATAGGGAGCTTTAAGTAATAGCACTACTAGTTGTTCAAGCCTCTACATGAGGGCTTGATGCAGTAGTGTCGAGGGTCCTGACTCCTGAGCACGGGGTTAGAAAGTTTTAGGGGGGAGGGGTTTAGGGGTTGTAGGGCTTATAGGGTTTAGGGTTCAGGGTTCAGGGTTTCGGGACCAGCGCAGTATGCGGTTGAAGGTGGGCAGTTGGTGGGGACATATTAGGGTTCAAATTTCTGGGGTTATTGAGGTCCTGGGTGTTTGGTTTTTCATGCACGAGTCCCGAGGTCGATGGCTTCCAAGGCTTGTGGCGGCTTAGGGTTTAGGGTTTAGGGTTTAGGGTTTAGGGTTTAGGGTTTAGGGTTTAGGGTTTAGGCTGGAAAATCAGCGCCTAGGCTTTTTTGTAGACCGGGAGCAACATCAGAATGCTTTGGAGGAGATTGGAGCTTGGTTTCAGGGCCCATGACCGCCCTAGGAGGCCTAAACCCAACAAGGCTGCACAGGGTTCTGAATAACTAGGTGGAATGGGGATGTGAGTATTCCTGCACCAAAAGGAAATTAGCGAACCCTGCGGAAATTAGGGAATACTGGAACTGACTTTTCAGCCTGCTGTATCAAGCCTGAACCGACGAAATGGCACTCTGAGAAACAGTGGCCACTGAACAGAAGGATATTTACAGGAAGCAACCCATACAAACAGGAGCTAGGGCTAACCACGACCCTTTATGAAGTCTGCACACCGCGGCGCTCTTTGAACCGTGTTACAGAGGCCTTCATTGTCAGAAAGGTGATTTGAGTCCATCATATGGGGGCCACGAATGAGTGAATGAAGAGAGGCCATTGTCATTCTTGTTAGTTAATACTAGAATTCCTCACGATGCTGCCATCTACTGCGACACCTCGTCATCGAAAAGCTCCGGCGCCCAGAGTTTCAGCAGCTGTGCGCCTTTTTGTCATTGGGGCTTCCCTAAACACTAAACCCTAAAACCCTAAAACCCTAAACCCTGAAACCCTAAACTCTAAAACCCTAAACCCTAAAACCCGAAACCCTAAACCCTAAACCCTCGGGGCTTCCGCCACGATTAAACCGTCATTCGGGACTGCTCTGGAGCCCTTGACACCTCGGGTTGACGGTTTAGCATTCGGGGTACCTTACAGGGGTTCCTTTAAAGGGTTACTTTAAGGGTACTATAAGGGTGTCTTTGAAGGGGTTAGGTTACTCTAAGGGTACTATAAGGGTGTCTTTGAAGGGGTTAGGTTACTTTGAGGGTACTATAAGGGTGTCTTTGAAGGGGTTAAGTTAAGTGTTAACGTTGAGGGGGAGGTTATGGGCTTTGTTCTAGACGAAGGTTCACAACTTTTCGGGCAATTAAGCCATTGCTGCCGTCTGTTGCTGCCATCTCGATGACCATTTGCTGAACCGCCCGCAAAATAGCAAAGCCCCAAAACAAAACTTGACTTGAACCCTTTTAACCCTATAAACCCTAAACCCTTGTCTTCGCTCCACGCTACAGTGCTGCAGTCCACTACTCGGGATGCTCTATGTATGCGGGCCGGTATCTGGGGATCCAAAACCTATTGTATTACGGGTTATACTCTTTTATTAAGGGGATAACGTATAACTTAAGATGTTGATAGATTTTGTAGGGCTTGGGGATAATTACAGGAAAGTCTATATGAGACGAGCCAGCCGAAACATTTCACGGCAGTCTTTGGAGCCGCCAAATCACAAAGCTTTCGTCCTTGAAGACTTTCCCAAACCCCGGACCCTATTTCCAAAACCCTACAACCTAAGCCCTAAGCCAGAAATCAAAACACTCGCTTCCGAGCCCCGATCTTCGCACGACTCGAACCCAGAACCCTCCTGAGTCCCTGAAAGGTGGTACCTTATTCGGACACGGTATCGGCTCCTAGCCATAAAGTAAGTTAGATATCCCGGAAGAAGGTGCTCCAGTTCTAAAATAGACAACACCGAAGACAAGTATTTGCAGACTCTGCCTTGGATACAACAAAAGCTAAGTCTAAGCTGCAACGTGCTGAGTGTTGTCATATAAACACAGACACACAGAAACACAAACACACACACACACACACATACTATGCATACTGTAGTGACTATCTACCTATAAGTCTGTCTAGCTATCTATCTACCTGCCTACCTTTATGTCTGTCTTTCTGTCTTTCTATCTGTATACTATCTGTCTGTCTATCTACTTCGGGCTTCTGTTGTAAGCGGAGTGGCGGTGGAGTGTCACGGGATCCTGCGACGCCGCCTGCCGTTCGGGGCTGAGGCATGCGTTGCATCTCAGGGAATCGGCTTCCTGGAACTTATGATTTAAAAACCCTAAACCCTGAACCCTAAACCCTCTAAACCATCATAAGCCCCAGGCTTTTGGAAGGTTTAGGGGTTTAGGGTTTGGGGTTATAGGGCTTTGGGTTTAGGAAGATAGGCTGTGAGGTGTTCATATAGTTCCTTTTTGGGATTCATATAGTTGCTTGTAAGCGGGGCCGGCTGTGGCTTGGGACTCCGATAAGCCCCCAGGCTTCATTGCCTCAGCGAAAAGATTTTGGCCTTCACTTACACTTTGAAAGGGCCCTCTGAGATCATCCATGGCTGGGCACTCCACAGTAAGGTGGAAAATGCCAGCCAATTTCTTCCCCCTTCACTCTGAGTGGATGACTTAATCATCCATACTGTCCAGCTGGAGCGGTCTGTTTAAACAGTGTATGCTCCCTGACCATAGCCTGGGTGTCCGGGCCCCAGCCCTCCTCCTCGGGCCCGAAGCTTACGTTCGGGCCCATCCTAAACGCCAGAGGGTCCAAGTACCCAAACTGGGGGCTCAGGTACCTAACACCATTCAGAGTTTAGTATCTCGGACGCAAGCCCTACTATTCGGCTACTTGGCCCCTCGGAGAACCTTAAACCCGTAACTATCTATGTAGGAGCCCATGGAAGGCCAAAGTATGCACTGCTACACAAACACGATAAGCCCGATTGTAACATAGGTACGACGATAAAATAAGACACTCCAAAGGACCCATTAATTAGGTACTCGGTTTTGGGATGGTAGTTATGTAGGTTAGGATTTTGGAGAGTATATGATTATTAGGTACTTGGACCCTTAGGGTTATGGACCTAAGGGCTATACAGACAGGTCGAACCCTTGACATGGGAGACTTGATCTGGAACCTTAGTGAAAAACCCTAAACCCTAAACCCCTAAACCCTAAACCTTCTGCGCGAAACCTTCAAACCTCAGGCCTGCGACTGAGTACCTTAAAACTAAGATGCTCAGTAACCTGGGAATAAAAAGGGCTCCCTTTTTGGTATTAGGTAACTGTTTAAGGAGTTAACCTAGGACTACAAAAAGGGAATAAGGGTGCCACTGGGCATCCTAGAAAAGGATCGTCTCCAACTCCTCAGAAAAAAACACTGTCCATCAATACCAGATGGACCCCTCTACATACCCTAGGTCCTGAAAGCGGTGCCTTGTTGCGCACCTCGGACATGAGCCACTCGTCAGCCAGGTCTTGCCCTTGGCACAAATCGGCGAACATTCGTGTCGGGCTCAGGGCTTACACTTTGGGCTTGCTGGACCCCTACATCCTATGAACCCTAATCACTAATGTCGCCATAGGCCTTTAGAGCTTTAGAGCGTGCGGCAACCGTCGCGATGTTCAGGATCCCTCCCGGATAGGTGCCGGCAGGAAAGGTTTGTCCACGGCAGCTAAATCCAAGCCCGCTTCCTTCCTAAACCCTGAACCCTAAACCCTAAGCCCTACCTAAACCCTAAACCCTAAACCCTGAACCCTAAACCCTAAAGCCCTAAGCCCTAAGCCCTAAACCTTAAACCCCAAACCTTGGCCGAACTTACGGGATGAAACGCCTCGAGCAGGTAGGACGATAGGCATGAACAAAGCAATACCTGGGTTCTTGTTGAGGGATCCCGTTAGAAGGGGGCCCCACCCTGTAATAGTGGTATAATAGGAATATAATTGGGCCCCAATATAATCCTTATAGTCACTATTACAGGGTGGGGGCAGCTTCTAAGATCTCATTTAATATACTTTAATCAAGAAACCTTGTTCTTTACTGCAGATCCCTGTTATGGTAACTTACATGAATCAAACCCCTTAACACCTTTTATGCTAACTTACATTCATTAAACCCTGAATAAGAATCCAGATGCTCAGATACTGACTCTGGAGCTCATTAATCCAGTGATCTCCGAACCCTTCGATTCCAAGGGAACTGTGCCCAGATGCAGTCATCATGTCTGCTGGGGTTCCTTTAAAGGGTTCTATCAGGGTTTTATAGGGTTCTATACGGGTTGTTGTAGGGTTTAGGGGTAAAGGTCCATGTGCCCAACTAGTAGATACTTTGGGCCCCAAAGTAATTACCTATATAGGGATTACTTGCAGGCCAAAGTATATACCCAAATTGGGCACATGGACCCTTAGGGCTATGATGTAGCGTCGATAGCTTGATGAAGCTGTGGGCCAGCGTGCGTCTGTGTGCTCGATTAATGCTAGGCTTTTCAGTAGCCCCTTAATAGTAGGGGTAGCCTCTTTCCTACTACACTTGGCTGTAAAACGGGGAACCCACGGAGAAAAAGTGCAAAAGGGTACTACTGGGAACCTGGAATGTGATCATGGTAGCGCGGATGCATCTCATGCCGAAGACCTTGGCCATACAACAACCCTAAACCCTAAATCCCGTCAATAACCCTAAACCCCGGAACCGCAAAACCCGCAACCCTGAACCCCTAAACCCTAAACATCTAGACCACGTGGCCAGGAAATGAGCTCTTCAGGGTCTACGTCCAGGTCGTAGCCAGGCCAAGGACCCCACTGCAAAACTCTGTAGAACTCAAGATCGTGGGTTTCGTTTTTATTGGGTAGTGAGTTTAAGGCTTGTAGTTCCTTTTTTTTGGATAACCAAAATCCCTATTCTAGGTTCCTAACCATAAAATTGGCTAACCAGAGAAAGGAACTACAATGGAGACTCTAGGTAGTTCCTTCTTTTCTGCCTTAAAACAGTAGGGTTTTGGATCCCCCGGACGAGTTTAGGGCTTAGCGTCCCCAGGGTTTAGGGTCTAGGGTTGCTGGCTTGGGTGCTTGGGGTTTTGGAAGGCGGCCTTCATTCTGGAGATCTTCAACCCTACCTTTTTCGGTATCCTTATTAGAATTGATTTCCTTAGTTTACAAGTCCTTAAAAAAGGTAGGTTCTTCAAAGATAAGGTAAGCCCTAAACCACAATTCGTTGGCATTTAACAAGTGCTGCAAACCGCATACATTTCAGCAACCCGTCGCGCTAAAGGTCACTGGGCTCCCTGGTTTACGATTTACCTCTACAAGTACGGCCTGAGGCCACAAATCCCAGAGTCCCGCAGCTCGGCATCTGCCACAAATGCTTCGAACTCATTGCCCTCATGCCGACAAGCGAGTCATACATTTGAAGTACAACAACTAATCATCTACTCATTTTACTCTTCAGTACCAATGGACACACCAAAAGCATCAGAGCCTGAACCAAACGACAGTGGCCAGCCTCCAATGGATTCCCAAGCTCGAGAAGTCAGGGAGGGTTCAGGATTTACGGTCCGTTTACCATGATGGTAAGATCTGCAGCTTAGTGGCTGTTGCAGAAAATCGTCTTGGCCAAGTTGGGCTGCGCGCCTTCGTGGGAGACTCTTACGCTTTGTTGCCGTTGTCTCCGTGTCTACATGCCTGTGTGAAGGTATGAATCATCATCACCACAGCCACCACCGACATCCACACCATCATGCCCATCATTGTCGCTGTAGCGACATCGCAGGTTGTGGATGGCATCATCAGCATCATCATCCTCATCGTCATCACGATCATCATCATCATCATCATCGTGATCCTGTTGCTGCTGCTGCTGCTGCTGCTGCTGCTGCTGCTGCTGCTGCTGCCGCGGCTGCTGCTGCTGCTGCTGCTGCTGCTGCTGCTGCTTGACCGTGCCGCCACGCCGCACACGCCACCCTTACACCTCCATCGCCGTCGTGACACTACAGCATTTCCTTCAAAACACTTCATGGCGTCTCGTCAATTCCTAAAGGAAATGGAACAACTCACATCAATGCGTAGGGTCAAGGACTTAATGTGCAGGCGGACGATAATGCACCCATAAAATTCTTCGTGTCACAGAGAGGCATCATCCGAGCCCTGACAGCTCCAAAACCAAAAACCCAAAGTCTGAAACACCCACAACCTGAAACAATAGAAATTCTACATCCTCAACTCCTCAACTCTCCGAAGCAAACCCTTTGCTCCTATACTTCAACCCTACCTGTATCCTGTTATGACCCCTTGGTTAGAGGGTATACCCCTTAAAACAGTTGGTTTCTGGATCCACATCTCTTTATGGATCCACCAGTGACCAGGTAATCCCTAAAACCCCAAAACACAAAAAACCCTAAAACCCTAACCCCCCCCACTTGTGCACCGCCACGGCCCGCCGTTCACAACAAACACATGGCTGGTTGTCAAAATTATGGCCCCTTTTGGGGAACCCTAAATATTAGGTGCCGTACTATGATAGGGACCCAAAAAGGGACCCTAATTTTGACAACTACCCATATTATAGTAGATACCCTTATAGTACCCCTTATGGTATCCCTTATAGTATCCCTTATAGTAACCCTTATAGAGCCCTTTAAAGGGACCCTAATTTTGACAACCACCCACATCTCTGCGGCCGGGGCCCTTGCGAGAGCTGGCATCCCCTGCAGCCTACGGGCTCAGGGTTTGAAGGATGTAGCGTTTTGGGATTTAGGGCTTAGGGCTTAGGGTTTGGGGTTTAGGGTTTGGGGTATAGGGTTTAGGGTATAGGGTTTAGGGTATAGGGTTTAGGATTTAGGGCCTAGGGTTTTTAGGATTTAGGGTTTTGGGATTTATAGGGTTTAAGGTTTAGGGTTTAGGGTACAGGGTTTAGGGTATAGGGTTTAGGGTTTAAGGGTTTAGGGTTTTTAAGGATTTAGGGTCTTGGGATTTATAGGGTTTAAGTTTCAGGGTTTAGGGCAGCGCCGGGACCGCTTTTCAAATGAATATCTACTGAGAATCTGCTCGGGGCCTAGATTGTTGAACCACCTTGGACTTACGGGCTTTAGAAGTTTGGCTAGAGCTTTGAGAGCCTGGGCCGGAACCCTGAACCCTAAACCCCTAAACCCCTAAACCCTAAACCCTTAATCCTAACCTTAAACCCTGAACTGGTTTCTTCGGGGAGCTTGGTGGTCCTTGTACCAATCTTGGTGCTTAGGGCCTGTATGAGCGTAAACCCGAAACTCAAGTGAAAATCGGACTCCTCATGTTCCAATCCCCGTGAAAGAGCGTGTGAGAAATGCCTAGCTTCAGCAACGTACGACATGTTCTAGCAAACCGTTGGACAGCAATGAAGAAACATCAAACCGTTTTCGTGCAACAACCACGCTGACATGTGCTTCACCCAACCACTTCGGCTGATGAGCTTCATGTTCTCCGAAGGTGCATGGGATGTAGGCTCTTTTCACTGAGCCACATCACCTAAACCCTGAACCCTTCAAATTCTACATGATCCGAAGCCCCAAGCACTACACCCTCAACCCCAAACCCCTGAAGCCCTGTAACTGCTCCAGCATGCAAACGCTTCTGAATCTTTGTCAGGTTTTGAACCGCCTTGAGGCCGATGTTCTTGGCCTTGCCACTTTTGTTCAGAAAGTCCCTGACCTTTTGGTCCCAGGCAGGGCGGGGGGGGGGCTGCTGAGCATCGTTTGCACGTTGCTGACGGCCAAAACAAGGTTGAACCCAGCCAGTGTGCATTCTTCCACATTGGCCTCCAGATATAAGAATCCAGCGCCCATCTACAAAGCTCAGTGCCGGCTGCGGTCACCTTCGAATAGAACTTTATCTTCAGCACCCGTGCAGTATCCACGAGTTCTATCGGCACTTTATTCCCGTTGCCGAGCTTGGCTTGCTGCCTCGCATACTATAGGCGTCTTAATAATTAGAACAGGATTTTGGGGCCCGCTATACTAGAATTATGATAAGGAGCCCGCCGAAATGGTCTTGCAACTAATTAAGCCCCTATAGTACTTGAAAGCGGCCCTAAACCCCGAACCCTAAAAACCCGAAACCCTAAGAGGCAGGAGAAAACGACTCCGAACCCTTCCTGAAAACGTGCATTCAAGGAGTTCGGTCTTCGGGTTTTTGATATAGAGTTCAGGGTTTAAGGTATAGAGTTTGGGGTTTACGGTATAGAGTAAACCTTTCTGCGGCCCCTTGCTCCACCGGAGGCCTAGAGGCTCCTTGTTTTGATCATTAAAATCGTAGTCGTAGTAGTAGTAGTAGTAGTAGTAGTAGTAGTAGTAGTAGTAGTAGAAGTATAGTAGTAGCAAATTCAGGGTATAAGGTTTAGGGGTTAAGGGTCTTAGGGTTTAGGGCGTTTCGGGTTTGGGGCGAAGAATCCCCCATCGCAGTACCGAGGACCTTTCAAGCCGAAAACCCGGTTCCGTGCTTTCCCAAAGACTCCAATAGCCCTTAATTAAGGAGTATACCTTAAATTATAGTAGGATCCCTACTGCAATTTAAGGTATACTCCTTAATTAAGGGCTATTGGAGTCTCAGGTTTCCCTGTCCCTTCACAGGCCTCGGGGAAGTCGTCGCCCGGCCAAAGGGCTGCCAGGTCCGCAGCTCCTCTCGGCTGCGGAGTCAAGAAATATACCGCTGAGGGTCCATGTGCTTGAAACGGTTCCTTTATGGGGTCCCTTTAAAGTCTTAGGGTTCTTTAAGTGTGCCACATAAGGGTTTAGGGTATAAGGGTCCATGTACTCATCTAGTATATACTTTGGCCATACTTGGGGCCCGAGTAAATAATGCTATTTGGGTAATTACATGGACCCTTAGGTTACAGGTGTGTCGGTCTATGTCTGTTAGCCTGAACTTGAGTGTGCTTTATTATTTGAATGATCCAGGTCAAGGGTCTAGATTTGAATGTGCTGGCTTTTGTGGTTCGACCGGTTAGGCGTTGATGTATGCTGTGCTCGAGGCTTTTCGTTTGTAGGCTGGAATGTGGACTTCCTGATGAATAGGCTTCGTCCCATCATAAAAACCACATTAATGGAGTTCATGTGGTCTGCGGTGAGGGTTGCAGGTTGGAGGTTCAAAATTCTCTGGCTTAAAAGATCAGGCTTGCAGCTTGTAAGGGTCCATGTGCTCACATATTATATACTGCGGCCCAAAGGTACCTACATTGGAAGTACATTAGCGATGGGCAATATTCGTTCATGCGGCACCGGTCTTTGTCTTGCTAGTATCGCTTTCGGGGAGGGTGCAGTATATCGTTTTACATATCAAACGGACATCAGCGGCATTAGCTTCAGGAACCAAGCAATTAGGAGGCACATCGAGTCGTGTCGGGGCTGGCGCTACAGCCCGCTAATGGCTTGTCAAAGGGTTTATTGTGGCCTCCTGAAGCGGTTCGGGCTTGCTATACAGCTGGCTAAACGGATACTGTAGGGGCCTTCATCATTCGAATAGGGTCTTGGGCCCACTATACTATAATATTATAAGGAACCCCCAACATAGTATAGGTAATTATTTAAGGCCCTAAATTACTGTGGTTCCTGAAAGGTTCGTGTGCTTGCGACACAGCTCTCCACAGGGTTGTTGTGGCTTCCTAAGGTGGGGTGTCGGGAATGCGATACTGTAGGGGCCGTAATAGTTTGAATAGGGCTTCCATTATACCCCACCAAAATAGTATTGGTAATAATTAAGGTCTGTGTTACAGATATCGATTGGTAAAGGGTTATTCTGGCCTATTGAACAGGTTTGGGGCCTCGGACAAGGGGGAGCCCTGATGTGGCCGAATGCTGCGATGAGAACAGGGTGAGATCACTCAATTACGGTTTAGGGTTTAGGGTTTATAGGGTTTTAGTTTTAGGGTGTTAGGGATTTAGGGTTTAGGGGTTTAAGGTTTTAGGGTTTAGTGACACTGAAAGAGCCAGCGCCTCGCGCTTCCTCTGGCACCGAGCGTTAGCCATCGCGAGGCGAGCCTCATCTTTGGCGACAAGCTCGTCGAAGCTCTGAGCCCTCTTGGCCGCCATAGAAGGGTTTAGGGTTTAGGACCCTGAAAGCCGCCATCTGGGCTTTGAACTTGCGCACCAAGTCGCTGTCTTTCCCGGCTGCAGGGGCGTTCTCCAAGCACGCATCTGAGCGCGCTGCGGACGGCCGCAGTGAAAGCGCTGATCGTTGAAGATTGCGCTTTGCGTTTCCACATGGGGCGTCTTTGCTTAATGTCAGTGTAAAGGCTAAAGTATATGCATTTATGTACATGGACCCTTATGGAAACACTCTCAATCATCCAAACCAGAACGCTGATGAATGATCCCAGGGCACAAGCAGATCAACGGATGCCTACTACCGTGAGAATCGGGACTCCCAGTCCCTAGGTCCACCACCGGAGATCATTGGAGCAACCTTCTCCGACTAATTCGCCTCGTATTCGGATTCTCCTATTCCCCACCTCTTAATCCCCTCCCCAGTGACCCCACCCCCAAAATCCTGGCCACCCCCCGCCCCCCGCCCCCCCCCCTAAAAAATGGAAACGTGTCGATGAGCCCCAAGGTCCGGGTGAATTTTCGCCTTCTCCAGTGGATTTTGGCTTTCTGGCAGTCCCACCCAATTTTCTTCGTTTCCCCTCCCCCCCCCCTCCCTCCGCCCCTCCTCCGCTCGCTGACAGGTGCGAGCTTTCTGGAGTTTTCGACGACACAAAACTGCAATGTAGCATCTTTATGTGCGTCTCAGGCTTGTTTTAGACGCCCTTTCGTTGGGATAGGCGGAGTAACGTGGTTGAAAAGGCTGTGATGCTTCCCTAATCCAAGCCGCCCACGAAATCCACAGCCTCAACGGCCCATACTTAAGGCATCCCGCCGCTTGCGAGAGTCTTGGTATCCAGTGTTTCGGAATGACGACACCAAAATTCGTACTGATACTACCACTACTAATACTACTCACAATCATCCTGCTTCGTGTTGCTATGAACATTACTTTCACTATAAGTGCGATTCCAACTGTTACTTTTTTCCTACAAGAGCTTGCTGCAGATAGTAGCCACTCGCCGCATGCGCGTACAGCCGGGCCGAGGCGGACGACGCGCAGCGTTTCAAATTATTCAGTTCCTATAAGGGAACCCCAACTGAAAATCGGGAGAAACCAACATGGTGATGTAGCAACCCTTAAAGCGACCCTCGACATGATCCTTGGGGGAGACCTTGGCTTCTAGTCAGCAGTGTTTGCCCCTCAAGCGCAATCCAGTAGAACTCTTGAGGAAACTCGTTGCTACCCAAATACGACCCTTAAGGAACCCTGAAGGGATCTCTTTTCGTAGAATCCAGAACGAAAAAATATTCCCATGCCTAAAACGAGTGCTTAAAGTGCAGTTTCCGGAATCCCCAGCACGAACCATCCTAAAACCATGTTCCAACTTTCAGGGGTCAGTCTTAAGCAACTCAAGGACTTAGCCAAGCCTTGCCTGGCAGTGTTTCTGTCGCGCACAGCACCAAGTCAATGGCACGTGCCTTGGAAGACCTGGTCCAAATTCTCCCTAAACCTTTATCTTAGTAGCTGAGTTCATAAGCCCCCCCAAAAGTGTACACTCTTAGTTCTATAGTGGATAATATTATTCCAAAAAGTGTATGTAAAGTGTATCCACTCAGCTACTCAGTTATAAACCCTGAACCTTGAAGCCTAAACACCCTCAAGAAGCAGAAGTTCAGGTTGAAGGCCCAAAGCAGTTCCTTTTTGGGGTTCATATATAGAATCCTATAAGGTAAACCCAAAAAGGAACTGCCATGGGGCCTTTGTGTAGGCTTCAGAGTTTAGAGTTTGCATAGCATCTACGTGCTTAGGGTATAGGGCGGTTCAGGGCTTTAGGGGTCCTGCGAGAATGCAATTGAGGGTTCCATAAGGGGTTTAGTGTTTTGGGTCTGAAGTTCCGGAGTGCGGGGTTTTAGGATTTCAAGGGCTGAAGGGCTGGGGCTTACCTAGACCCCCAACTACCCTCAGTTATACACCAAATGCCCACTATTAGAAACCACATTACAGGGAGACCGATGACGTCCCCAGCGGGTCCAATTATACTACCACTAAAGCTGATGATATAAATCTTGCATGACCCATCATAAGGAATATACCATAATTCCCATAGTTTAGGGTCATTAAAGTAATGCAGGATGTATATCATCAACCGTAGCACTATGGATTTAGGTCCCAAAAGGCCGTTCCAACCATGGTTTTGGGAACCCTGTATAGCAGAGTAGGTATACGTGGACATTGGCTGCAGGCTGAAATTTGATCTCAGGGTGGTCAGGGCTTCACAGTTTAGACTGTAGCCGTACTTATGCCAAAAACGAGACATGCCATCTGAACCCTACAGACCCTACCAAGAATTCCAATACCAAGCGTAGATTGCTAGACCTGGAAATAAATCAAGCGTCGATATCTTTCAAAGCCCATCCTTAATAAACCCGCCTGAACCTTGTCGAACTATGCAGCTGACTATCCTAGCATCCCTTACAGTCACCCTTGTAGTATCCCTTACAGTACCCCCCCCCCCATAGCATCCCTCACAGTACCCTCAAAATAACAATAACTTCCTCATACTAGCCTGTCCAGTAACCGTGATTCTAGATTCCGGGGTCTGGATATCTGGGCATAAATAAATACATTCATGTGCAGGTGTTTCGCGTATATCTTATAGTCTTATAGTATAGTTTTTTTGTGTATAGGGTTAGGTTGTAGGGATTAGGATGACGATAGGGGTTATGTACGGAGTCTTTAATGCATCCTATTGTAAATAAGCCGACCCCTGCATTGGAATTCAAGCTTGCAGTTCCGACGTCCCGGCACCAGACATACCCTAAATCAAAGGGGAAACGGAGGGACCCTCAATGGGGACCCCTACCCTATAATGGGCTATATCATGGGTATATAACAGCTATATTAGGGGTATATACCTAGGGGTCCTTATTGAGGGTCCCTCCTTTCACCTTGGACTAAACCATGAACTCTACATGTCCAAGCCATGACCTTCGCACCCCAGAAGATGAAGGGTAAAAGGAGGGACCCCTAACAATAAGGACCCCTAGGTATATACCCATAAAATAGCCATTATATACCCTTTATATGCGCCAGCATCCGCGCACCCCCCCCCCCCTCCCCCCCCCATGGTAATCCCCCTCCCCCCCCCTGTGGTTCCTGTGGTTCCCCCCCCCCCTGTGGTTCCTCTTGGTTTTCCCCCTCCCTTTTGTGGTTCTTCTGGTTCCTGTCTCCCCCCTCCCCCCCTGTGGTTCCTGTGGTTCCTCCGCGTGGTTGCTGCTGCTTTGTTGTTGCTGCTGTTCTTCTTCTTGTTCTTGTTCTTGTTCTTGTTGTGTGGTCGCCCGGGTCGGGAGGGGGGGGATACCATTGGGGGGGGGGGGGGGTCGAGAACGCGGAGCGCGGGCACATATGTAGCCCATCATGGGGTAGGGGTCCCCATTAAGGGCCCCTCCTTTTCCCCTTTGAAAGAAGATGAAGTTGAAGTTCAGGGTTTCGGGTTTGTGCGTCCCAGGTTGTAGCACTCAGGGTTAAAAGGGAATTTCAGGGTTTACGTAGGGTTTGAGGGTTTTAGGGTTTAGGGTTCAGGGGTTTAGGGTTCAGGGTTTAGGGTTTGTGGTTTAACAAATCATCAGCTCAGGGCTCAGGGACAAATCCTGTAGAACTCACTGGGCCCATGGCTGCTGGTAGAGAGCCGCAGAGGTGAGATTGAGCAGCGAAGTCTTGTCCTCTCTCCACGGTCTAACCCTCAAAGGCCCTGGAAAAAAAAGCTTAGCCCAAACCCTAAACCCTAAGCCCTCTAGACAAAAAACTAGCCCAAACCCCAAATCGAAGCCCTCTAGAAAAAACAACTAGCCCAAACCCTACACCCTATAGGCCCTAAGCCCTAAGCCCAAAGCCTAAACCCGAGGACAGAAGCTCTCAACCGTAAACCCTACACCCCGATGGGCCCTAAGCCCTGGACATACGCTTGGTTCTCAATGGCAAAAACAACACTTAAGCGCAGACTTTTCTCCAAGCATCGGCCCAAGATCCTGCCCCCCCCCCCCCGGACTATACCATAAGAACGAGATGCGCCCCAAAAGAATTTAAGGTTCAGGGGTTAGTATGTAGGCTTTGGGTCGAAGGTTTAGAGTTTCGGGTTGAGGGCTCAGGGAAGCTATAGGGTTTACAAGGGCTTTCTCCCTGCTTCGGGCCCTACAGACCAAAACCCCAGATAGCAACAACCCTAAATCTTACAGATCCGACATATAGGAACCATTAAAGTGACCCTAAACAGTCGAAACGCTGCGACCTCACGCTTCTGCAAAGCTGCACCCCAGACTCTCAAGCCACTTGAACTACCAACTCAGCTCGTTTGTGGTTAGTATAAGAGTTTTGCTAATTATGCTACAAGAAAACTATGACAAGTCCGAAAAGGACGACGTTGGGGGATCCGGATACCTGTTCCACTTGAGGGTAGCAGGGTGTCGAGGCAGATTTTCCTTCTTAGTTTAGAGGTGTCAAAAAGAAATGAGGCCTTGAGCGGCTATAACTCTAGAGCTGGCCGGCGCCCGGGAGGTTGATTATTGTCAGAGCTCTTGACACATCACTTTGCTGGGATAAGAAGTGTTATCGTGAAGTCTAACTTACTAATGCTAGGCTTCTCAGTGGCAACGTGTTGCAAGATCGCTTTTTCGGCTCGTTGACGCGCGCCTACCCCTTCGTCCATAGACTTGATCTGGAGCGAGGAGCTGAGCAAAGACTGACTGCCTCAAACCCCAAACCCTAAGGCCCTAAAAACCTCAACCCCAAGCCCTGAACGGCCAGACTGTACTCACGCATGCCTCGAAGACGCCCCGCGCAACAACTCGAAACGGTGGGTCAGTTGCAGACATGGCCCCTGCCCAGACCCTAATATGCCCTAAATGCCCACTATTAAGGACCATGAGGGCTCCATTAAAGGGCCATTGGGAACCCCAGTAAAGGACATTTATGAAAACCGTGGCGATGGAGGCCCTCGCGCCAATCGAGTCTATGACTTTCGAACGTCAAGAGCAAAACAGCGGGGCTCGCGCCGTTTCTTGCCGAAACGGATATGAAGTCTGAAAAGCTTAGGCTATCGTCGAGGTCCATGTGCCTTCTCTTAAATCTCCCGAAAAAAGTCAGCCCCACGCCCCAGTCACCCGAAAAGGACTCATCGGCACGAGCCCCAGAATTGCCGCGCAGGCGGAATCAGCTGCTCCCCCTCGGTGCGCATGGCGAAGTCATAGCGCCGCTTGATTTCGACCTCGTGGGCTGGTCCAGGCTTACCTTAACCTACCAACCCCTACATTTTTTGTAGGTTCTTATTCTAAACCCTAATATGGAATTGATAGGGACCCTACTTTTTGTGTAGGTTTTGGTAGGTTAAGGTAAGGCTTATGGGGCTGAGACTTCAGGATTTCAGGGTTGAGGGGGTGAAGGTTTAAGGTTGGGAGGTTGGGATGTTGCGGGCATAAGGGTTCAAGGTTTAAAGTTCTGGGGTACTTTTGTTTAGGGTCAAGCATTCGTTCCGGAATCACTACTGTTGAGCTTTGGTTTTCGGTTTAAAGTGGGCTTCCTTTAGAGGTACGTGATCTGTCAGGATTTGTGGTTGAGTCTTCTCGAGGAGATCGGTTCCACCCATGACGGTTTAGGGTTTAGGGTTCAGGGTTGTCGATTTAGAGCTAAGCCGAGGGTCCATGAAGGGCTCTGTAAAGGCCTTATAATGTATTATTCGGTTGTGACGGGGTAAGGAAACGGGTTTTGTATAGGTTTACATCGTTGACCCGAAAACCTGCGATAAACCCTAAACCGAAACCGCTATCAAGACTTCCATGTTCAAGATCTGTGGTCTTTGAAGCCGGAACCAAAAACTCAAACCAAACCCTATAGATTCAGGTAAGGTAATTATCCCACCTCCCCAGCCCTCAGCCCCCAAACCTGACACCCAAAGTTATGAGGGTTTAGGGTCTACGGTCTAGGATTTCGTTCAGGCTCCCCAAATGTTGACCAAAAGCCCGAACAACCCAAATAAGCCAACTAGCGCCCTACATCCTAAGCCCCAAACACAACACCCCGGTGTACAGCTGATACCATGCAATTAAGATCAAGTACGGGGGTGAAAAACTAGAAAATAGAAAATATCCGCTCCGCGTCCCTATATGCATATGCTGCTATGCTACAGTATACCACAAAACGCGATAAAGGTTTAAAAGGGTCCTGCAGGGTTTAGGGTTCACAAGGGGTTTGCAGAACTCTGTTGCATTTCACATCACCCCCCGCCCCCCCCCCGGCCGCCCCTCTCTCCTGCTGGACCCCTTGGCATCTACAGAATTCCAATACTGCCCGGAGAAAGGCTTCAGGAATCGGGGAATCAGGGATTTGAGCTCAAGGAGTAGTAGCAAAATGTAGATGCTCTCAGAATAGAGCCGCTTGAAGTCAGACGAAACTTAAATTGAATTTTCCATGTCGTTTCGGCCTTACCAAAATCACTGGTGAGCATAAGTGGTTCGTAAGGATACCCAATTGGGGATGGAGATGATCAGAACCCTAGGCTCTTTGCCTGCACCCCTACCAGGGCCACGCCTATTGTACCGGTGTTGCCAGTTCCGGGTCATGATGTACTTACACTAATGGAGATACGGTTGATGATGTACATCCTGCACTACCTTAATGACCCTAGACTATCGGAATTTATGGTGTGTTCCTTACTGTGGGAGATGCAGGTTGTATATCATCAACCGTAGGTATGGATTTGGGGGTTTGGGGTTGAGGACTGAAGGGCTACGGTGTGCAGGCTTTTCAGGGCTAGAGGACTTCGAGGGTAGTAGAGGGCGCTCAGGCCTTGCAGGGAAATTGGAAGTATCACTGAACCGGGAAATGCTAATCCCTCACAGGCTCTGCTGAACAAAGCCAAAGTGGCGAAGACTTCGTTCATCTGCGATTCATTTAAATTTGGAAACCTCAGCTGCCAAGCTCATGGCTCTTTCAGCTTGCTTCAGGGGGTTTGTAACCCTAAGGCTCTAGGGACTCATATCTTGAGGCTTTTTGGGCCCAATGACCTACTATGCAAGGCTTTTGGGCTGTTTTGAGCCCCAGAGTAAGTGTTTGAGGGAATAGGGCATCAATGATTTCCTTACCCATTCCTACATCGTACATTTCGAACGCCGTTGCTGAACGACAAACAACCATCGACAACTCTACTGCCCCGTACACACAACTGAGAAACCATTCCACACACACACACACACACACTTACTTCGCTTTCTTACACAGACACGTCTGTCTATGTAGTTGTATGTGATATATATATATATATATATATATATATATGTATGTATATACATATACGTACACACATAGGCTGTAGTATGCACATATATGTATAGACAAAGAAACACTATATATATACATATATATATATATATACATACAGATTGATATACTCGCATAGAAACGAGAAAATAAACACCTGCGTGCACAAAATAATGATGAACAGTGACAGTCAACGTTACATCACCCCTCAACCCTAAACCGAAACCCTAAACCCTAAACCCTGAACCATAAACCGTAAGTGCGAAGTTCAGAACTCGTCCGAGAAGCACAGACTTCTTATCTGGGTGGTAAGTCCTCATCTGTTGCTTCCATGCAGCCTGCAGCCCAAACAGTATGTCGGGTTTTTTCATAAGGCTACTTTGACTTTATCAGGCTATAATTCAGGGCCCTAGAGTTGTACAGCAAATAGGATCTTCGTCCATCTCTTCTGAAGGTCTCTGAGCTACTCGAGTTTAGGGTTTATTTGTTTAGGGAATTTGAAACTACCAAACCAGTCTTTGCTGTGGGTTCTAGTCGGGAAGCTGCAAAACAGTAGGTTTGGGTGCGTTAAAGTAGGGCTCAGGTTAGGGCTTACGGTTTAGGGTGTATGCCTTGGGGTTTATTACGGGTACGGCAATCCCCACTACGAACCCGAATTCAAAAAACACCTTGCTCTGGTTCGTCGTGGTAGAATGTAGGGCTTCTCTGTTACGAAAGACATTACAACGATGCGGGAATGTATCCACCATAGCAGTACCTACGGTTGATGATATAAACCCTGCATTACCTAGAATAAGAAATACACCATAATTTCCATAGTCTGGGGCCGTTAAGGTAGTGCAGGATTCATACCATCAGCCGTACGACCCTTTGGGGAATAAACATGAGGCTTCAGCGTATGCTACGGTCTTGGATTTGGTTATTTTCAGCAAGATAAAGTGTGCTTCTGGGGTTGATGCTTGGAAGCAAAACACCCTAAAACCTGAACCCTAAACCCTGAACCTTAAAAACTAAAGCCCCAAAACAAGATTCATGATGCTTCATGCAAAGGCTTTCACGGTATAGAGTCTAGAGCACTACTACGCACCTGTAGGTTCAAGGGCTGAGGACTTGGGGCCTGAATTTCTCAGGGACTCTTGCACAGAAGGATGTGCCTGGCTTCTGATTGAAAGAAGACGTCTTGAGTTGCGGCCGAGAAAGGTCACTTAATGATACAGCATGAGCATAGGTAGTGGTCTGTGCGACTGGCACGTGACTTGGGGTTATGCCTTGCTTGGAAGATCTTGCAAGTCTCCTTTACTAGAAACACGTAGAAATCTAGAAACCGTACCAGCAACGCCCTCTGAGTTTTCGTCTCTCAAGCGAAACTTATGCCTCCAAGCAAGCCTTAATCCTAACACCTACTTCTGCATAACGCCGCTCGACGCCCTTGTAGGTTTTGCACGGTTCTCTAGAGTTGCATGAGGGAGCAGAGTAAGCTTCGAGTTTACGAATGAAGCTCCTGCTCAACGTTTTCCGGGTCGTCAGGAATTCTGGGGTTCTGCGGTGGTGATCAGGAGCCATGGAAAACTGCTCGTCGGGTACAAGCTGCATATCGGTGTCACATGAAAATGCTGTGCTTCTTACAAACAGATCATCGTAGCCACTGCGACGTTTGTGACATGCTGCGATTCTGACACAAAACAAACACTGATACACAAACGAACAAACAAACAACCAAACAAACAAAGACAAGGCGGACAACCAAACAATCAAGCACCAACAAACTTATCAAGCAAGCAAGCAAGCAAACAATCAATCCAACAAACAAGCAAGCAAGCAAGCAAACAAACAAACCAAACGCAGAACAAGCAACATCATCACAACCAGCAAACAAGCGAAACACCCACAACAAAACAAAACACAAACAACAAGCAAGCAAGCAAGCAAGCAAGCAAGCAAGCAATCAAACACACATGCAAACATGCAAGTAAACAAACATACAAGCAAACAAAGACATAAACAACGATACATACGTACATACATACATACGTACATACGTACATACATACAAACGTACATACATACATACATACAAACACACACACACACACAAACCTGCACAAGCATCCACAAACACACACACACACACACACACACACACACACACATTCCTTCTCTCTGTCTCTGTCTCTTTATCTGTCTCTCTCTCTCTCTCTCTTTGCCTGGTGCGCTGCAGATTCTACCTGCATCCTGCAGCTCCGCCCGAAAAACTGCAAGGCCCGATGTCGTCAAGCGATGCTCAAGGCTGCCTTTGCTTGCCTTCTGAACCTCGGCGGCTATGCCATGGCCTTTCCGTTTTGCCCAGGACAGAAGCTTGAACGCCTTGACTTGCCCCAGCCTGTGCTGATGATACAGCGGTTGCGCTTCTTGGAGCTGAGCTGTGTGGGCAGGACTTCCAGCAACCACCAACTCACAGCCATCCAGCCAGCACCGGCAGACATGTGGGCCCTTGTTGCGCACGTTGCCATAGAACCCAGCCTGTCGAGCCTGTAGAAAAAGCTCATATGCGTGACCAAGTGCGTTGCTACATGTTGCCTCCAACACAGCATTGTGGTTGATGACATTGGCATCCACCTTGGCTTTGTGCATGCTGTCGAAAGGATGCACCGCCATCTGCCACTGATCGCCCTTGTCAAAGGCGCTGATGGTGGCATTGCAGCTGATGACACTGGCATCCACCTAGGCTCTGCACATGCTGTCGAAAAGATGAACCGCCATCTGCCACTGACCGCCCTTGTCAAAAGCACTGATGGTGGCATTGTAGCTGATGACATTGGCATGCACTTTGGCTTTGCCCATGCTGTCGAAAAGATGCACAGCTATCTGCCACTGACCACCCTTCTCACAAGCGCTGATGGTGGCATTGTAGCTGATGACATTGGCATGCACCTTGGCTTGGCGCATGCTGTCGAAAAGATGAACCGCCATCTGCC
Source organism: Symbiodinium sp. CCMP2592 (assembly GCA_905221615.1). Taxonomy (NCBI): domain Eukaryota; class Dinophyceae; order Suessiales; family Symbiodiniaceae; genus Symbiodinium; species Symbiodinium sp. CCMP2592. The sequence goes on from CAJNDT010000335.1 coordinate 1,945,073, forward strand.
ACTGACCACCCTTTTCACAAGCGCTGATGGTGGAGCTGTAGCTGATGACATTGGCATGCACCTTGGCTTTGTGCATGCTGTCGAACAGATGCACTGCTATTCGCCACTGACCACCCTTCTCACAAGCGCTGATGGTGGAACTGTAGCTGATGACATCGGCGTCTACCTTGGCTTTGCGCATGCTGTCGAAAAGATGCACCGCCATCTGCCACTGACCACCCTTCTCACAAGCGCTGATGGTGGAACTGTAGCTGATGACATCGGCATCTACCTCGGCTTTGCGCATGCTGTCGAACAGATGCATGGCCAACTGCCAGTCTCTCGCCTTGGCTGAAGCACTAATAACCATGGTGAAGATGCTCGGACTTACCGTTGCACCACCAGCCTTGAGAGTCTCGGAGAATACTATACCAACCAGGTCGAATCGTTTTTGCTCCTTGAGCTCTTGCATCGTCGAGCGGAACGTTTTGTGATCCAGTCGGTGTCGGGCCAGAACCTGGTGTACATCTTCTGGAGCAACTCGCGGCTTGAGCTTTAGCAGTTGCTCCATGATGTCACTGGGCGGAGTATTCCTGGCCCTCTTCGCACGCACAGCCGTGGAGAAAGACCGGATGCACATGCTGGACGCCTTATCCAAAGAAGCGCTGTACTTAGGCAACTGGTCTTGGACCCCGTATACACCCTCATACAGCTATGTATAGCTTAGCAGCTGCGGCATAGTAACAGTTCGTTCAACATCTGGGCCTTTAGGGTGTGGCATGACTTGGTTGCCGGACATTTAAGGTTTCGGTGTCTTGGGTTTAAGGTTTGGGCTAGGGTTGTTTTAAGGGCTCCTAAACGGACGCAAGAGGACCAAAGGTGAGCGGGGCTGGCTGATGACCCACAACCACATAGAATAGCGCTCATCAGGTGTATTGCATAAAGAAGCATACGGGTCACCTGCCAGTCAGCAGCGACCGGGAAGGTCAGGGTATAAGGGTCCACGTACCCAAATAGTATTTACTTTGGCCCCAAAGTACCGAAATACGACTACTTTACGGCCAGAGTATATGTGAAATGGACCCTTAGCGAATGGCAGCGGTAGGATATGGAAGGATCAGCAGTACTCGAGTATAACTGCACCCCCCCTGAAAGCTTGCTGCAAGCGCGAGGAGTGGTGAGTTTTCAGAGCTAAATGCTGCGTCCCGAGCGTTTCAAAACCGGTGACCATCGCCTGTGCCATAATTAGTCGTTGCACACACCACGTTCTCGCCCAGCTCAACTGATTCGTCCGAAGAAGGCGAGCTGCTCTGGCCCTTCTATGAAGTCCCCTATAGGAGGGTCCTAACACTTTAGGGAACCTCAAAATGTAGGATTTCTGAGACCCCAAAGAGACCCAAGGGCTCTCCCTAGCAGATTCCGGACCCTCCTGAGGAGATATCTGAACCCTTAAGGTCCGACAGATGCAGCAGCCCCGGGGCTCTGCAAGACAAGAAGATGGCTGCACCCAATCTGTCCCTTTGACAGCTCAGGCATGTCGGCGAATGTAGGGGGCTTAACAATTAGAATGGGGTTTGGGGGTACAATATAAATACTATAACTATGAGAAGGAACCCCCAAAACCCTAATGCCCCAATGTACTTCCTTACCAGGGAGTTCCATGCACCCGCATTGAGTGCATGTGTGGTGAAACCGATCGTTGAGCACCGTCCCAACCCAAAACCCTAAACCCCTACCCCCTAAACCCTAAATCCTAGACCCCTGGACCTCTAAACCCCTAAACCCCCGACCCCTAACCCTGAACCCTAAATTCCCACCCGGCCCCCTGAGGCCGTTCCCACCCATGACCCGAAATCCGAAGCCCTTAGCGCCTTCCGCTGCGGCTTCGGGAGCCGCGCGATCTCCTCGCTGATGGAGAGAACTTGCCTGGTTCAGGGCTTATGGGTTTAGGTTTCGGGCTTATGGTTTAGGGGTTTAGGGGTTTGGGACTAGGGCTCAGGGGATTTAGAGTTTAGGGGATTTGTTTAGGGTTCCTTTAAGGGCTGCTTTAAGGGATCTATAAGGGTACTATTGGGGTTTAGGGTTCGGGCCTATGATTTAGGGTTTTAGGGTTAGGGTTCAAGGGGTTTAGGGTTTAGGGGATGTAAGGGGTTTGGGGTTGAGGGGTTTAGGGTTTAAGGGGTTTAGGGTTCAGGGTTTTAGGTTGAGGGTTCCTTTAATGGAACTATAAGGGCTCCTATAAGGTACTTTAGGGTTTGGTTAAGGGCTTATGGTTTATGGTTCACCCTTAACCCCGAGTAAATTACCTTCTTTTGGACTTTCATGAAGAAATCACAGTAAGGAACCCTAAAAGGTCGGTTATTCAGGGTTAAGGCAGGGCTTAGGGTCGCATAATCGATTTATAGCGTAAGGTGGGGCGGCAGAGAACGGCTCCGACACAGTTAGGGTTTGGGGATCGGGGGTCGATTTGGGGCTGAAAATCTACTATTTGCTTAAGAACCCCCCCAAAAAATAATAATCCCTATATTATCCCTATAAGGAATATTTTTTTATTTTTTGGGGGTTCTTAAGCAAATAGTAGAAATTGGTTTAGAACTATGAACTTCAAGAGGCAAGTGGCTCGCTTGCCGAGCGGGAAAGCTTCACCGAGGGTGGTGGAACCGTCTTGACCTGAGAAATGTCGGAGTTTGCTTCAGGCTTCAGCCTACCTGGAGATCGCAATACACCTGAATTAAGGAATATACCTTGCATCATAATATTAAGCCCCCTATGTTTTTAGGTATTTTCCTTAATCAAGGGGTATTGGGATCTCTCTGTACATTTACGGTGGAGAGTTTACTGTCTGGTTCTTAGTGAGGCATGGGGGAATGATCCCCATGATAGTCCCTTATACGGGCCCGTATAGTAGTCTCCATAACCCAGTCCCCCCATTCCCTTCGCAGAACCAGACAGTTTAGGAATGAGAGTTGAGGGCGTAGGACTGAGGTTGACATAGTTGACATACGGGAATGTCGAGTTACCACAGATGACAAGGGTATTCTGGGGTAGGTAGTTAGGGAGCCAGAAACCTCAACACCCATGCCGCGTTTCTCTTGGAAGTTCACCTGTAGTTAGTTAGACGTCGGGACATAAGTGCTTGAACTTCTTGCTGCTGCCTGTAGATACTTGTGTAATTAATTTCCCGCACCATTGAACCTGCACGTGCAAGATATCGGTTCGACCTAATAAAGGCGCCTTATTAATTAGAGTCGGGTTTTCGGGGTACATTATAATATATTAATTTCGCTATAATCAATCAGGAACCACCAAAATAGTATTGGACATTTTGAAGGCTAGAGTAACCGCTGTATCTTGAACATAGGGAAATGACCCTGAACGATTGGTACATGTACCTTATTCTAGCTATCTTAGTTACTCTAGGTTCATCCCAGTCCCCAAATCCACATCCCACACCCCTCACCCTCACACCCGCACGCTAACCGAAACCCTGACCGTACACCTCCGAACTCCGAAACCCACGACTGCCGAGAACCGGGCTGGCGACATGGGCTCCTGGAACCGCGGCGAGACCTGTGAGGCGCTTGGGGCTTAGGGGTTCTCCAAAAGGTCCAAAGCACCTATATAGTAATGCGTAGAGTTTCAAAAGCAGGATTGCTATTGTGATTCGGGAAAGTATCCCCATAGCAGTATCTTGGACCCTTTGGGTTCGGGCTTAGTTGAGGGCTCCAGGGGTCTTGAGGATTCAAGGTTTAAGGGTTCTGGTTGAGATTAAAAGCGAAGCCAGCTCCAAATCCTGCGAGTCTGTTTGGGGGCCATCTGCTATAATCAACTCCGCAAGACCCTACATAACCTCTAGACTCTCAAAGTCCGTCTTAAACGAATCTCAGCCGAGACTCAGTCCTTCGGTAGTCGCGTCCAATATGCTTAACATAGGGGCGTTCGTAATTAGAAAAGTGTTTTGGGGTATATGACACTAAAAGTACAGCAAGGAACCTTAAGAATAATATTCAAGGTATTTAGTTTTAGGCTTCTACGTTATCTCTGCGTCATAGATGAAGCTTAGAACTCACTGACTAAGCTTCTGCCCTGTGCCGTAGGCGTGACTCCGGGGTTTAGGGTCTTGGGACATAAGGTGAACGGCTTCGTTCTGATGCCTGGCACCGCCTAGACCCGAAACCCTAAACCCTAACAGGGCTGACTCAATTCGTAAGTTTCATTCGTAGTGGACCATAAGTCGTGGTGCTTCGGGATCGTCCGTGTGGCGTCTGGCCTAAACCCTAAAGCCTAGACCGCAAACCCTAGACCCTGAAGGCCCGATCTTCCCCGAAACCCTCCACACCTGCACCCCAAAAGCCTCAAGACCGAATCCCTAAAGCCTTGCTAGGTTCCCCAGTGGCCCGCTGCCTGCAAACCTGAAGTAACCAATGTATATACATATCACCGTAGAATAATTCGCTGTGCGTCCAAAATCTCGAAACCTTAACCATCCAGTTGCACAATCCTAAAACCTGAGCCGTTTTTTCACCCACCCTGCAAAACCTTGTAGCCCAAACGGTCCATGTAGTACTCATTTATGGCTTTTGGTACCTAGAAAAGCCCAAAAGTCCACTTATATTAATTACTTGGACCCTTAGGGCTTTAGGTTGGAACACAACAACAAGACGATCAGGCCAAAGCACAGGGCGAGGCATGCGGGGTCGGCGGGCGGGGATAAAGCCCGGGCGGAAGAGCTTGCACCTCAAGGCAGAGAGAAGGTTTAGGGTTTAGGGCTTAGGGCGGGTTTAGGGTGTGTTATTCGAAAAGGTTGCCGGGTCCATGCAGCCAGTTAGCATATACTTGGGCTCTGAAGTCCATAAACGGGACTTGCATTAAGACCGAAGTCCATAGTATATGAGCGCATGGGCCCATAGGGTTCTTCCATGAATCTGTATATGGTCTTGTCAGGGTTGCATAAGGCCTTGTAAGCGTTTTGTAAGGGGTCTCTTTAAATTAGGGATACCCGTTGTAAACGGGAATGCTCATTCCTGCCACTGAGGAGTCCGGGCCATGAGATTTTCAATACTCCCATAAAAGCTTGAGAGTTTGAGATCCGAGACGCACCCAGAAGCGCTAGGTTATGGACACAATGTCAGGTTCCCTTAACTACAAATGACCATTACGGCTAGCCAGAAACACATACACTGTTTTTCTTGTTATGCATTTCAGCTTTCGGGCCAATGAAACAATGGTTGATGCAGTGCAGGGCTTCACAGTCGTGTACTCTAAATCCTAAAACCCCGACTCCTGCACCTGGAAGATCACAGCACTTAGCAAGCAGTTCAGGCCTTGCGTACCTTAGTCGGGGTTGTAAGTGAAGTTACGGCTGGCTACCTGTAAGCACCGTATAGCGCCCTTAACAGTTAGTCCCATCATCATCATCAAAACAGAATCCAAGCAGCTTCTCGGTATGGATGGGCTTGCCACAGGTGCCTCGGGGGTCGAGGAAGGCAGCTGAAGATAAGTTGTTTAGGGTCCTAGGGTTTAGGGTCCCAGGGTTTGGGGTTTAGGGTTTTTGGGGTTTAGGGTCTTAGGGGTTCGGGTCTTCGGGCTTAGAGCCTATGAAAGGTCCTAGGTACTGTTGAGGGGGATACTTCCCGACATGATAATAGCAGTTCCTACTACAGAAACCCTGCATTCTACTACATACAGCCTTTATACTTCATAGATCCCTACAAAGGAAACCTTAAAAAACCCTACAGTCTACTACATAGGCACTTGAGGGTAGGGTGAATCCCGGATCCGTAAACACTAGTCCTAAGGGTCCATGCGCCGACGCACTACATACACTCCCAATATCAACCTACGTGACTACTATCCAGGAGTCGATCCTAGACCCAAGTACCTTATTGTTGGGTGCTTTGGATCCTTGGCGTAACTCTCCCGTGTTTTGAACCACACAGGGGGACGACAGCTTTCTCACCTTTCAAGCTGGTGAGGCTTGTGTAGCCCAATCTATGGCGACTGCAGATATTCAGGCAACAAAACTAGGGATGACAAGGGTGCAGTTGCACCGAGATCAACGGCATCAGGGTTCTACACGTAGTCCTTGCTGTGAGCAGAATAGCACTTGTTTGCATCTCAATCTCTCAAACTTGTATGGGGGTTTCCGAAAATCAGGGGTACCTTATATATTGATTTTGGGGTCCTCTTTCTGCGCGTACACAGGGCCTTCATTGGACCCTTCTCGGCACAATTTGTTTCGAAGTGATCGGTTTCTGCAATTGGCTTCAGGTGTTGCTTAACGGCCTTGGGTTTTAGGGACTCGGGAAACAGGTGCAACTCGTGCTACCCAGGATCATGGAGAGACTATGGGGGCCATACTGATTGGCGGGGGTTTTTAAATTTTTGGGGCATATGGTAACATGGGGACTGCAGTTGGATAGTATTGCTAATTCCCCCGACCTCTTGCATATAACTGCCAAATACTGGACTTACCGACGTACAGATACCAAGCAGGAAGCCCTTGAATGCCGAAGTGTTTAACACATTTGTTTGTCCCCTAAATAGCATACCTGTTTGAGCTTCCTTCTTCGGAGTTCCTTCCATAGGTCCTGAAACTGGTAGGGTAATGTAGGGGCCTTAATAATTAGAATCGGGTTTTGGGGCCCATTACACCATACTATATAATATAATACGGAACCCCCAAAAATGGTATAGGCAACTGTTTAGGCCCCTATACTAAACCCCCATAATACCACTTTTTTTGAAGTAATCCTTTTAGACCCCTTTTCAAGGAAATCTTAAAGAATTACTTAAGCGCCTACATTATTCAGGATCCTCGGAAAACCCGATCCAAACAGCTCTCTGACTCTCCGATCCCCCCCCTCCCCCGACACGAAATCCTCTAAGAGCCCTTAGGACCCTGCCTATAGTCTCCATTGTAGTTCCTTTTTTGGTTAACCAGTTTTATGGTTAGGATCCTATAATAGAGATTTTGGTTAACCCAAAAAAGGAACTACAATGGAGACTATTATAGGTAAAGCACCCGAACCCCAAAGCTGCTAAACACTGAATCTCATAGTGGTGCCATTAGAGGTACCCTTCATGGAACCCTAAGGGCCCAATAGTTAGGTACCCCTGTTCGGAATAGTAGTTATGTATTGGAGGGTCTGAGTATCCGCATAGTAGGGTTTGAGGCCCCCCACGAAACGCACTACTCTGCGTGAGTTCGGCTGCCTTTAAAACTCTACTACTATTGAGTACTTGGACTGTCCGGGGGTACATAGCAATCCCATACGAACTCAAGACCCCACATAACACAGAACTGCAAACCCTAATTCCTACACTGGCCCTACACTATCACGACACCCAACACCCCATGAGCGACGCCGATCAAACCCCTTCCAGCTCAGAAAACAATCAATGCGTGGCAGGGGACATTTGGGCACCTTGGATGCTGGCTGCGTCGCCCGCCTGGCTATATAGGGAATGGATAGGGGTTTGAAGTATAGTATACTAGAACCATTATCGACCCAGGAATCACATTGGTTTCTGTAATCTGCCAAAGGCACTAATACCTAAACCCTAAACCCTAAACCCTAAACCCTAAACACTAAACCCTAAACCCTAAACCCTAAGGGGATCAAGACCCCTTGACAGGGTACTTGGGGACCCGGGAGGCGTTCTGGTAAACAGAAAAGCCCTGAACCTCCCGAACCCTGAGCCTTAACAAGCAGGATAGGGTGTTTGGAGTATATATATATATATATATATATATATATTATATATATATATATATATATTGTATGTCACTTCACATTCAAATTGCAGCCGCGCCTGGTCTCCTTTTTCGGCACCTTTGTATTGCGCGGCTTCGGCACCTGTGAGTTTCAGACCAGAGCTCACGGTTTAAGGATTCACCCTTACCCGACGGGCCTAATTATATACCCAAAGGGTCCTAGGTACTGTTCTGGGGAACACTTCCCCAGATCATAAAAGTAATTCCGAATATAGAAACCCTACATTCTACCATAAAGGTACTTTGGACCCTTTGGGATATACGCCTTTACGGGAATCCCTTCAGGGGCTTGCAAAGGCCTTGCAGATTCGAAGTCGGGCATTATCAGGTCATGTTTGCTGTGGGTTTGATATGCCGTAAGCTACCAAGACGTACTTTTTGTGGGTTCTTGTAAAACTTGCATCATAGTCGGGGTAAAAGGAATCTACAAGCAAGAACACGTAGGTTTCGGTAGGTTATGCAGCTGCTTATCGGGTCGCTTGAGTCCTTAGCAGGCTCAAGCTCGAAATCTCAAAATAATGCCACTAAATTTTACGCCTCCTACAACCCCATACCCTAAACCCTAAACCCCCATAAACCCCTATAAACCCTAAACTAAGCCTTCACTCCTGGACCCTGAGCCCGAAATTAACAATCCTGAACCCTCTTCCGGAATCCAAAGCTCCTGAACCCAAATGCGATCACGTCCTCATTCTAAAACCCTTCAAGGTAACCTTACACGAACCCTAAACCCTACCCTACCTTCCTAATGGCTCTCCTAGACCCAAGTACTTAATGAATCGTGGTGCCCTTGTAGTCCTATCCCCTCCCCGCACTCTAAGGGCCCAACCTTCAGAGCGAAAACCAAAAAAACTCCGTTCAGAACCCTTGAAGGAACCCTTGAATGACCTTTCCAAAAACAATTTAAAGTTTGAAACTCGGTAAGCCTCGTTTCCATTGCTCCTGCGGCTGCGCCGAAGGCGCGAGGACTTCGGGGGAGGCGTCGTCTGGCAGCCGAGAAAGATCTTGTAGATTTTCATAGATCCCGTTCAGTTGGGTTCTCAGCGTTTGGGAGAGGTTGTTGGATTGATCGGACGCGTTTTGGTTCCTACAAGGGGCCCGGAACCCTGAACCCCAGAAGGGTCCTAGAAGGGTCCCAAACGGGGCGTTCGGGGAATCGGGCTTCAGGGAAAGGTTCTTCAAGAAACTCTAGAATAGCGTGTAGGGATGTAGGTTTATATAAACCCTATGCTTTCAAGGACCTTACAGTGAGCACCCCAGCCGCCTGAAGGACCCAATCATAAGGTCCCTGAACAGCTTCGGGATAGTTTACGGGTGTCAAGGTTTTGTGGTTGGGCGTTCAAGAAGTTAAGGGCATCAGGCTGTAAGGAAGTCCAAGATCACGGGGCTTTGGCCCATACCTTAACCGAAGTAAATAAGAACCGACCCTATAAAGAAGCAGGTTTTGGTAGGTTTGGATAGGCTGCAAGATGTAATTTTGGGCTTGGCTTTTAGGGTCCAGCATTTTGGGGTGCAGGGAACAGTGCAAAGTTCTGGAGTCTTAAAGCCCTGGGCTTCACTCAGAGTTTTACTGGTTGGCGGCTCACACTACCCATAGGCCCCATAGTAGTTACTTTTTGGGCTTCGTATTTAGAATCCTACAAGGTAATCCCAAAATGGAACTAGTATGGGGCCTATGGGTAGTCGCTGGCTCTCTCCTTTTGCTACCTCGTGGGTATTGCAGGTTCTGGATTTTGGGGAGCTTGCTACTTGTACTGTCGATTTTACTACGCAGGTGCTTAGCATTTTCGGGCAGAAAGGAGGTCACAACGCAAATGGCAGATTTAATTTGGGAGCCTGAGTTGCAACATCGGTCAGGTATATAGCATGAGGGCCTTAAGGTAGTAGCTAGAACGTGGTTTTGTTATTTACATCACATACATACATAGATATATGTATATATATATATATATATGCATGCCTATATGTATATTTACAGTATAGTTGTATTCGATCAGGAATCCTGAGGAATGACATTGGTAATGATTGGCCCCTGGGCTGGGCTGTGGCTTAAGAGTAGGTCTTTCATGGATCAACACCAACTCTACCCCTTCCGCGCACCACGGTGGCACTCTTCTTTGAAGGGCTCGTACGGGAAACGCCTGAACCTGAGAGGTGTGAACAGGAGACCCCACAATCCGTGCCTATCCCTGCACCCATGATTGACAAACCCTCCAGCACTGTAGTTTCAGGAAGATGTTTGAGAACATGTTCCTGACGTGACTCCACACGAGCTCTGAACACCCAAAGCTCAAACCCCTACACCGCCCTACTCCCTAAGCCGTGAATCCAAAAACAGTAAACTCTCCAAACCCTATGTCGCAAAACCCGAAAAATGCAAATGCGACCCCACATCCTTGAATCCTATTAACCTACGTAGAAGGTCCAAGTACCAAATAGTAGGGTTTCCGGTACCAACAACCCATTCAGAGTGTAGTGATTAATGGGACCTAGAACCCTGCTACTTGGGTACTTGGACATGCTTGGACAATGCAACCCGGAATCCTAACCACAAAACACGAAACCCGTCCACAACTCTGACACCCTTGCACCCTAAAGTCGCATGCACAGTGCCCTTGTTATATTACATAAACAAGACCTGGATCACTGACTTGCTGAAACGACTTTGAATAGTTAACCAAACTCCTTATAGCCAACATTTCAGACCCCTCGCCCTAAACCCCTTAGCTGAAGCCCGCATCTTCCAAAGATGCCCTAATCAAGGAGGATTCTCCTGCAATCATTTGAATATCCTATCGCAATCTGACGTGCGGAGAAAAGAAATTAAATCCTAAGAAACTGTCGTAGAGTACGGACTTCGGGCCCAAATGCCTCAAAACATGAGTCCTTAGAGCCTATTATGAATCCCCTTACAGGAACCCGCAAGAGCCCTTGTAGATCCCTTTGAAGGAGCTCTTTAGACACTAAGGGCAAAAAGCCCCCTAAAACCTATAAACCATAAACCCCAAAACCCCAAAACCCTTAAAGCCCCTACCAGTAAACCCAAAAACGGTATCCTAAAAAGAAAACCGGATCTGAGCGGCTCGAGGGCCGATCCTCCTCCTGAGAGCTGTCCTTGGACTCAGAGGCCTCCGAAGGTCAAAAAAAAAACCAAAACACAACTGTAGGGTTCTTAAAAAGGGCTCCTTAAAAGGGATCTATAGGGGTTCCTTAAAGGGATCTATGGGGTTTAGGGTTTAGGGTCTACTTGGGAGGGGCAGGGGACTTAGTAAGTCGTTTGTAAGTAGGGTTATAATTGGGGTAACTCCATTTAGGGTACTTATAACTCTACTTATAACCTACTTACTAAGTCCCCTGCCCCTCCAAGTAATCTCCTCACTGAACCCTAAAACCCTCAACCCTTAAACCCTGAAAACAAAATCCTGAACCCTAAACCTTAAACCAACCCCAAACTCTTCACCCTAAACCCTTAACGCCCGAACATAGCTATGGTGCGTGTGATCATGTAGTTCAAGGGTTCAAGGCTAACCCTAAGGGTCCAAGTACTCAAATAGTAGGGTTTCAAGGTCCAAAAGCCATTCAGAGTATGGATTTTGGGACGTAAAACTCTACTACCCTAAGGCCCCAAAGTAGTTGCATTTTGGGGTTCATATATAGAATCCTATAAGGTAATCCCAAAAAAGAACTACTTTGGGGCCTATGGGTATTTGGATACTTGGACCCTTAGGGTAAGGGAGTAAACTCGGCGGATCGAGGGTTCTCGGGGGAGCCATAGCATTTCAGGGTTTGGGAGCTTGTGGGTCCTTTTTTGGTTTACCCTAAGACTCCAAATAACCGAACGCAGGTAGCATTTATAGACTTTAGACCCCAAAGTATGTACTATTTGTATACTCGGAGTCTTAGAGTTAGGGTTCAGGGACCCTTAAGAAAGTAATATATGGGCCTAAGTATGTACCAATAGTACTTCCCAAAGGGTCCAAGTATCATTGTGGTATATACTCAGACCCACCAAAATACCCTACAAGTCTATATCAGAATGATACTTGGACCCTTTGGGTTTTGAAAGTTCCTTATTACGGCTGATGATATAAACCCTGCATTACCTCAAGGACCCTAAACTATGGGAATTATGGTATATTCTTTACTATGGGTAATGCAGGATAACTTTTTTTTATCATCAGCCGTATGAACACAGTATAAGGGGCTTCATGCTCAAAGTTGAGGCCCTTTTTTGGGTGTACCTAGTGTTTATGGCTAGGATCTGTAATATAGAGAAGCAGGTTCCCTTAAAAAGAATTAAAAGGGGTAGGGGCATGAGCCTGTAGTTAGGATGTAGAGTTTAAGGTTTCGGGCCTCCTGGCTGTCTGTTTGGAGGCTGAGGGCTTCAGTTTTGGGATGTTTCCGTTGCTCGACTCAGAGTTTTGGGGTCCATGTGGTCCTTTCCTGTGGTTTGGCGTTCGCGGGCTATGGCTTTATTCGAGCAGCTTCAGGTTTGAGAGTTCAGTGTTGCTCTGTTTAAACTAATTAAGTAAGCCACGACGTGCTACTGTGGATGGACAATATCCTGCATGACCCAATATGAGGAATGTACAATAATTCCCATTGTTTAGGGTCCTTAAGGTCATGCAGGGTTCTGTCCATCAACAGTAGATTGCAGACGGTGATGTGTCTGAACAACCGTCGAGGGGCGAGGAATACAATTCGGACTCGCAGAGTCTCGTGGTTTTTGTTTGGATGAGTTGGGATTTGGGGGTTTCCGAAAATAGGGGACCCTAATCTAGTACCCCAAATAGTAGGACCCGAATTATAAGGACCCCAAAATAAGGTACCCCTAATTTTCGGAATCTCCCATTTAGTCATTGATTTAGGGCTGCGCCCTCAATCGAAAAGGAAGGTATGAAGGAGCGCGTGCGTGCAAGAATAACGCTGGGATTCTTTTCGCTCATGCTAGCAACCCAAAGCCTGAGCCCCACATCCGAAATTTGCTACCTTGACTCGCCGTGGTTCCAACTAATCCGACTCTTATCCCTACATGCCCTTGCTCTTCCGCCATCATTGCCGCGTGCCTTCTTCGCCTTCTTGTTCGGCTTCTCCTTGCCTCCTGGTTGAGCTTCAGCCGGAGGTTTCTATTCGTGTTCATTTTCTGCAAAGCCTACCCCGAACAAGCCCAAACACCAGTTTAGAGACCGGCGAAAAATCGACTCCTAGGCGCGTTACGGATCTGGGCCTTTACGTTTCCTAAACCCTATACCCTAAAAGAAACTGAAACCCAGCTGCAAGCTGTCATGACATGATACCATCACAAAGGCTCCCAAGTCCTTCAGAGGGCTCTTTAAGGGTTTAGGGTCTTAGGGTTCCTTTAAGGGCTCCTACGTACCTATATAATAGAACCTACAAGCATGCCCTGGAGGGAAGGCCCCGACAAGGCACTGGGTTGGAAGAACTAGACGGTTTAGGGTTTAGGGTTTAAGGTTTAGGGTTTAGGGTTTAGGGTTTCTATAAGGCAAGACTACCATGATCCCCCATAACAGTACCTATAGGACCAGTTGGGCATAGAAGCCCACATAGACTTTCAGCTCGAGATTGCGGATACCCACCACATGGCAGGACACACCGAGGTCCAGGACATGGAGGATGTCTAGCTTCAAAGCATTGGCATTGCCGCGTTGGACCTGGAAAAGCGGGTGCTCCAACCTAGCTTGCAGCTGGCCTGGGGTGAGCGTGGTCCTTCTCCAACCTGCTTCCTGGCGAAAATCGCTCCAGCTGTCCCCGCCCTTTTGGGTGCAGGCGCACCTTCGTTCGGCGATGGTTCGGCGAGGGGATCTGGAACTCCTGCTACACGAACTTCATGTCCGTTGTGATGCAGCAGATCGCACTGGGCCCGAACCCCTTTTTCGTCGTTGGGCACCTTCATGAAGCCATTGCTTGGAAGGAGTCGCAGAGCTTGGCCCCAAGGTCTTTCTAGAGCCTGGGCATCACCAAGACTCAAAGCCCTTCCCGCCAAGTTAGCAGTGTAGAGGAAGAAGAACAAGATCTAAGCTCAACATACCTTCATACCCTCCCCAGTACAAAGTGGCCGACTAGTGTTCATAGAGTCTTGGGGCCGATTCTACTGTGGGATATGTTTGCAAGTCTATGTTCATTCCAACCTCTACAGTAGTATGATTTTTGAGGGCCCCCAGCAAAACCTCAAACCATGCAAAAAGGGAGCCGAAGGTTATCACGGTCCAAAGACTCTGGAGCCCGCTTGATTAAAGCAGTCATGTAATTGTTCGCCAAACCTTGTGCAGCAGAAATGCCTGGATACAGTAAACATATCCCGTAATTTCCCCTACACTATACTGCCTCACTGCGATAGCATGATACACCCGAAATCCTAATGTAGCAACCAGAAAAAGAAGCACTGGCCAGGCAATCCCGAATTGTTGGGATTCACAAGAACCCCAATAAAGCATGAAGGTTTCTTAATCAGGTTCCTAGATTAATCAGTACTAGACCCAAGAGTAACCCAGGAATAAAAAGGGTGCCCCTTTTGGCTCAAAACGGCTTGTAAAGGAACCCGAACCCTAAAAGAAGGGATCAAGGGCCTACTCCGGATCCTAGATTAGGTTACATTGCACAGGTCCTTTGTCCCTGGATTTGGCCCTCTTTTGGCCAATCTCCCCCTTGGCAGTTCGCACGAACCTGATCGGTTTCCGTGCACGAAGCACTAGGGGATTAGATGCGGTTTTGGTCGACGTGGTGTAGGGGTTTCGGACACAACAGAGTACCGGTGAATGTCATAGTGTAGTTATGGCAAAAAAACGCACAGTATCATGTTGAACTTGCTAGGTATTCCGACCCCGACGCTTGACACAGCAGTGCTGTAGAGCGTTTATGGGCAGTGCGTGTTTCGAGTTGTCTTTGGAGGTTGAGCTCTCGAAGGGCTAACTGCACGGTCGTCTTAAGTAATGTAACGGTCATAGTAACCAGAACGGGAATTATAGGGCTTTGAGCATATAAGCACATAAGAAGGAGCTTGAAGGAGTAGTAATCCTGATTGTTCAGGCTTGTATGGTTTGGGGCTTATAGGGCTTGAGGTACCAGCTGTCAGGTTTAGGGCCTCGGGTTTGGAACACGAACCGCGGAAAATGCAAATTCGCGCAACGTAGCAGCAGCACAGCGCGAAAGCAGGAAGGAAAGAACGGAGCACAAATCAAGACAAATCGTATAACGACAAGCTCAACAGTCGTCAACCTAAGATACAAAGCATATGAACACCTACCGCGTAAGACGAAAGTTCAAAGCAAACTTAACCAGAAAGGAAGTCAAAGACAGAGAAAGCCCAACATAAAACCACAACATCCCAGGAGAAGCATGCCTCTTTTTGGAAAGAAACTCAGAAATCCGAGAAACCTCAGACCTCGTGACCACGGCTTGTCATTAAACTCCTACGTCGCAAACCCTTCGTCCTGACTTGTTGGTAAACTCTGGCACCCGACACCATTCCAGGGCTATTAGGTAGAAGCCTGACGCGAGTAATACAGCACCCCTACCCAGAACAAGGCTATGAGGGATACACTAAAAATGACGAGTATACAAGGACCGTAAGATGATGCCAATACGTGATTTCGTAAATTTAATATCACAGGGTTGATAAGGGGCCCCTGTGGAGGGGACCCCTTCACAGAGGCCTCTTATCAACTCTGTGATAGTAGTTAGTATTCTGGCTGCTATATCAATCCCTGCATCCTTGCACACTGGCTTTCACAGCCCCCGTGCTGTCGAGACGCTCCCGCAGCTTCTTCTCCTTGCTTACCAAACTACATGCCCTAAACCCTGACCCTAAATCATGTACCCGGAACGGCAAACCCTAAACCCTGACCCTAAGGGTCCCAAGGATCCAATAATTAGGTACTAAGGATAGTAGTTCTGTAGGTTCGTATGGTGGAGAGCATATGATAAATAGATGCTTGGACCCTTTGGGTGAACCTTAAGCAAAACCCTAGATCCTGAACCCTGAACCTCAAACATAACCCTCAACCCTAAACCCTAAGCGCTGAACCCTAAACCCTGAACCTTAAACATGTATACACAAGCCCAGACGCTCCATATATACTACTATTATGGAACTAGTCCCCGCCCTACTTCCATAATGGTAATGAATATAATGGAGCCTCTAGGAAACTACAGAGTGTCGACTCTGGAGTCCCGCCGTACATGGAGGGGCAGGGGACTTACGGTTGATGATAGAACCTTAAGGATCCTAGACTATGGGAATTATGGTATATTCCTTATTATGGGTCATGCAGGATTTATATCATCAACCGTAGTAAGTGGGGTTTAGGGCTTTAGGGTTCTGAGTAAGTAGGTTGTAAGTAGAGTTGTCGGTACCCAACATGGAGCTACCCCAATTACAACCCTACTTATAAACGACTTACCCCAACTATAACCCTACATAAACGACTTACTAAGTCCACTGCCCCTCCAAGTAAGCCCGAAACATGTCGGCTTCAGCTCCAAACCACTGAAACCCAAGATTAGACTAATCTAATATAGGGGCCTTACTATATTATAAGAAGGGCTCCTTTAAAGGATTCCTCTAAAGGGGTCCTTTAAAGGGCTACTATTAGCGATCTGTAAGGGTGCTATGATATAGGGGCCTTACTAACTAGAAGCGGGTTTTGGGGACCATTCTACTATAGTTATAATACGGAAGCACCAAAATAGTGTTGGTATTTATCCGTTAGGCTTCAATATCAGGGTTCAGGGTCTATAGGGTTTATAGGGTTTATAGGGTCTAGAGTTTAGGGGTTGCATGGGGTTTAGGGCCTAGATTCTAAGGCCTACAATCCAAGCCCACAGAAGCCCACAACAGCCGTGACCCAAACCTGGAGTTCGTATACACAGAGCATGAGGTCGAGCAAGCTCTGAGTTGCTGAGGCCTAGACCTCCTAAGCCCCGAAACCCCTAAACGCTTGTAAATCCTGTTAACCGAAGAAGTCGAAGAGTAGACTCCTTCGGTTGAAATCCTAAACCTCGATCATTGATAAGCCTTGGATTCTAAACCGCAAACCTTCAAGAATCACATACTGTATACTCATTCTACAGTCCTCCGTTTTGCAGTTTCGGGCACTGGATACAGGAGGCGCCTGTTCTCGATATTGGGTTGTGATCTTCATAGGTTGCGCTTGTGGGCAAGACGGATCTACGGTCTCGGGCAGAGGGCTTGGGGTCTAGTGGCCGTGAGAGTGTCTGCATCGCAATCTCAATGAACTGGGGAGGGCGGCTGTAAGGACGCGGGATTGGTGGTCTGCAGCCACCAACGGGGTTCTGGTTTAGGGTCTAGGGTGTCGGCCCCCTTGAAAATGTCCATAGACCTAACAAAGGAAGCTTCCGTGGGCTCAAACTGAACACTCAAAAGTTGTTTTGGAAACCTGGAATCTTTGAAGGTAATGAGAATGAACCGTCCAGCAACCTGAAGCCTAAACCTTTACGGAACAAGAAACTGCGAAACACCGAAAGCCCCAACTCTAAACCCTATAGGCCCCAAAAACCCCACACGTTATTTAGATCCTAAGCCCTCGCAATCGCTAAAAGGAAGCCCAAAGTTTGCAAGAAGAAGAAGAAGCAACAACGAAACCCCAAACCCTATAGCCCTATAGATACCCTTTGAAAGGAAGCCCTAAATTTAAATCCTAAACCCCCCTAGTGAGACCCTTTAAATTGAAGCCCCCCAACCCAAAGGTCAGATGCGGACGAGGTCTCCGGAATCTCGCCATCCACCCGTCCGTGGACTTTCCAGAGCTCCTTTTGGAAGTGTCTGGTGCAGAACTCTTTCCCTTCTTGACCTCGGCAGGGTGTCGAAAACCGCAATCGGATTCAGGATTTTGTTAAATGGCAGGTTACCTTATCTGATCAAGGGTCTTGCGTAGGTTTGGGGACCCGATATTCAGGCGAGCCCAATGTCGACATCTTAAGGAGCATAGTGTGGTTTGGGTGTGTGTTGTACTGTATTCATCCTAAGGGCGGCTCAAGGAAAACCCTCAACCCTAAGCCTTAAACCCTACCTGAACCCCACGTAACCTACCTTTTTAAGGGCGTATATAAAGAAATCATGTTAGGGAACCCTGAAAAGGTAGGTTCCTTAGGGTCCAGGTATACACCCTAAAGCCGAAACTGCACCACATCTCGTTGCGGTCGATCGGCTGGGTTTGCAGCTGCACTGGCCGCCAGCACCCAAATTCCAAGTCCTGCTTGGGAGATCAGGGGACAAGTGCCGAATATTGTGGGGTCCTTAATAACTAGAATAGGGCTCCTGTGGAGGGATCCTTTAAAGGGTCCTAAGGGTCCTAAAATAAGAATTACTACAAGGGTTCTATAAGATAGAGTCCTTAATGATGGTGTGAGAATATGGGTTTTAAGCTATAGTGTTACAACTCTCTAGGGCCGACAAGAGGATACGATTTACTAATTGCTCCGACCGGACAACAAGCTAGGGTGCCCTGAGGCCGGCCCCTGAAATTAAACCCTAAACCCTAAACCCCTAAAGCCTAAATCCCTTAATTAACACCCCTAAACCCCTCAATTCCTCAACTACCTAACCCCCTCAACCCCTAAACCCTAAACCCCTAAACCTCTAAACCCTGTAGGGCCATGTCTGGGTTCCTAAGTTTCTCAGTCGCCCCCTTGACAATGATGGTGCCGTTTTTTCTAATATTCAGTTTTAATTAGGCGACCTGAGACTAAAATCGGCAAAAGGGTACTACTCATCTAGATCCAAAAAATCCTAAAACACTCTACACCTGCGTCCCGAGATGCTCTGTGTAAATCTCACAGAGGCTACATGTACCTGTATAGTATATGGACCCGGCAAAACTGCATCGTAATCCTTTGGCAATCCCTAAAAAGTTCAATAGACAACCCTTATCAACAAAAACAGGCATAAAAGGGCTCTGCAAGAGACAGTATTTCTACTAAACACGGCAAAACCCCATAAATCCCTTAGTGCCTTGTTATCAAACGAACCCGTGAAAGCCTTAAAGCTCCTACAAGCGGTTGACTAAGGTGAGGCTCGCGACATGACGGGCCACGAGGATTTCGGGGAGCAAATCCGAGCTCTTTACATAGCAAGGCTCTCTGCACAGCATAGGTAGAAGCCCCTTACAGGTAGGTAGTTCCTCTTCCATAGTACTCCCATAAGACCCCTTTTACCTTATAGGAGTGGCATGGGAGGCTTATGGGAAACTACCCACCTAATGACTACCCACCTGTAAATGGCTTAGAAATAGGCAAGCCCTCGGGTCTCCACACGGTGAAACTGTGGGTTGAGGAGTCGTGGGCTCATGGGCAATTCGGGTTAGGGTTTAGCGTGGGCTAGGTTCAGGAGTTGTGGGCTCAGGGAACTCGGGGCGCTAATTGCATAGTGTCGAAGGACTTAGTGCCTAAGGATAATAGACGTCTTACGGATCGGCATTTAGGGCTTCTAGTCTCTTCGGTTGTCAAACCCTCGCAGTCACACCCGCCGCACAACTACCCTTTGGGAAACCTGGAACCCTCAAACTTCTAGTTAGCGCGGGGAACTGAAGGTGAAGCTTTGGGATTATGTGGGGAATATAACTTGGATCACCCTAAACCCTAAATCCCGAAACCCCTTTTTTTCCCAACTGCAGAATGTCTATAACCCTATATTCCTATAATTCCACAGATCGAAGTCGAAACCATAAACCCCAAGCCCTAAAGCCTTGTATAACCAAGTACATATGGGAGTTTCCGAAAATTAGGGGTGCCTTCTTTGGGGGGCGGGGGGTCCTTATAACAAGGAGGCTGTAAGGGCTCTATGGTGGGGTCCCTCATTTTCGGAAACTCCCATTTAATTTGGCCATCAAAGACTTGAAAATTGGGGTTCTTGAGTTTCGTAACTGGGACCATGACCCTAAAATCCTAACGGTCGGCTGACGCTACACCTATAGTCTCCATTGTAGCTCCTTTTGGGGGTTACCTTATAGGACCCTAAACCCTGAACCCCTAAACCCTAAACCCCTAAACCCTGAACCCTAAACAGTCCTCGCCATGCAGAGGTTGCTGTCGATCGCTTTCGGGGTGAAGCGCCGCCATTCTTCCTCGGGGTTTAAGGGTTCAGGGTTTAGGGGCAATTCTGGATGGAAGGCAAGGCTCTCGGCCATTTGGGGTCCGTGTGAATGTTTCATGCAAGAGGGTTCTGTGAAGTTCTAGAACGCTTTAGGGTTATGAAAAGGAGCAATCCGGAGTGCTCCACCCTAAACCCTAAACCTTAAACCCTGAACCCCCAACCCCCTACCTTAACCGCGAATAACCTACCTTTTAAGGACTTACGTAAAGAAATTCAGGAGCTCTAAAAAAGCAGGTTTCTTACGGTGCAGGTATACCCTGCAGGTTTTAAGGTGACCGGGCTCAGAGTTGAGGGCTCAGGCTTTCGGGCTTGCAGACTTAGGATGATTGAAAGCTCTGGGCTTTCAGTGTTTCGTAAGGGTAGCTGAGTTTTTGCTGTTTTTTTGTTGAGCTCTTTTTTCCCAAGAGGCTGCAGTCTGAGAGTGTTTAGGTTTAGGGTTTATTGGGTTCAGTGTCCAGGATCTGAATTTACGGTTCTTGCGGTGTAGAGCTTACGGTCAAGACTGACGGCCTGAATGCTGGAACCCCCTCAACTGAAAGGAGGGCGCATACGGTTTAAGATCCCGAACTCGAAACCCTGAAAGCACTCAACTATTTCAATATAGGGTGACGTGCATTAAAGTACGCCTTTTTGAAACAAGGGACCCCAGAAAATAATGTTGTTAGCTATTTAGGCTTCTAGGCCACCGGCTTAGGGTGAAGCCTGGAATTCAAGCCTAAACCCCAGACCACCATCATAGAACCCAAAAAACATCTAAAACCTCCAAAGCGATGAACCCCTATAGACAACTCATGAGACCCCCATCAAACCCTAAACAATAAAACACGATGGGGGGCGTTCGTAATTGGATTCGGATTCTGGGGAACGTTGTACTACAGTAATTATAGAAGGTACGAAGGCACGAACACCGAACACTCTTGCTACGTGTTTTAAACCTCATGAAATACTCTAAACCCCCCCTACTTTGCAGGTCCCTTGCAGATCCGAACCCTATTGCGAATGCTCCGGTCCCTTTCTGACTAGGGAAAGCATCAGAATCGACCGGCCCGGCTTCTTTCTCTGCCTCTACCATGGCTGAAGGACTGCAGGGTTTCTGAACCCTACGGACGCGGTCACTGGACCTACTTGATTCGGATACTATCGTGCGTCTTTGTCTCTGTTGCTGCCGGGGGGGGTTGGGGAGGGGCTGGGTTTGTGGATTTTGGGGCTCATGACCTAGCTCAGACACTGTAGAGCTGTTAGGCTTTCAGAATGCGCAGACATAATTGAACCATCATGTCATGCGTATCGTGGATATCATCTCTACTTGCTTAGGTTCTATCCGAAGGCAAAAAAGTGCATATGCAGCTTTCTATAGACATGCTCACTATATTCTAGTCTGAAGAAGATGCGGTATCATGAGCCAGGCCCCTCATGTCACAACGGCCTGGCTTGGGAGAAACACTGCTCGATCCGGTTTCATGCTCTCGGGCCTCAGGGCTGTGGGGTTTAGGGCGCAAGGAGTGTTTTAGGGTTTAGGAGAAACCCTAAACCCTAAACCCCTAAACCCCTAAACCCTAAACCCCTTAACCCCTAAACCCTAAACCCCTTAACCCCTAAACCCCTAAACCCCTAGATCCTAAACCTCTAAACCCCTAAACCCTAAACGTTTGAGATCAAGGCCGTAGGGCTAGGCTTTCAGGGCTTCCGAGTTGTGGGTTTCGGGTAGCATCTGCCGTTGCCCTGATGTCATTCCCAGAGGGTCCAAGTACTCCCTACTGTAGGACTTTATGGCCTTTTTTAGGTACCCTAAACCCTAAACCGTGGAGGTATCAAAACAAACATAAATAAGGACTACTTGGACCCTTAGTCTTAGGGTATGGGAGTAGGATCCCCGTAGGGCCTCAGGGTCCATGCACCTACATAGTACTTAAGAGTTTGGGGTCCTAGGGTCTTAGGGTTGAGGGCTCGGGGTTTAGGGTCTTACCCTGGGAATCAAAATAGCCCAAAGGCCTTGTTTTGTATGGTCTTTGGGCCCAGAAGCCTTAAAATATGGGTCCTTAGATCCCTCGGGTTAGGGTATTAGGGTCCATGTACCTATATATAGTACTCATTGGCACTACAGTCATTATATAGGAAACCACGAAGGCCAAAGCTAATACTGTGTAGGTACACAGACGCTGACGGTTCCGGCGATAATTGAAACGGCCAGAATGCATTCTGCAGCTGCTGCTGGCTAAATTGAGATAAAACTGTGCGAGTGCGCTACCAGAATTCCCTAAACCGCAGAAAAAAGTTTCTGAGTCGAACACCTCGAACTTTGCGAGAGTCTAACACCTCAAACTGTAAGGCACACCAACCTCGACTGTGACATTAACTTCATTGAACATGGTCTCAGGTGCGCGCCGTCATGTAGTGCAGGGAATGGATGGAAGACCATTAGGCTTTATACTGTTTTGGGGGCTTGGGGTTTGAGGGTGTCGGGGTGTACAGGTGTTAGGGTTTGGGCCTAGTGACTGTGAACCAAAGCCTTGTGTCTCTGGTTGCTGGCAGTGTAAGCCGTCTTCGAGGGCTCGTAATCCGAAAATGAGAAGTCTGAACGAGTGGTTTTCGCAGTCTCCTGTTGCTCCAGTTAGTATAAGGCCTGGGGATATACTACACTGAAGCTACGCAAGGAGTTTTAGGGAATGCACATAGCATGACGGAAGCGACAAGTCCAGGTCCTGAAGCCATCCAACAGTACCACATCAGAAGCACTCGACCCGAAACCCCAATTTCGGTGCCTTTATGAGTACAACAGGGCTTTGAGGCCTATTTTCTTTTTCTACTAAGGAACCCTCAAAATAGTATGGGTGACTATTTAGGCCCCTCTATAGAAGGCACTAAATCCGAAATCGTTAAACCCTGATGCCCAAAACCCAACAGCCCGAAGCCTTAGAGCAGAAACCGGAAAGTTGGAACCCTTCGGATGTTTATTGTAGTTGGGACACTCTATATGTATGGGTTTAGGGTTTAGGGTTTAGGGGTTTAGGGTTCTTACTTATGTGGAAGCAAGAAAGTTGAAACATCCTTCTCCTCATGCCCTTAAGTATAAGGGATCCTGGCACTAATCCTCCTGAACCCATGTTCCAACTTTCTGGGATTCGCTATAGAGGAACCTTGATCTCATGGGGACCCTCTCAGAAGGGTTCTCTGACAATTTTCCCCAAATTCTGCACCCTAAACCCAAGACTCTGAACCCTGAACCCTAAACCCTGAAGCCTAAAAACCCTGAACCCGAAACCCTAAAACCCCAAAAACTCTGCATGTTGCCGACAGCTCTCCTTCATCATGCTCACGGTCGGGCCACCCTGGGAGCGCAGTAAATACCCAGACCTTTCAATATCCTTTAAACTGTGCGGAATATACACTACATGTTAATAGGATCCCTCATGCGATGTACAGAGTACTCCAGAATGAGCGTGTAATAGGATCCCTCATATGATTCCAGGAGTATTCGAAGATGAGAGTACATGAGCAGATCTGGGTAGGTTAAGTACAGCCCCCCATGCGGCGACAGTCTGGAATAAGGGTACTATTTAGAGCTGGTATAGCTATAATATATGAACACTAAACCCTAGACTCGACCCAAAAAGAGGGTTTAGGGCACAGGAAAATTTTAGCGGATTTTAGCGTTTAGGCTTTAAGGGTAACCTAGACTGGAGCAGCCACATTGCCACAACGACACACTCAGGGCTCAGGGTTTAGGGATTATTAGAAAGTCTGGTGCTTACGGAACATAGAAGGCCGGGGGCTAAAGTAAAAACCCTTCTACACGGGCCTCAAGCGAATCTTTTGAATGAGGTTTTGGGGTATATCTGCGAAGAAAACTTTGATCAGGAACCCTAGGGAACCGTGTTGATAATTACTTCTCTAGGCTTGTACATACCTACATCACTCATCCCAACGTGCAGATCTGGCAGCCTTCGTCTTGACACCACCCGCAGCGCTGCGCTGAGAAGGCAAAGCCTGCATGGCTGGAACACTAAGCTCTGAGCCCTAAAACATAAACCCTAATAGCCCTAAAGGCCCGAAACCCTAGGCGAACCGTGTAGCAAAGACTGAACATAGGGTATATGGACGGCTACTTGGCGATGGGGGGAGCCTCAGTCCTCCTGAACTCATAGCCCTGAACAACTCTAAAGGGAACTCCAGAAAGTTGGAATATGGATTAATGGTAGGATCCCCTATAATCTACCTTAAAGGGGTTACGATAATGATATTCCAACTTTCTGGCTTCTACTGCAAACGCTTATCCACATGAACCCTGAGGCCCTTGGATCCAGTTCTCTTGAACCCTGCACCCGATTGTTTCTATCATTCCTACGACTGCAACTATTGCTACTATCAAGGCTTATCCTTCTACTGCGAATATAACTGCTGCTGCTACTACTCGAATATACTATGGTTAGTATTGCCCCGAAACCCCAAACCCGAATCTTAAACCTCAAAATGCCCTGAACCATGAACTGCATCGAAGTTGCTGAGTTCATAAGCCTCAATGATGTGAAAACTGTCAGCTAGCTCTGTAAGAGTTCATATCTTCTCATAAAGTGTACGCAAAGTGTAACCAGTCAGCTATTACACTAAGGCCTTGGTAGCAGCCGGCTCCTTCCGCACAGGCTCTGGCACCTAAGAAGCTGGAGGGTTTAGTATAGAAGTTTAATATCAGTTTCTTCAAGATTCTTTCGGAACTAAGGGGTAAGGGCATAGCGAATTCAGGAACTTAAGAAATTTAGGGTCTAGGGATAGTAAGGAAAGCACGTGGTTGGATATAAACACCTATTTACTATAGATCACTACCTTGGTAACTTGAACTCAATGCTCCGTGTAAGCAAGAACCCAGATAACCTCGGAAGGACCGGCTTGTGTCAGCGGCGGAGGCAAAACCAAGGATTTGTGCTACAGTAAGGGGTACGATGACAAATTCAACACAACAGACCTGCAGACAAGTGGCAGGCTCTAAATACCAAGGTAATTCACCAAACACGGGTCCACCGCACTGTGGGGTCGAGGTAAACTCCGAAAGAATCCATAGAGCCCTAGTGTGAACCTTAGGTCGTATGAAACTTAAGATCCCTAGCATAAATGAAGGAGCCCTTGCAGGAACCCTTAGTTCTAGGGCTTATGGTACTCCTTCCAGGGCTTCACGTTCGTACCGACAGCTCCTGAAACCAAAACGGTTACGGTTGAGGGTTCAGGGTTTGGGGTTTAGGATTTTTGGCTTGGGGTTTAAGGCCATTAACTTGCCCTCAAGGCTGAGCTGAAACCTGGACCTCGACCGCAAACCGCACACCTTGACCTAAACATTTAAAGCCTTGCAAACTGCAAAAGCTCTGCAAATGAAAGTGCTGTACCCACTTGATAAACGACTTTTGGCTTCAAAGGTTCAAGGCTTCAGGGCTTTTGATTAGGGTTTACGGCCTCTTGCTTAATTAAGCTTTAGGGATTGAGTTTTGGTGTCCGAGGTTAATGTGGTTTTGAAGTGCTCGTAGTATATGGGCAAACTATGCCCGAGGCGCAACGCTGGTGAAGAGTGAGGCTCCTATACCTGTCGCCCCAAACCCTAAACCCTAAACCCCAAACCGTGGGTTTAGGGTTTAGGGACATAGCCGAGTCAGAGCGCCTTGCAATAGAATGCATCCGCATGTAATCATTTGGAACCACGAGAACATACAGTATAGGAGCCAAAGGGCTTGAGAGGCTTCGTGCGACAGATGTGGGGACTACGGAACTTGAGGAACATCAAAGGACGAGCATCAAAGCTTCTATATTCCTCACCTAGACCAACCATTATTCAAATGAGACCGGGCACTGGCACAGTCGGCAATGGCTCAGCCTGGCTTGTGGCCTCACCAGGATCGACTTTACGGTTAGGGCTTACATTGAATAATTACCTGCACTACTTTAACTATTTTAAGGGTTTCCTATTATATATAAAAAATAGTAGAACGGGCCCCAAAACCCTATTCTGATTAAGAAAGGCCCCTGTCTTTAGGGGGTTTAGGGTTTGGGGGGTAGGGTTTAGATATCTCGCAATGTGATGGGATCCTATCATAAGCTGCTTTGGTGTCTTGCAGCGGGCTCATTGGGTCTTCCGGATCCAAGCTATCAGTTGCTAGGTCCAGCTGGTACTTAGGTTAAGGACTTTAGGTATAGGATTGTCAGGTGCCCGACACCCTACTTGGACCCTGATGGCTTGGGGTCAATCATCGCTTCAATCTAATACCCTTAACCCGACCTTTCCCCCAGACCCGAAACCTTAATCTAATACACACCCTAAGCTATAAACGCACCAATCAAAACACCATAAGCTGCATGTTCAACCGACAATCCCTAAACAACTCGTGGTTCCCAGCTGTGATTGTGGAGTTGGTGGTTTGTCAATAGAAGCTTTGTTTTACGGATCTCTGATACCAGTAGTTTCTAACATCTTTACAACAAAGCCCCACCGGTGGAGACCTCCTGGTGTAGGCGTGCTATAATCAGCTGTCATGGGGGAAATTTATGATGTGGAATAGGTCACCTTAGCCGCAAGGTAGAGTTCACACCAAAAGCATATCATGCGGGCACGGCCCTCATTACTAGCAAAAGTGCAATCAGCAACCACGAAGATCCGAGGACGCGTTGCGAAATGACCCAGCTCGGAGGGACACAAAAAATGGAGCACGAAGAGGTTGTAGCCATGCACATGTTCTCGCGCCTTTCGGCAACAAGTTTGCCAGGCCGTCTTTCTCTTGCAAAGGCCCTCAACATTCTCAAGCACCGCGAGCGCAGGCCTCTTGCATCGCACTGTTCGCAATACGGCATCTGCATCTTTGGCTGGAGGCTCTTGCCACTCCTTCGTCCCATGGTGCAGCATGCTGAGAAGAGTGCATGGAAACCCCGCTGCGTAGCAATCTAAACGCCCCCGAAGCAAATCTCTGTCGTGGTCTCTGGCGGTGATGTCCGAATAAATGTTCTGCGGACCGAAGGTTCCTGCGATCAACTCCCAGCTGTTCTTGCCCTTGCAGATGTCGGACGACCACGCGTGGCAGAATCGCACGCCGAGTTCCTGCGCAACACTGGAACATGCAAGTTTGGCTCAATCTAACGCATCCTCGGCCGGAGATGCTGCCACTGTTGCTCCGAGCATGCGCAGCAGCAGCAGTTGCCGGACCCGCCGGCTGCGGTCGCGGCTGCTGCCGTGGGTGAGGTTCCGCATGGCCGGGGTAGAGGCAATACTTGGAAGGGCAGGGGACTTAGTAAGTCGTTTATAAGTAGGGTTAGGGTTATAATTGGGGTAACTCCATTTGGGGTACTTATAACTCTACTCATAACCTACTTACTAAGTCCCCTGCCCCTCCAAGTAGTGGCAACTTGCGCATGAACGTCCACGAACGGCCGCTTACTACATGACCTCGGATCCTTCAACTACCCAAAGGGTCCAAAGTACGGTTATGGGTGGTACTTCCCCAAATCATAATAGTACTTCCTAAGATAGGAACCCTACATTCATTCTACCATAAACGCACTTTGGACCATACTTGACCCGACTGACAGCTTTTAGCCTTGGACTTTCATTTGTAAGCGGATCAATCAAACTCGCTGGTTTGCTGCTGGTCTGATGCCAACGCAACGTCCTTGTGGGTTTACACTTTAAGGTTTAGGGATTCTCGGTGCGAAAGAAACATTCTACCTTTAGGGTTTAAGGCTCCTTTAAATCAGAAGAAGCGCCCCGTCCCAGGATCTTTGGCTCAACCCCCACCCCCTAAACCCCTAAAGCCGAAACCCTTCACTCTTCACCCCGAGGCCCTACACTCTAAACCCTACACCCTAACCTCCAAACCCTGGTCCCCAAAAACCTTGAACACCCAGAATCCTAAACCCTGAACACGAAACCATGAAGCACCAACTAAAACCCTAAAACTGCAACTGTGATACTGCACCTACTACGCCGCAAGGCTCGGAGGCTAAACGAAAGCTTCACGGAAACCCACAGGAGCCTTAATAATCTCAATCGGGTTCCTTTAAAGGGATTCTATAAGGTATACTCTATACTGCAAGGGTTGGCAAAGGGGCTTAGTAGATAGGTCCTTAGTCAGGGCATACTACAGTATGCCGACACGAAGGATCCCCACGGAATGTCATAAGCAGCTTTTCCGGCTTACGGGTTGCGAAACCTAATTCCTAAAGCCTAGCGTCCTGAGGTCCTACCGTGCCCAAAGGCCCCCCAAAACAGAAAAGACCCACCTCGAGATCCCAGCGGAAGGCAATCTGACCAGGGCCCAGGATCGAGGCTTGAAAAAGTATTTGCCCTATTCAAGGTCTACCCATAGGCCCCATAGTAGTAGGTCCTTTTGGGATTACCATGGGGCCTCTGGGTAAGCTGCAAAGGGTTGAAGATTTCGAACTTCTTCCGTGAGTGAGATCTTTGGGGTTTCGGGTTTAAGGCGTGTCGGGCTTGAGATTTAGGATCTAAGTTATCAGGTCTTGGGCGCTGGTGACAATATGTTGTCTATATAGATACGGCAGTCATGCATACGGTAATTTTGGGACCCTGCATAACAGCCCATTTTAGAAAGAAGCCGGCCTAGTTTCAGGGTCCTTCGGGACTCTAGGAATCCCAAAGACATAGCAAAACCCTAAATCTTATGAAACGGTTTGCAGTTTTGACTAGGCTTCAGCGAGATAAAGGCTAGTGTGCTTTGTGGCAGTTGAACGGCTTTAGCCTGGAGCCAACGGATCTGCAGCTTTACGTAGGCTCATAGAGAGGTTTAAGAAGAGATGGCTTCGGGTTTTGCCTCAATAGACAGATAGCTCAATTGAGCTGACGGCTAGTTCGCTTAAGCGTGCATATATATATATATATATATATATACAGTGGTTAATCACGCTCGATGGTCAGCTGGAGCAACTAATAAGCTTACGTGCGGATATGCATATAGATGTATACAGATCCGGATAAGGTTTGAATTGCATGTATATTAATTACGCATAGCTGCACCAAAAGCAACAAACATAATTAATCAGTGGTTGTTCATGCTCGGGAATCGGAGCTTGAGCATGCTTGTGGGGTTCCTGACAGTTCGCGCAGACTGGGTCTATGGTGTGAAAACGGAGCATGTAAATCTGAAATCCTCGATCAGGGAAGACATGCCAGACATGCCCCAATACATCGAATCTGACATCTCAAGTGTAATATAGGGCCCTGAATAGTTGCCTATACTAGTTTGGGGGTTCCTGATTATAAAATTGGTAGAATGGGCCCCAAAACCCTAGCCCCTATAGTAGGCAACCCCGAACTCCAAATTCCGCCCTCGCCTCCCCCCTTCCGACAAAACTCTGACTCCCAAACCCCTAAAACCGTAAACCCTACTAGTAGATCCCTAAACCCTGGTTCCCAATTGTGACCATAAATCCCAAATGGGAGTTTCCGAAAATAGGGGACCCTATAATATAGCACCCCAAATATTAGGATCCTGAATATAAGGACCCCAAATAAGGTACCCCTAATTTTCGGAAACTCCCAAATCACTTGGCGCTGGCCTGGTCGCGGCCACCTGCAAGCAATGCAGGCGCCTCGGAGCTTACATCCCAGCCTCGGCAGCAGCACTTCGGGCGGGTTTAGGGTTTAGGGTTTACCTATAGTCTCCATTGTAGTTCCTTTTTGGGGTTACCTTATTATAAGATCCCAATTTTAAGATTGGTTAAACCAAAAAGGGAACTACAATGGAGACTATAGGTAGGGTTCAGGCTTTGGGGTTTAGGGTTCAGGATTTGGTGTTTTAGGGTTCAGGGTTTGGGGTTCGTTCAACGGTTCCTCACTAGGTTCCGCAAGATTTGGTAAGGGCTCCATAGCAAGGATTCTTGGCGCATAGGGTTACTGGCTTGGTAGTTGGGATTTGGGTTAAGGTTCTATTCTAGAGATTCACAGTCAGGATGGAGCTTGACTCCAGAAGCTACAACCCGGAGCCCCCAAGAACTCTGCTCCAAGCCGTATTCGACTGCGTCAAGGATAAGCAAGAAAACCTCACCGCAAAAGACCGTCAAGCTTAAACACCCAGACCCTAAAACCTCTCAACCCCTTGTGGAACAAACTTGTAAGACCTGTACAAGAACTTCACCGCCTTGTGTGGGCGGATTGGAGTGGGTCGTTGCAGACAGTGGCATTCACCGGCCCTGGAAAGGCCTTGAACCGCCGACGAACTGCACCCGGTTCACAAGGAAACGAAGTGCCTTGTCGTCTCCACGAGCTGGCGTCGCCCGCGGCACCAACTACTTATCCGGTGCGGCTGGGTCGCTGGTTCGTCTTCATCCTGCTGAATACCGAAGCCACCATCCTTCCGTCTATCATTATCATCGGCACCGCCAGCTTCGCAGGCGCACCGCGCTCGTCGCAGAGGCGTGCAATATTAGAAACGTCGCCCGATCAGACCGTAGGTGGTGGAGCACATCTACCACTTGAGGGCCATCCACTCTAAACCATAAGCGCCTGAAGTCCGTAAACAATCCAAACCCTAAGGGCCCACAACCCTAAACTAAACCAAAAAACGGATAAAGCCCTTGCCCTGCAGCATGCAGTTTGGCACCCAGAGCACAGCCCCACTGCATTTAAAGCGCTTGTGCCAGGCGTCCCCATTCCGAAAGTTTCGAGCTCCAGGTAGTACTGTCGAGCATACAGACTCTCACCGAGTAGCGGAGTGGTCTAAGCGTCTCGTCTGCCCTACGCAGGCTAGCAGAGTAATTATAGCAAATTAAAAATTACAATGCATTTAGTCGCAGAGGAGGCCCCAAGGCTCACTTGTGTCAGGAGTCTATGGGGAAGAGGGTGAGGGACTGAGTGGCGTAGGCTGTTCCAGCATGTTCAAGCTATGTGGGTCGAACTGTCGGCCCGGCGGTCAACCCTCAACCCAAATCCCGAATCCCCAAGGGCTCGAAACCCTAAACCCTAAAAGCCATATGTAAACCCTGACAGAACCCATTGAGGTCCCTTTCCAGGAACCCTCAAAGAAAAGGCCAAACCCTACCCGTATCCCCAAACCCTTCAAAACAGTAGGTTTTGACACCTGAATCACGGAGTATAGAGCTCAAAACACTAGGTCTTTGAATCCCAGGTACAACCCTCAGGGCCTCAAAGACTGAAGCCCTAGGTATCCCAGCGCGCTGAGGTTCGGGCATGCTGCAAGAATCGCGCCGGCCTACCGCGGCTGCAGAGCGAAGACAATCCCAAGAGTCCTATGTTAGTTATGGGGGGATATAAATGGGGAAATCACAATAGCAATTCCTATAGTAAAGCATGCTACGATCATAGGATTCTTTTCTGTTGGGGCTTAGGGTTTAGCGTTTCAGGTTTAAAGGGCCCTTGCCTTAACGGGTCTAGAAACTTAGGGCTCGCAGATTAAACTTAGGGAACCTACGGCTTGTTATCATATATTCTCCCAAATAGTAACCTACATAGCTAACATCTAATCCTATAAGTACCGAATACTTGGGTCCTTTGGACCTGCAAAACCTAGTATAGAATCCTCTCGACCCCTTACAGAACCCATTAAAGGAACCCTGATAAACCTTTAAAAGACACTAATTATCGGGTCCTTTAAAGGACCCTTACGGTGGGGTTTAAAGATTAGGATTCAAGGCTTCCGGGACAGCGCGAGTGAGGGAGGGAGAAACAAGCAGAATCCCAATTGTATCAGTATATCTGGCTAGCTAGACAGCCCTTACCTGTATCCCCAAACCCTACAAAACAGTAGGTTATAGGTATAACACCCATGAACAGTAGGTTTTTGGATCCCGCAGGTAAACCCTCAACCGTATGTATGTATGCATGTATGTTTGCGTAAGGGGCCTTTAAGGGGCCTTTGTGGAACCCTAAACCTGCCTGCCGAAGCGGTCCTGCCGTGGAAGTCGTCGCAACGAGCCTCAACCAACGGCTTGAGGATTTAAGATTATGAGGTTTGTGGTGTCGGGTTTAAGGCTTTACGGGGCCCAGGGTGTGGGTTGACACACCTTTTTGGCTTGCCTTTTTAGCTTAGGGTGTTTTAGGGTTGAGGGTTGAGCTTTCAGAGAACCCTGGACCTGCAGCCAAGGCTCACTAAAATCGTATGAGGCCCCAGTGAGCTCTGTGCTTGACCTCCGAGATGCGGACACTCCTTACATTGCGCGAATATAGGAGCCTTCATGAAAGTTGTGCAGCTAATACCTTTTCAAAAAACCCAACTCAGCTGTATGTGCGAATGTTCAATACTAACAAGGGGCCTTCAATGACAACCCCTCGTCTAAGGACAGCTATGAAACCAAGACCCCGACACCCTTCAGGCTCCCTCTCTGCGAAAGAAATCACTGTAGCATCCCTGTAAAAGAACTCTCCATCACCTGATTAGGGGGCATTCAAGA
Organism: Symbiodinium sp. CCMP2592; assembly: GCA_905221615.1. Taxonomy (NCBI): domain Eukaryota; class Dinophyceae; order Suessiales; family Symbiodiniaceae; genus Symbiodinium; species Symbiodinium sp. CCMP2592. The sequence goes on from CAJNDT010000335.1 coordinate 1,977,355, forward strand.
CGTGATGGAAGCAACACTTGCGAAGGGACTCTTATTTGAGAAATGGCTTGAATCCGATCACACTGTTATGAGCCCTGAGGGTTGTGGGTTTAAGGGTGTAGGGTTTGTAAACTTTGTAGAGACTGTTGAACCCATGTAAACCTGTAAACTGAACTCTATGGACATCCTCTTGTTTGGCCCCATGTCTCTCCAGCTCTCCAGTGAACCCCCAGAAAGGACCTTACAACAGTATGGCGAAACCCAACCCACATACTTACGAAAGAACGAGATGGCAAACACAACAGCAACGGAAGAGAACACTGCAAATAATAAAACCTCTCACAGGCATTCGAAGCCCTAAGGAGCCTATACAAACCCTAAACCCTAAACCCTGAACCCTAAACCGTAAAGACCCTAAACCCTGAACCAAACCCCTCAACCCTGAACTCTTAACCCTGAAGGCCCTAAACTTTGAACCCTAAACCTTGAACCGTAAAAAGGTCCCAAGGCCTAACGAGCCTTGTCGGGGCTTTGATAATTAGAATAGGGTTTGGGGCTCCAGTATAATAAGTAGCCTCCACAATATTATTGGTGATTATTCAAGCCTCTACACTAAACCCCAATAATCGGCAGTAGTCCTTCTAGATCACCTTATGGTAATTATTATTAAGGCCCCTACAGTGCACTTCAAGGGGTCCCGGAGTAGTCGCTGGGCCCGTGGCTGGCCGGGTTTCTCTTCGTAGCGCCAAACCTTCAGAAGACCATCCTGGAGACATTGGGTCTACAAAGGGAAAAAGGACGGACCCTTTAAGGGTCCCTTAAAAGGGATCTATAGGGATTCTATAAGGGTATAGGGTTTAGGGTTTAGGGGTTTAGGGTTTAAAGGTTTGGGGGTTTAGGGGGTTTAGGGGAAAAGGAGGGACCCTTAATGTGGACCCCTACCCTATAATGGGCTATATACTGGGTATATAATCGCTATATAGTAAGGGTATATACCTAGGGGTCCTTATTAAGGGTCCCTCCTTTTACCCTTGGAGTCTAGAAGTTGACGGTTTAGGGGTTTGCCCTAAGGCTCCTATAGGGGGATCATGGGTTTGGGCTTTGGGGGCTAAGGTTTGGGATGTCACTACGAGGGTCCAAGAGCCTTAAGGTAGGGTTTAGGACTTAGGCTTCGGGGCTTTGGGTTTAGGGTTTGGGGTTTGGGGGGGGCTTCCTGGCAAACCTTCGGAGCTTAAGTTGAAACGTCTTGGGGTGTAAGGAGTTTAAGGGCTTTAAGGTTACGGGCTAAACAGGGGCCTTAGTAACTAATTAGAACAAGGTTCTGGGGGTATGTTGTACTACAATGGTTATCAGGAGCCTCAATATGGTGTTGACGTTCGTATTTACGCCCCTATGGTATTTGGCATTGCGTGTCTAGGGTCAGGGGAGTGATATCCCTAAGCTCCTGAAGCCTATACCCTTAACAGCACCAAAACTCCTAAAAAGCCCTCAACCCTTAACTTAGATCCCTCAACTCCAACAAAAACCCAAAAAGCCATACACCCTGAATTTAGATCCCTTATTATAGACCCTAAAGGAACCCCTAAACCCAACAAAAATCCTAAACTCAAACAGACCCTAAACGACTAAAACCTACACCCTGAACCCCAAAACCTTAAATACAAAACCGCACGCAACGCCCGTCCTGGCTGGCGGACATCAGCGTGGACCCGACGCCGCCTTCCAGTTAAGGGTTTAGGGCTTATAGGGTTCAGAGGGTTTTGGGTTTAGGGCTTGTAGGGGATTAGGGGTTTGGGGTTGAGGATATACCGGAAGGCCCTTATAGATCTAGCTTAAGGGCATAGTGGCACACGGCATAATAACTTATATGAGGATTTAGGGGCTGGTTAAGTTGCGTATGAGTCTGGGGCTTAGCTTGGCTTGGGGCTGGAGTTCAGGGGTTTTGTGCGTACTTGATGCTGTTGTCTGTGGAACATGGTCAGGGGCTTGGCCTGTGGTAACGACGGGGGCGCAGAATTCAAAACCCTAAACCCTAAACCCTCAGCAGGGAACCTTACCATGTAACTGCCCAAGGAGCTTCCATTTAGGGCTTTTCGGGTTTGGGATTTCAGCATTCCGTTAAGAGCTTAGGGTATCGGGTCCCAAGATCTGCCAAGATCCCTTGATTGAGGAATATGCCTCTACACCATCATCGGCTCCCTATGGTATGAGTTAAGGTATATTCCTTGATTTTGTAAGATCTGGGTAGCACAATAACGAACTCTCGGCTTGAAAATCAGGACTGCAATGCCCCAGTCCAAATCCTAATGGAGATTCCCATGCGTTGGAGTCTTCCAAAATGGCGGCCTTCCTAATTCAAATCTTGGGATATACAATACAAAATTTGCATTCCGAACGGAATAATATCTATCCTAACTTGGGTCACCCACCACACTTAGCACTTACAAGACACGTGAAAATGTGAGACACGGTGCTCTTAGGAATCTCAGACCCAACTTATCGAATCCGCGCATCCCAAACCATACGTAACCTAACCCTCAAAAGCCCACCTACCTACACAGTAAGTTATTGTGTCAGGGCCCATTTGGGCCCATTTAAGCCTCTGTGTGACCGTGGTATGGTAGCTAGCTCATTACGAAGGCGAGTGGGCCTCTATTATACAGGAGCTAAACCCTCAAACCTAGGTCGCGCATTTCGTGCCGGGCCTGAGCCGATAGAATGCTTCCATTCCACAGCGACAACAGCCTGGCAACGGGAAAACGCAAACTGTTCTGGGGTGCACCTGTGCTCGATATATCCCCTCCTCCTCCGCCTTCTCCTCCTGCTCTTCCTCGTCTCCTCCTCCTCCTCTTCTTCATCCCCATCAACACATCACCGTCAGCATAGCCATCATCTTCGTCTTCAGTACCCATTGTCGCGTTACCATTTTAATACATATTCTTCTTCAACTTCACACTAGCATATGCTGCAACAATGGCGCTTTGGCTGGTGCTGCTGGTGCTGGTGGTGGTGGTGGTGGTGGTGGTGGTGGTGGTGGTGGTGGTGGTGGTGGTGGTGGTGGTGGTGGTGGTGGTGGTGGTGGCGGTGGTGGTGGTGGACACAGCAGTGGTGGTGTGGTGGAGGTGGTGTGGCGGCGGTGGCAGTTGCGGTGGCAACGAGAAAAAGGATGATGATGCAGGTCAAATGATGCCGGGTTGTGTATACTGTTCAAGGTTGCTGATTGGAACAGGGGTTTGGTATGTTGGTGACGACGAGAGGACGGTGCAGGTGGCGATCATCATACCAATGCCGTGCAGTCGTGATGAATACTATAGTAAAACAGAAGTACTATGGTGATGATGATGATGATGATGATGCTGATCGCATTCTGGCTGTTGATGATGGTGACGCTAATATTGCTCCTGATGTAGTACGCATGCCTCTGCACCAAGGAAGAACACAAAAGCAATGATGGAACTAGGGAGGATCGCAGAAGATGAAGTCGTTGTGGCGAATGGCAAACATGCGCATGATGGTGGAGACAATGTTGACTATAAAGGTGACCGTGTGGCTTGCAATGATGATGACAAGGATGCCAGTAAGGGTGGCCACACAATCTGGGGCTGCATTGCTGCTGATGAACATGGTGTGCTCAGTACTAATATCCCCCCCTCTAACCCTGGATGGCAATTTCTGGCAGGGTTCAGCGATGTCGTTCCTGCATCCAGGACCGAGCGAGTGAAGCGAACTCACATCCGGTGTCTAGTTAGTCTAGTTATGTTGCGAGATGGAGGCCTAAACTGTCAACGCCGGGTGCTGGATTCGAACCAAGTCAGTAGTTCCCGAACCTAAGCCTACCTTTGGTTAGTAGGGAATGGTATAGTAATAGTAATTATAATTCTACCCCATTCCTCCATTCCCTACTGACCAAAGGTAAGTAAAGCCACGGTCCCCAGCTTTCAGTCAGAGCCAGCACCTTGTCCCCAAAGGACGGCTTACGGTTTAGGGCATAGGGTTTAGGAGTTTGGGTCTAGGGCCTAGGGGTTTAGGGTTTTGGGTTTTAGGGTTGAGAGTTTAGGGATTAGTTCCCCCCCGTCAACCCCACCCTCAAAAAAACAAGTACTGATGATCGGCCCTGCCTTTGTGTGTGGTCGAGTGCTGACCTGGACCAGTTCAGGTTCGGGCTCAGGAGTTAGAGCTTCTGAGTCTCGGGTTGGCCCAGGTTGGTTTTAGGGCTGCTTCTTTCAACGGATTGTTTCCACTTTAGGGTCCAGGGGCTTTGAGTTTAAGGACGTTGGGGTAAAGATTCTCGGTGTACGGCCTTTGCCGCCTGGGGCTGTCAACACCCGAACTCTGAAGCCTAAACCCTAAAGCCAGTGGGCGTAGCTGTCTTGCCAGGGAGGCTGCTGTGCTTGCTACATGCAGGGTTTAGGATCAAAGGAGCCCTTTAAACTTGAAAGCCAGTCAAAATGATACAAAAGCCTAACGATATGCAACCAATGCCGAACCAAAACCCTAAACCCTAAACCCTCAAGCTTTCAACTTTTCAGCCTCAAACCCTGAACTATAAGCCTAGACCCAAATGGCGTATCCTTAAGACACAGGCATACGAACACCCCTAAAGCAACCCTCGAACCCCAAAAAAACTAAGCTGCGAACCCGTCTAGATCCCTAACAGGAACCCTGAAGGGAAGGCATCCCAGCTCGACTAACTTCTGAACCCCTCCTTCAAGTTAAACTGTTAGCCTCCTTATTATACGGTTGATGATATAAGTCCTGCATAACCCATAATAAAGAACATACCGTAATTCCCATAGTCTAGCGTCATTAAGGTAATGCAGGATTTATATCGTCAACCATAGTTACTATAGAAACCCAAAAGGTGAAGTCCTAAGAGCCAACCAGAAGAACGCCAAGCTAGATCCTGAACCTTCGAAGCCCTGGAGGATCAAACGGGCTCAAACGAGCCAAGAAGGGACCCCCAAGGAGTAAACAAAACATGCTCAAAGATAGCAAGAAAGGGAGCAAACGTAAAAACCTCACAGGAACCCCAAAGAGCCAGGAAGGAACCCCAAAAGGAACCTAAGAACATGCCATAGTGCAAACTCAAAGATAGCAAGAAAGAGAGCAAACATGCAAAAGCCTTACAGGAACCCAAAACCCTAAACCTCTTTTAGAGCTCTTAACTTTAACGAACCCATAAAAGAAACCATGAACATTGTACAGGAACCCAAACTCCTAAAGGAACCCTGCAACCAATGAACTCCACGGCCCGCCTCTGGAAGCAGGGGCGCTGCAGTGGCTGAGTCGCCACCGCTGGCAGCCTCACAAAGAGGGCGCAACCCAGAAACGCCTATATCCCTTATTAAGGAATATACCGATATACCTTAAAAATAGTAGGATCCCTAACATGATTTAAGGGCCGGATTCTAGCAAAAAGAGACGTATCCAGATTTTCCAGTATCCCTTAACCAAGGAATACACCTTAAACTATAACAGGATCCCTGATCTGATTCAGGGTCTAGTCCTTAACTTGAGTATTATGACATTCTAGCAGATCTGGGTAGGTTGCCGTTTGGGTTTAGGGGTTAGGAAAAGGCTTGCTTTGGCAACACATATAGTGGCTTACACAGCTGCTTTCGTGAGTAGGTTTTTGTGCACTTGGCCTCAGTTGTCGAAAGCTTTCGGTGTTTTTGGCTTCCCGGTTGACGCATGGTTTAGGCTCTATATATGTAAGGTTTAGGGTTTGCAAGGGTTACGGAACCTGAATCTAGCAATTTAGGCCCCTGTGTTAACTTTTCTGGTGTTGCAAACACGTGCTCGTGAGAATAGCAATACAACTTCAGTCTGCGATGGCAGTCGGCATCACTACATTGATCATTGACACAATCCAGCACACCTACAGTTGCAGTTAAACCCTAACATACACACTTACACACACAGCCGGGTCTAAGCTTAATTAAGGTGACTGAGGATCATGTAGCACCACAAAGTGACTTCCTACAAACCCCATGCACTATGCCGTGCCGCCTTGACGAGGGACGCTGCGAGAGGCCAGGCAAGCTCAAAGACGGCAAGGCCTGTCTGGGCTAACCCTACTTTGAGGGTCAGGGGACTTTGTAAGTAGGTTATAAGTACAGTTATAAGCTAATGGAGTTACTCCGATTGTAACCCTACTTATAAACGACTTACTAAGTCCCCTGCCCCTCCAAGTAAACCCTAAACCCCAAACCCCAAAAACCCTAACTCTTCAACCCCGAAGCCCGAAATCGTAATACATAGTCTGAGTTGTCCTTTAAGCCCTTTGAAAATTATTTATTATTATGGTTCTCTACAAAATAGTAAGGGGAAATTAAAAAAAGACCCCAAAGGACAACCTGGTAGCTTCATAATCTATAGTAAACCCCAAAAAGTTGGAAATCTGATAAAGGACAAATAGTGCCGGGATTCCCTATACATTACTCTTAAGGACTGAAGCTATTGGGTTTCCAACTTTTGGGCTTCTACTATAGGGTGATACAAGATCCAGGATCCTAACCGCCAAACTTTTGGGGTCTTCGATGTTGGGCCATTTTGGGCCACGTGGAAGCGTGGGTCGAGTTGGGAGTTAAAGCGGATTTTGGAGTTTAGGGCTTTAGGGTTTATGGATCTACGGTTTTTTGGGGGGCGGTTCAGGGTTTTGGGCTTAGGGGTTTGAGGTTTTAGGGTTTAGATGGGTTCAGGGTTTTTCGGACTTCTTTGCCTTGGCAGTAAGGGTTTGTAGGCTTAGGGAAGTCGACAGGCACCTAACGAAAGCAATAAACCAAAGATCGGGTCTTTGCCGGTTAAAAATTTGTGGTCATGCCGCGGAGGGCGGGGGTTAAGCGGGATAAAGTACTACAGCAAAAATGGCTGCTGGACAAGAACACTTTTGATTCTGATTCCGAACCCTTCACTAGCAAGCGACGCGTCAACTGAACATCTCCGCCCTGGGATCACCATAAATCAAACGAGGGCTTAAAGGGCTTGGGGCCCAGGGTTTACAGCTTGGGGCTTAAAGGGCTTTGGGGTTTACGCATTGGCCTTTCAGGGTTTAGGGTTTGGGGATTAGCCTTTGCAGGTCCAGGGTTTAAAGTAAAAGCCAGAAAGTTGGAATATCATTATCCGAAAGCCTTTATGGTAAACTATAGGGTATCCTACCCTGAAACCATATTCCAACTTTCTGGAGTTCCCTTTAAAGTTATCCTGGAACCTCATGCCCCCAATCTAACCCTGGAAGCCTTCAGCCCCAAGTTTCAAGCTGAAAGCCTGCATTTTTTGGCAAACCCACATGAGAGTTTCCGAAAATCGGGAGTACCTTATTTGGGAGTCCTCTCAATAAGGATCCTACTATTTGGTTAGCGCGCTTTTTTTTTCACTGGTAGTTTGCGCTGCTTCAAGTTTTGTTTCACGTGGCAGGCGTGGGACTTTCGAGTATGAGCTAGTTTTGAGGCCTCAAAAAACTATTTCTTACAGAGGTCCAAATCTGTGCAACTTCAAGCGCCGAAGCAACAGAAGACTTGTGAATGTTCTCATGATTTACATGGATGCTCTGCGGGAATGGATGGGGTCTGATCTGGACGTTATCATGGTTGGCACATGGATGCTCTGCGGGCATGGATGGGGTCTGATCTGGATGCGCTGCGGGCAGGAAGCTGGATGCAGGATGCAAGCAGAGGAGAAAAAAAGAAAAATCACGCAACACACACGAGAAAACCATGCAAACAGGATGCAAGCACAGGAGAAAAAGCAGAAACATCACGCAAAACACACGATAAAACAGTGCAAAATGCCGCCTACCTGCAAAAAACCCACGCGATAATGCCCTCTATGTGCAAGAAACGGCGAAGAATGCCAGGGAAAATCAGGCGCAACGACCTACTATTTAGGGTACTATATTCGGGTCCCCTATTTCGGAAACTACGCCACATACTCGAACCTCAGGTACCTTGGCCCGAAGCGGCATCCTGTTTCACCAAACCCGATAACGCCAACGCCCGCATAGTCAGGCTGTATTATGGGTTTATCGGCTGAAAACAATAAGGCGGACGAGCGGCCACCCTTGCCGGTGCCACAGGCAAGCCTTCAAAATGTCTGGTTCAAGAGTTTGAATTTGTGGCTGAAGGGGTTCTTTCGAGACTTTTTCTCGCCTTAGCTTGCAATGTGATCCGAAAGGGAGCACCATACATACTGCCACTCTCCCTATCCCTAAACCGATGAGGGCTGGCCCTGAGTATAGCGTTACCTTACCTTTGGTTAGTAGGGAATGGAAGAATGGTAGTAATAGTACTTATAATTGTACCCCCTTCCTCCATTCTAACTAAGGGTAAGTTAGGCGCCTGGGAATGGTTCGCCGGGCGCCGAACTGCGGGTTCCCACTGCGAGAGGCGTGCTAGAAGTCAGGTCAGGACCTCAGCCAACCAAAACCTACTTTTCTAAGTAGGGTCCCTATGAAACCCATATGAGGGTTTATAATAAGATCCCACAAAAAAAGTAGGTTTTGGTATGTTAAGGGAACAGTTGGAGCGGGATCTTGGAGTAAGTATGTTAGAGTACAACTTTCGAACATAAATGGCATATCCTAAATCCAAAACCCTCTGAATACGAACCCTGAGTCCCTGAGTCCCAAACGTCCAAACTCCGAACCGTGGGCTACAGCTGAGTGATGCTCTTCTGCGCGCAGGACGAATGCCAAAGCAAGCATACGCCCAGATACTGCAAAACCCCAAACTCCCTACATCAAGCCGTATCGAGGGTCCATCTAAACAAAGTACATTCCTTGTGGCACACCCTGGAGGGTTTCCTCGCAGCCACTGACATGCTCCGAGTAGCCTCCCCAGCTCGGGCACAGCCAGCCGGATTCGAGAGGCATGATGTCTTTCAGCCATCCCAGCAGCCACACGTCCATGTGGGACGCCTGGTCTTTGGCCCAGGGCGTGCCACTGGAAGCAGCCAGCGCATCACCTTCGCAAGGGGGCAGCGCCTTTGCACAAGATCTCGGAGGGCTTGCCGGAAACATGTTCCTTGTAGCGGGCGGCAGCACCAACATCATTGAGGCCAGCGGCTTGTCTGTTGACTTTGCTGCCTGCATGGACCAAAAACCTGTCGCCCAATGTGACCCCCCGTGTGCATCTGCAGTGCACGCTGCACGTTCCCCAACCAGCTCCCGAGACCCTGATACCACGGACTTACAAAGTTTAAACCCCAAAATAAGTACTATTGGCATACCTGTCTTCGCTTGGAAGATACCACCCAGAGAATCCTGAAGAATTAAGAAATGAAAGTTTTTATCACCCAAAGCATGAATAATAAGCCTAAGGCCAAGACCTTAAGCCCTGAGGCCTAAAGCTGAACTCTAAGCCCTAAATCGTGAACCGCTAGGGCTTTTGTGCTTTTGTCCTGAACCCTGAGGCCTAAATGCTCAACTGTAAGCCTGAGCAATGATGCAACGTAGAAGCACAAAACCCAGAATAGGCCATACACCCTATGATACAGCCCATAATCGTCCATAAACCCTATGACACAGCGGAGAGTAGGCTGTAACCGTATGTTAGCTACAGTCCAGGATAAGTAATCCATAAACCCTATGATGCAGCCCAGAATAAGATTTAAACCCGATGACACAACCCCAGAATAATCCCGGAACCATATGATACAAACAGAGTAGGGCACAAGTTGTTGTACTTGTGCGGTTCAGGGTTGAGGGTTTGGGGTTGAGAGTTTGAGGTTTATAGGGTGTCGGACAGGGGGGGGGGGCCGGTGTCTTAGGCGGGGGATCGAGGCAGGTTTGAGTGGTTGAACTATTGCCTGTGAGGGCAGTACATAAACCAATCAGTGGAGACCTCATGCAATGAGTCCTAACCCCTAAACTCCTAACCCCTAAACTCGAAAATCGCAGGCCTGACTGCCGAGCTCTAAGGCACCATGTATGTGATTTGGGCCAGGAATTGTTGAGCACTTCTACCCTTTTGGCCAGGGGTTGGTACTAGGCCCGAAGCCCTGAACCACAACCCCAGACCCCACCATGTGAATCTTAGCCTCAACAAAACCACAAGCATGCTAAACTCTGAACCTTTAAGCTTCCAAAGCTTGCAGCGAGAGTCGGGAATTTCCGCTCCCTGAACCTTTTAGACCCTTAAAACCCAAAAGCCATAGGAAGGCAATGAAAAGGATCTTCCGACCTCCCACGCGACTCCCCCGAAGCCGTGGAGGGCAGAGACCTTTGTGCTCCAGCTTGGGGTACTACGAGGGCCTTAGAAATTGGAATAGGGATTTCAAGCTCCTTTTAGGGTTCCGTTAAGCAGCTAAGCGGGCTTGTTTAAGGGATAAATTTGGGGCTTTAGCAAACGGGCCTGAGCGCTGTGAATAGGAACCGACAGGAACAATGTTGACAATTACTCAGGCTTCTATATTGATCAGGGCTTTGGGTTCAGGGCCCAGTGTGTGCGTGTGTGGGTACCCGGCTAGTACAGACCCTAGCCCAGTATTTGGGGCTAGGGTCTGTACTGCTTCGGGCTAGTTAGAACAGACTTTTTAATGTCCACTAGAAGTTATTCAACCAAGACATGCTTACACTTAACGTAGGGATTATATGATGTCAAGATTCTCATGTAAATTCACATATTCGTTAATTCAGAAGCTAAGTAAAAAAAACAGTACCCCTGGAACAACAACTATCTGGCCTTCTTGAATTTATTTCTCTTAGCATGCAGATAGAGTGCCGCTTAGCTTCTTCATTGCATTCCGTATTCACCTCCGTGTACATGCACCCCACCCAAAATAGCCAGTTAAGAAGAAAAGATGACTGTGCAACCTGAAAACCCCAACCCCTCACACCTTGAACAGGGAACATGGTCGCTGAAGGAACTGTGATTCCAATTTCTTCGGCTCTTGCTGTTGGCGCGAACCCCCCCCCCCCCCAAAAAAAAAAAAAAAAACAATCTAAACCCAAACCCGAGACCCAAAACTCTAAACCTCGAACCTTCAACCCCAAACCCTGATGCACAATCGGAATCTGACGACCCTCGCCCCGCAAAACTCACGTTAAGCTTTACACTCTCAGTTCGCAGCCAGATGGACATGGCAGTAACGCCACCATCCAAGGAATCTGCCTTGTTCCGCAAAGGGTCCAAGTATCATTATGGTATATATGTATATGGGTGGGGTTGTCAACATTGGGGGTCCCTTTCTAGGTCCTTCATGTAGTACGGCACCTATTATTTAGGGTACCCAAAAAGGGACCTTACTTTTGACAACCACCCTACCATAATCATACTTGGAGCCTTTGGGTTCAGATTTTGAGGATGGCTTCGGGCTTACTACCCTGGCCCAGAACAGGTTAACCTTCAGTTGTGATAGGAATATACACAACCCATAAGGCTAACCTTCAATTATGATAGGAAACGCACAAACCAAAAGGCTAAAGGAGTTACCGATGCAGCTACTACGATGGTAGGACCAAAAGGTTGTTCTGTTGCGAGACTCATAAGGCAGGTGCCCTTTCGGCATCGCACTCTTATACACAAGCATGATGGTTGTTATTTTACTTTTGCTGATATATCCACATCCGATCAATAGAATCTTTGTTTATCGCTGTACAGCCTTGTCCTAGACGGGTGTCTTTGCATTTACGTTTTTCCGAGCCGTGGTTGCTGCAACCGTGGCCGTTGATTTCGTGGTGCTGCTGGTGGCGCTAGTGGTAGTAGTGATTGGTGACGGACGGCGGGGGCGGTGCTTCTGTCAGACCGGAAAATCAACATCAGCACTGTCGCTAAGATGTCAAGTGCATGTGCAGCTCCTCTGTTGCAGATGATGGCGATACTCCGAAGTGCGATGAAGAGCCAGAAAAAACAACATTAGCATGAGCACAACACTTATGACTAAGACAACACAGACTGGCAGTGTTTAGACAGCATTTTCCCATCGTTGACAACGTCATGGTCCACACCACGACAAACACCAATCATCACCGTAACAATCAACATCACCATCATCATCATCATCATCATCACCATAATCCTTGAGGGTTTAGGGTTGAGGGTCTTAGGGTTTACTGTGGGGTTGAAGAATTGAAGAGTTAGGGTTTGCGGAAACTGGAACTCAGTCAGTAATTCATCATATCTGCTACATTCTTCAACTTGGTCGGCACAGAACCCATACTTGAAGCCTCCTTCCCGAACAGGAACCAAGAACTTGAAAAGCAACCACACCCCAAAAGCAAATCCTACTACATCCTGTTACCCTATCCAAGCAGACGCCTGTCACAATTTGGCCCTGCTGGGATGCTTTTAACACCCCATGTCCTCTTTCCCTTGACATCAACAGCCCCACCTTCGGACCTGCATAAAGCCTATGGTTGAATTCTGGGCGAAGCCGCAGTCTGAACTCTCAAAGGGTTCAGTAGACAGTCCACATTCAGATTGCCTTACATCCCGTCGAGAAGGATGACTGCGGTGATGATAAAACTTCTGTGATGAGTTGCCTCATGGTTGCCTCTTCCACAGCGGTTGCACGAACCCTAGAAAGCTCTAAGCAACAAGCAACCCTTAGTAGAGCAAGCTGATACCTGAAATTGCAAAGTGCCCCACATATGAAAATGAGGAGTGCTTGAGAGTCTTGTAAGAGCACTACAAGAGTACCATAAGGGTACTATCAGTGTACTATTAGAGTACGATAAGGATACCATCAAGTCTTGGACCCTGGGGAAATGAAGCCTTTTCGTACCCGTTGGGATTGTGCTGTGGCCCGTGCAGTACAGGCACCGACACACTGGAGTTGGCCAGAGCCTCCGGTGTGCGACTCGGTGCTCAGCTGCTTCACCCCGTGGGTATCGGGATTAGTATAGGTTATGCCACCAAGTCATCATGGGCCCGTGTACCTATGTAGTATAAGTATAAAATAGAAAACAAGCATATTATATGGAAGTCATACATGAAGTGTTTCAGGGTAATTGGCCCTTGACGCTTACCCTGAGCTCCACACCCAAAACTAAACCCTGCAACCTACATCCCATGCTGGAAATCAAACGAATTCCAATCATTCGTACAATCCTACAACCCCATAAGGCCCGATGAGACCCGAAACAAGGGCAATCTTTTTTTGGAATCACAAACAGCGTAAACCAAATAAAGGATCGTCCTGCTTACTTGGTCGTTCGGGCATTCACCAGGCTAAACCCAACCCTACAACTCTAAGCCAACTAAACTCTATGAACCATGTCAGCCCTACACCCTGACGGGCCCTGACGCCCCAACCGCCGCCCCCTCCCACTCCCCGACCCGTAAGCCCCTGTAGATCCCCAACCCATAACCCTCCAGTCGACCCTTAAAGCCCCAGCAAGCACCAAACCCTACCTTAAACCCCGAATTACCTACCTACCATCTGTAGGGACTATATAAATCATATTCCGGAACCCTAAAAATAAAAGGTAGGTTCTTCAAGGTTAAGGTACACCCTAAACCCTAAACCCCGCCCCCTACTACAATCTTTAGGGACTATACAAGGAAATCATAATCAAGAACCCTCAGAAGGCAAGAGACACCCTAAACCCTAAAGCCTAAGCCCCAGCCCCAGGCAGCTTCCAGCCTCCTTCGGGAACTTGGAAGAGTTGGAGGCTGGTAGTCTCGACGCTGGTTTCTCCAGCCTCATAAGGAGTACTTGGAGGGGCAGGGGACTTACTGCTGAAGATATAAATCCTGCATTACCTTAGGGATGCTAGACTATGGGAATTATGGTGTATTCCTTATTATGGGTAATGCAGGGTTTATACCATCAACCTTAGTAAGTCGTTTATAAGTAGGGTTTTAATTGGGGTAACTGCATTTAAGGTACTTGCAACTCTACCTATAACCTACTTACTAAGTCCCCTGCCCCTCCAAGTAGTTCTCTAACTTAGTAACTAGGGTGCCGCCTGGGGGGTTCCGTAAATGGATCCATAAGAGTTTCTATAGGGTTTCGTTATAGAGTATTCCCCAGAATAATAACAGTACCTAAGACCCCTTATGTAACCTAGATCAATCTCCCTTGGGCAGCCCGTAAATACACGACCATCCTTGCGGCCGGAAGCCAAAACGCACTAAACCCTTAAGCCTAAGCACCAGACTCTTACCCTTAAAGGAACCTTCAAAGGAACCCCTAAGCCCTGAACTTAACACCCGGCCCGCAACCCCTAAACCTGAAACCCCTAGAACTCTAAACCCCTAGATGCTCGACTCTACCATCGCATGAAGCCCAAGTACCATCACATGAAGCCAAGTGCTGAAGGAGTTTGTCATTGTACTTTAGCACCACAGCACTTCCGAAAAAGGGCCTGTTGATCCTAAGTTTACGATGCTTCTTGGTTTACTTGGAGCCTTACGGAAAAGACCGTGCAGATTACTTCAGCCCTGAACCTACAGAAATAACAGGACCCCTTAACTATTCAGAAGGAAAAATGAAAAGCGCTGAAGCGCACTAAATTCTACGAGTCTGAACGCTTTGCATGCCTCAGACCACAAAACGAAACAGAATCTTCGAAACCCTGAATTTCTAAAAAAAAATCACCAATACATTCAGACCCTTTACGCAGAGGAAGGTTGCAGGGAACGCCCAGGCTCCTCAACCCTCAAGCCTAAACCCGAAACCCCGAAACTCTCACGCTCCAAACCCCTAAACCCTCTGGGCTTATGTGAGAAAGATCCCGTAAGGGAACCCTTACAGGAACCTGTGAGGGCCCCAAACCCTATAGTAAACCCTATAAAGTTGGAAACCGAATTAAGGCCAAATAGTGCTGGGATTCCCTATACATTACTCTTAAGGATTGAAGCTATTGGGTTTCCAATTTTTAGGCTTCTACTGTAAACCCTAAATGGACCCCTGCAGAGAGCCGGGAGTCACTGCCTTGTGAGTGCACGCCACCACGAGGATCTCGTCCCCTGACTTGGGAAGAGGGTCGTGTGAGGGTTCAGGGTTACAGGGTTTAGGGTTCGGGGTTTAGGGTTCTAGGGTTTGTGTTTGGCTGTCGGGCTTAGGGTTTGGGAGTTTAGGGCCTAGGCTCCTAGGATTTAAGGTTTTGGGCTTCGTTCTAGGGCCCTGAATAAATTGGTTAGGGTTCATAGAAGGTTCAGATTTCCGGGTGTAGGGTTTAGGGTTCAAGGCTTGCTTCTCACTACGCTACAGTATACCACCGAACCCCTACTGCAATTACTATCCACTATATTGCCTCCCTAAGGGTCCAAAGGACCCAATAATCAGGTACTTGGGTTTAGGATAATAATTATGTAGCTCAATATTTAAGAGAGTATATGATTATTATGTACTTGGACCCTTAGGGCCTGGGCAGCCCGAGAGCAAGAAGGCAGGCATTCCCATATTTTGCTTCGCATTGCACAGGTTCAAAGGGGAAAAGGAGGGACCCTTAATGGGGACCCCTACCCTATAATGGGCCATATAATGGGTATATAATAGCTATTATATTAACGGTATATACCGAGGGGTCCTTATTAAGGATCCCTCCTTTTAGCCTTGCACAGGTCGAGTCTATGACATGTCCTTGTCTATGAGGTAGAGCGCGTGCTTGGCGGCCTCCTGCACGCGAACCTGGCTGTTCTTGGAATCCCGTAAGAAATCATATGGGAGTTTCCCAAAATAGGGGACCCTAACATGGCACCCTAAGTAGTAGAATCCCTATTATAAGGACCCCAAAATAAGGTACCCAATTTTGACAACCACCCATATGTTTTGTTCCTTCCGAAGAAATCATATACCTGTGGATCCAAAAACCTACCGTTTTAAGGGTCAGATCCTCTAAATTAAGGGGTCATAACCTACTATTTCATAGGGTTTGGGGCTACAGGTACTCAAAACACGAACCTATACAGAACTTAGAACCCCAGCAAAAAATGTAGTTTTAGCTGTTTCTTAGGGATTATAATATCCAAAAATTAAAAAAAAAATATATATATATATATATATTTCTAAGCACCCCTAAGAGGTGTTCAACAGCGGCCGAGGAGCATCATCATCATAGCTCATCTCGCGCAGCTTCACGGCCATGGGGGCTGCTTTCTCACCCATCCGGCCGCAAGCCGTGACAGCTAGCCACTTTATAAACCTCAGGTTGAGGGTTTTGGGTGGGGTAATACTTGCTTAAGCCAAACAAACCCTTAAACTTCGGCAAACTATCCCCCACAAAGCATAAAGCTTAAGAGCTCTAGCAAGACACCAAGCGTGGTATCCCATTCTTGGTCTCACCACTTTGAGCACCGCAGAGGGTTCTTCTTTGCCAATCTCTCCCAAGGCAATGCTGGATGCCTTTAAGTAGCGGTCTTCTGGCGACGTGATATCCTCGGCTTCCCAGTAGCCCCCACGGTTTCGGGTTTGGGGTTTATCTTGTTTAAACTGGCTGTAGATTTGAACGTACCAGAAGACAAAGCGTTAACGGGCAACAGTTGGGGGTTTCCGAGAATAGGGGAGCCGAATGTAGTCCTTATTATAAGAACCCTAAATTAAGGTGCCCCTGATTTTCGGAAACTCCCATTTGGGTACCCAGCATCCTGACCCAACACATTGAACATCGCTGTCACGGAGGCCGCGGCCAGCCCTCCCATCTTACCGAGAGCCTCTGACTCCGCTGAGGCAACAAAACCCAAAACCCTAAACCCACAAACCCACAAAGTCTAAACCCTACGCCCGAAGCCCTAAACGTCTAAACTCCTACACCCTAAACCCTAAACCCCTAAACCTCTAAACCCCCAAACCCTGAACTCCTAAACCCCTAAACCCTAAGCCCTGAGCCTCTGCTGCGGCAATACGGACATCCTTTCCTTCCGTGTCGTCCAGCCGGTCGATGAGCTGAGGGATAGCCCTCGCAGCCTTCTTACCTGGGCGGTTTGGGGTTTAGGGCTTAGGGGGGCTTAGGGCTTAGGGGCTTAAGGATTTAGGGTTCTCGGGTAACCCACTGGGAACACACAGGTATGGAGATATGTATACGTACATGTTTTTGGATATTGGAATATGTATTACATACATATATATATATATATATGCACATACGTATGTCTAGTGTGTCATTGCAAAACCGAGTAACCCATCTTGCCGATTTCGTGGGCGGCGTCCAAGCGTGCCAAATTCTTAGGGGAATCAAGCAGAGCCATCCACTCTTCCAGATCTGGTCCTGCCAGATTGTACCCTGACAGTAGCAGCCCTCATAACTACCCTTACTCAAAACCCGCACAACTGCACTCAAAATCACCCTCGAAATACCCTTATCTTAATAGCACCAAAAGCAGTCGCCCTGCAATTTTGCAGACCTTGCAATTTAGTTGACCTTAACCTTCACCTTAACTTACACCCTATCGTACCCGTGGGAGGTCCCCGTACCCCTGTAGTACCCTTTAAAACGCCGTAGGCCCTAAACTCTACAGCCTTATAACTACCCTTAAGGAAGTCTTATAGCAATAATCACCCTTACAGCGCGCCTCTCCTATTTACCATTATAGCATCCTTGAACAAGTCCTGCAAATCCTGAACCCCAAACTCTAAACCCTAAGCTCCAAACCAACCCTGAACCCTAAACTCTAGACTCTAAGCCCTACGCTCTAAGCCCTGAATTCTTCTACTAGGTCTCGAGGATGTCCTGGTAGACCTTCGGCCGTCGCTGTGTCGGTTTGGAGCTCGGCAGCCGTCTCCACATTCTTGATACCCTCAACCTGGTTTCCGAAGCTTGGCTTCGAGGTTTCCTTGAAGAGTTCCCAGGTTGCCTTCCTTTAAGGCTCTATAAGGGCTTGATACTCTCACCCTGGTTTGCCAACCATCCCTTTAGGGTGTAGGGCTTTGAGGATCCCTTGTTGCCTTCAAGGCTTCCTATCCGGGATCCTTTGAGACCCTAGAAGGGCTTCATAAGGGACTTTATATGGGAGTTTCCGAAAATAGGGGACCCTAGTTTAGAACCCTAAATAGTAGGATCCTAATTATAAGGACCCCAAAATAAGGTACCCTAATTTTCGGAAACTCCCATATAAGCATCGATCTCTATACAGTGTAGGGTTGCTCTAAGGGTTCCTTCAGGGATTGCAGGGCCTGGGGTGAGGGTTCAAAACATCACCAACGAACCCTAAACTCTATACCCCTATAGGTACCTGAAAGGAACCCCTATAGGTACCCTGAAAGGAACCCTTAAACCCAAATGCACAACCCCAAACCCTAAACCGTCCCTTGGTTTTGCGACATCACTAGACCTGCGATCCGGCAATGCGGTATGCTGTGGCCACCCAAAAGGACCACAGGGACCTTAGATAGGGGTTTAGAAGGGTAGGGGTTTAGGTTTAGGTGTTCAATTCTAAGTTTATCTTGGCTGCTCTGTATCACATGGGGAAAAAGTTCATAGTTTGGGAGATCAGCGCAAATGACGACGACAACGACCACCACCACCATCACTAACAACACGGCGACTAACACGACCACGGCGAAGGCGATAACGATGACCAACAGGACCACAACAACCACGACCAGCCACAAACACCAACCTCCAACCATGAACCACAAGCTAAACACCATCACTACCATCACCACAACCACTGCGACGACGACTGTGACACTACTGCTTCCACTACGACGACTATTGCTCCTGCTGCTGCTCCTCCTCCCAGTCCCACTCCCACTCGGCGACTGCGACTGCGAGCAGTGCTGCTGCTACTGCTACTGCTGCTGCTTCTCCTACTGCTACTCCTAGTCCTACTCCTACTCCTGCTGCTGCTGCTGCTAATTACTAGTACCACGATGATTGCTACTACTGCGACGGCGACTGTGACTGTGACTACGGCGAAGACGAAGACTACGACGATCAAGGCGGCGGCGTCGGCGACAGCCACATAAAGGACGACGACGATCGCGGCTGCAACAACGACACCAGCAGCGACCAGCAACACCATGCAAGAAGTGCAACGTAAACAGACGGCGGTAATTGACGCCAAAGCCTCCAAAGCCTTTAACACCAGCACCATCTGCCATCCCTCTCGCCTGAACCCGATGTCAGCCGACACCGCATACTTCCTGAACAAACGCTAAGTGCTGGCTTGAGTCAATGCTACAGGGAACAGCAGCGCCATGATCTGGATTTGGCAAAGGACACACTCTGGGTATGCCACGATTACGGCTTGACTCTCGCTGCTGCGGTGCGATTGATGATTCAGGTTTAGGGTTTAGGCATTGCTGACACCCCCCCCCCCGAAGAACCTACCTTTTTAAGGACTTATACCAGGAATCATAACAGGGAAGCTTAGAAAGGTAGCTTATTCAGGGTGAAGGGAGTTCGGAAACATATGGGAGCCTCAAGGGCTGTCATAAGGAACCCGAATAAAGGCTAGGGTTTCGGGTTAAGGGTTTAGGGTTTCCTAGTGACTGCCCAATGCCCCAAACCAAGATTTCCAGATCGGCAAGATTCTTGGTAATCTTGACCCCCCTGGCCCACCAAGCTTACCAAGATTACCAAAGTTTTGGTTCATCTGGGCACCCTGCAAGACTATCAGGATTGCACAAAAACAACCTTGACTAGATTACCAAGAATAGGAGGAGTTATAAAACTGTTAGTGGATCTAAATTGCCGGCAAGTCGTCGTCGTCGTCGTCGTCGTGGTAGTAGTAGTAGTAGTAGTAGTAGTAGTAGTAGTAGTAGTAGTAGTAGTAGTAGTAGTAGTAGTAACAGCAGCAGTAGTTGAGTAGTAGCAGGAATAGTAGAAGCAGCAGCAGCGGCAGCAGCAGTAGCAGTAGCAGTAGCAGTAGCAGTAGCGGTAGCAGTAGCAGTAGCAGGAGCTGGAGCAGGAGCAGGAGCTGGAGCAGGAGCAGGAGCAGGAGCAGTAGCAGTAGCAGTAGCAAGAGCAGGAGCAGTTGCAGTAGCAGGAGCAGTTGCAGCTGCAGTAGCAGTAGCGGCAGTAGCGGCAGCTTCAGCAGCAGTCACGAGCGGTGTAGTAGGTCGCGGGCTTGTGGCAATGACAGCACTGGTTGCCTCTGTTGCTGCATCCGTTGGCACAGGGCACTTTGGCCAGCTATCCGGAGAGATAAGAGGTGGGAGGGGGGGGGGGGGTCCTGTTCAAAGTATAATATACTATATAATGTACTGGTATAATATACTATATACTATATCCTGTTATTTACGGTCGATACTCGGCTTGTCTTTGAAATTCCCAGATACCTCGAACGTCCGTCGGAAAATGTTGTTTTGCACCACTTGTGAGTGCATCAGACTCCAATGAGAGCCCACCCAAAGGCTGTAAGCACCTATATTATCTTATCAAGGCCAAGATAATTGGATAGGCCCGGTGTAACATCTACTACGAATATATATATATATATATATATATATATATATAGGGACTATACTTACGCATTTTTCTGAGCCCCATTGTACATGCTTTGGCCTTACAGTGGCGTCTTGTTAGGACTTCGGAACCAGAGTATAGAGTATGGACTATGGGGGGCACATGAACCCCAAGCATCCCTACAAAACTATTTCACGACGCCATGTACACCGAGATAGTAAGATGTGTAGCAAACCCTATATTGCCCTACAAAGTCTTGCAAGACCCTGACCTCAAGAACCAAACATTTTTAAACCCCTCGAGTTGTCCCTATAGTATATAATCAACATGCATCACCCTACACTTTCTTGCAAGCCCCTAGGCCCAAGAAACTCTGTTGCTGCTGAAGCCTTCGGACAAGCTCGCCACGCTCGGTCATAAGATTCCCGCCCCGTGGTCCTGGGTTTAGGGTTCAGGGTTTGGGGTTTAAGGGCGGGGTAAGCCCTGAAATGCAAACCCCCAAAACCCCAAACCCTTAAAGGATCCCTGAAGAGCCCTAAGCTAAACCCTAACTGTCCTCCAGAAGGGATGCATCCGCAGTTGCCGTTGACACCGTGGCACGCGGATCGGAAGAAGGTAAGCCCTTGAGTACGACTCCTTCATGGTTGAGGCCAGTAGAGGTAAGTTGCTGCCCTGACCCTAAACCCTGAACCCCAAGATCCTAAACCGTTAAGCCTTCACGGTTCAGAGTAGTATACCATGGGAGCCACAGAGCTCATCGTATTGTATTTGCTGGCAATAAGGAACCCTAATGAATAAGTCTGAGCAAACTCAAACCCGGCTTCCATAGTAGGTTCACCCAAAACCACTAAACCCCAAAAAGGAACCCTAAACCACTAAACCCTAAACCCCGAAAATAAACCCCCAAAGCCCGATAGTACCCTTATAGATTCCTTAAAGGAATCCTTAAAGAAACCTTAAAGGGAACCCTAAACCCCTAAACCCCAAGAAGGAACCCGAAGCCACACCTCCAAGGATGAGAAGGAAGGAGACCCCGGTGGCCAACCAGTTCACGCTCTTCACGTTCTCTGCGCCTTTTAGGGTTTGGCATCTAGGGCTGTAGGGCTTTTTAGGGCTTAGGGTTTAGGGCTTTAGGGTGTTAGGGTTTGGGGTTTTTGTTGGGGTTTAGGGTTTAAGGCTTAATGTTTAAGGTGTTTTTTTGCTGTAAGGGCCGTTGTCCGTCTGCTGAGTTGTCTCTGCTATAGGGTTTAGGGTTTAGGGTGTCCTTTAAGAGCCTCCTTTTTTGGGGTTCCGTATTATGATTTCTTTGTAAATGTCCTTAAACAGGTATCCAAGGGTAAAAGTAGGAGGCATTATAGGGTAGGGGTCCCCATTAAGGGTCCCTCCTTTTCCCCTTTGAAGGTAGGTTCTTTGAAGTCTAGGTAGGTTTTGGGTTACACTCTTCACGTTCTCTGCGCCTGCCCAGGTCTTCGATTATCCAGGAATTCGTCAATACACCTTATACAAGACATGAGGCAGTGTAAGTATATGATGTACATGCACACATCCATACATCCATGCATGCATACATACATACATACATACATGCATACGTGTACGTATGTGTGAATATATATATGTGCGTATTCATAAACATATACATACGTATCCAGATCTGCATGTTTTGTGTGTAATTAAACATATATGTGTATACATGACATGAATAGAAGCGGTCGGACCCTCAATTTGATTAAAGAAATACTCCTCATGTAGGGTATATTGGAAGATCTGGTTCTCAGGAGTTCGGGTTGACAGCGTTCTGTAGGCACCTATAAGAAAAGGAGTTCCTTTTGGGGGTTCATACTTAGAATTCTATAAGGTAATCCCAAAAAGGAACTACTAGGGGGCCGATTAGGGTCTAGGGGCTAGGGTTCAAGGTTTAAGGCGGTATTATAGGGGCTTTAATCAGTAGACGACGGCTTTGTAGTCCCACCACCCCTAAACCCCTAAACCCTAAACCCCTAAACCCTAAACCCCTAAACCCTAAACCCCTAAACCCTTCAACCCGAAACCCCTAAACCCTCTGAGTAAACCCGGCAAAACTACCAAAGACTCCAGTCTCAGCCTTGACCACCCTACACCCTAAATCCTACCCTAAGGGTCCTTTAAAGGACCCAAGCATTAGTGTCTTCTCAAGGTTGATTAGGGTTCTATAAGGGGTTTAGCGGATTTTCTAGTAGGTTTTGAAGGTCCAAAGGACCCCCATTTATTAGGTACTAAGGATGAGGATAGTAGTTATGTAGGTTACTACTTGGGAGAGTATATGATAATTAAGTACTTGGACCCTTAGGGCAAACTAAACCCCTAAACCCTGAAGCCCTACACCTTAACCCTCTGTCGCCTACAAGTGCTGGAAAGGCAAACGCCATGGCAGACAGTGGCCCACCGAGAGTGTTGATGACACCGACCTTTGCAAAAGGGTTTCGGGGTTAGGGTTAAGGGTCTCGGGATTTATACAGGGTTTAAGGTCTGGGGGTTTAGGTCTCAGTTTGCTCTCATGTCTAAGGGGTAAGGTCTGGCCTTTTAGTGTTCGAGGGGTTTGGGTTGAAGGTTGAGGGTTTAGGCGGCGGTCTTGCTGAGGAAAGAACCTGAGAAATTCAGAATACGCATTCAAAAAGAAGTGTTACCGTTGTTAACCTCACGATACTCATGGCCATGTCATGTGCAGAAGAGTGCCCGAGGTTCACGGCGCCAAGGTAGAGCATTCAGGGATGATGCCGTGAACCCTAGAGAGAGGCTAAGAGAACCTGAATCCCGAAACCGAAATCCGACAACCTTATGGGAATATTCCTATAAACACAAAAGACACGAATAACACACCTTACCGGTAGCCAAAAGAAACCCTACTTCAGTCCCCAAATTCGAAAATTCCGAGATAAAACAACCCAAGCAATACCTAAGCAATACCTCTTGTTGGGAACTGACTTAAGTTACCAAAGCCATGCAATCTACGAACTTAATCCCTTAACCCTCCACCCTGGGAAACCGAGGTTTAGGCAAAGCTTCGAGTGTCGGACCTTTTCATTTTTTTCCTGCGCAAGTCGAGGAGCTTCGGATCTGGTCTCCCTTTCTCGGATCCTTGCCTAAAGGGTCCGAAGTAGCTGCATGGGCAGCTCACTACATTTGCGGAGACCCTAACGTCCAGAACTAATTACCCACAGCGTAGAAAGCAGAGTTTCTATTCTCCAGTCGGAAATGTTGCTATGGTCCGGACAAGTATCCCCCATATTGATAGGATCTTGATGCTGAGGGCTTACATTATTGTCTGAACTTCCGAGTTTGCCTCATATCCTTCTCACTTCTCTATGAGGTACAAGGCCTCGGCGGCAGCTGTCTGCACGTTGTGATTGTCATCGTACTTCATCTTGTGAATCAAAGGTTTCAAATGGGCTGCTTCCTTACCAAGCAGGCCACAGGTCTTGATAGCGAGCCATTTCGTAAACCAAGGGATGTATGTCATCCTCGCTTTGGCCACGTTAAGCACCTTCTCGGGCTCTTTTTTGCCAATCTTCCCCAAAGCCGCGCTGGCTGCTTTCAGGTAGGGATCATTCGCCGACTTGACTTCCCCGCCCACCCCGTCGAAAATCGCTGTCACCGAACCCGCAGCCTTCGCACCCATGCTCCCCAGAACCTTGACCTTAGCCGCCCCTAAAACCGAAACAAAGAAAAATACTTATTAATCCGCTTAAGTTATATTGTAAGGAAAATTAACCATCAATCATTCCTAAGAGCAGTAAAGTGACCGCCCTAAACTCTAAACCCCTGAACCCCTAAACCCTAAACAATTCCCAAAAGCAGTAAAGTGACTGTAGCAACACGGACATCTACTGAGCGGTCGGTCAATCCCCGGGAGGCGAGTTTCGGGATCGCCGCCTCGGCCTCCTTGCCTTAGTCGCCGAGTTATACGGAAAGACTTCCTGGTTTAGGGTTTAGGGTTTCGGCTAAACGCTGTGGTTAATTATTACATGGAGGCGGTTCTATGAGGGTGTTAATTACGCCTTTTAAGGCTGATCCTGCCGATTTCCCAAACCCTAAACCCTTCCCAGGCCCGAAACCCTAAACCCCAAAACGGGTACGAAGCTACCCATCTTGCCGATTTCCTCGATCGCGTCCAGACGCGCCGCTCGGTGAGGATCGTCAAGAAGTTCGATCCACTCTTGTAAGGATGGGTCGTAGAGCCCCGCCAACCTTCCTGGGAAAAGGTTTTGAGGTTTAGGGTGTAGCTCCCCATGGAATTTACTTTTTCATGGACATATACATATATATAAAGAAATCGCAATAAGAACAACAATACCAGGAATAAGAATACTCATAGGGAGCCCCCCCAACATAGGAAGGCTTCATGGGGTAGATCCTTTCAGGAGCCATTTTGCATCTTCGAAAGCAGCCCTTGATGACCCTCAAAAATCAGAGTAGCCGTGTTATAATTAGTAGCCGAGAGTGGCAGCCGTTGCAGTAGCCCAAACCCCTAAACCCTAAACCCCCTTACAATGGCTTCCAGAGTCCTTCAGCCCAAGACCCCGAGACCGGATAACTTAAGTTACCATACTAAAGGAACCATATTGCACTAACTTAAGTTATCATACAAAAGAAACACATGTTAAGTATTACTATAGATCCCTACGACGGCAACATAAATGAAAGTCCTTAACAACAACACAGTTATTTGTAAGGATCCAAGAGCACCAGACCCCTAGAGCCTAGACCCACAAACCCTTTGAACCCTAAACCCTAGACCCTGAACCCCCAAACCAACCTCACACCCTAAACCCAGAGACCTAAACCTAAACCTTAATACACAAATCCTTGCGTAAACACATATCCCAGATATTATATACACGCTAATCCTTGAACCTTTGACACCCAAAGCCGTGAAATCCCAACCCTAAACCCGAAACACCAACCGTAAACCTGAAGCCATCAACCATAAATCGCATCATACCTTAAACCCTGAACCCTAAGACCCAAACCATAAGCCCGAAATCTCAGAACCCGTCCTTCGTCCACCTCTGCGTCGCCCTGCAACTCCGCCGGCTTCTCCACGTTCTTCAAACGGTCGACCTCCTCAAGGTTGAGGGTTCAGGGGGTTTAGGATCAAGGGGTCCTTTAAGGGAACTATGTAGGCTCTGCAAGGGTGTTAAGTATTCAAGGGGTTTCGGGCTTGACTTTAAGGGTGTCAGTTTTACGACTTTAGGGCTTTAGAGTTTAAGGTGTTGGTTACTAGTGCTTTTATTAAAACTGACTGACTGTGCACCTGTGACTCATCCGGAGCTAGGATGGTTTAGGATTTAGAGTAGGAGTTTAGGGTTGAGAAAGGGACGCTGTGGGGGCCCAGTTTTCCCACACAGTGGATTTCAAGGGTTTCTTAGATGCTGTGTCTATTGTCTTGAAGTACTGTTACTTACGTTGCTTCATGGCCAGACCGCATGCTTGTTTTTGTTGGTCATGAAGTAATGTGTATTATTAAGGGCATTAATTGCTGTGACAGATCACATGTTCGTCTTGCTTGCTACGAAGTAAAGCCCTGTTAGGTTTCAGGTCTGCCGGCTAGTTTAGCGAATCACCTTGCCCGTCCCCCCCAAACCGTTAAACCCTAAACCTGTCTCATACCACCGATGTTTTTTGAGACGACGGGCCTGGGAGCTGCCTCGGCGTGTTGCATCTGTCATGACCAGGCACAAAGACCTTGAGGAAAAGGGTGTAGGATTTAGGGTCTATAGGGTTTAGGGATTGGGGTTCAGGGTTTATAGGGCTTGGGGATTCGGGCTTAAGGATTAAGGTTGAGGGATTACACGAGCATCCAAAACACCACAAACAAGAACAACGACAACAGCAACATAATCAGTTCCAGCAAAAACCTTCCAGCTACAGCTACCATCCTTCCCCTTTCCTGATTGGCCCCCTCCACAAAACCCTAAACCCTAAACCCTTAGAATCTGCTAAGCGTCAGTGCTGCGGAGAGCCGCATCGCCATAAGTTGGATTTCACAAAGAACGCAGAATGGTACGCACAAACTGAGTCTTGACTCTCGTGGCTGCGGTGCATGTATGCAAAGGGCTTGCACATACTCGGGACTGGAAGAAGCCATGCTTGCTGATATGGAAAAACGCACAACCATCGCGAAAATCAATGTAGGGGCCTTAACAATCTAAATGGGTCCCTTTTAAAGGGTTCTTCAAAATGGCAACTATCAGGCAAACTACAACGGGGTTCTATAAGGGTTTAGATCCCTTGTTAAGCCGCTTCCAGGCCCGAGCCTGGGCCAACCGCTTACCAATGCACCTTACAAACCTACCCAGAGATCCCAATACCCCTTAATTAAGGCACATGGCTTAATATTCTGATTTAAGGTATATTCCTTGATTAAGGGGTAGGGATCTCAAGGTGCCCTGGGGACCAAAATAGCCCAAAGGCCTTATTTAGTATAGTCTTTGGGCCCAAGAGCCTTAATACATTAGTCCTTAGATCCCTAGGGCTATACTGTCCGGTTCTTAGTAGGGAATGGGGGAATGGATCTGTACAGAAGTCCTCATATAATCTCTAAAAATAGTCTGTGTAATCCCATCCCCCATTCCCAACTAAGAACCAGACAGTATTGGGCAGAATGTAGTAACCTGATTAAGAAACCTTGGGCCCTTGTTGGAGTTCCCTATATTATATGAACCCTACCATTGTGGGGATATGGGCACAGGATTTCTTAATCAGGTTCCTACATTGGGGGCCTCAGTAATGTGCTGAGCGAGAAGACCATGCTCACATTTCCATGAACACATTCCACGAACTGTTTCATGCACTGAGTCAGTATAGATTAACTTGGAAGCCAAGTAACCCTGAAAGCGCAAAAAAGTTGATTGGTGAATCGAATAAGGTGTTGAGGGATGTAGTCTGATATGGTTTTCATAGAGGCTACAAGGAAATCATAGCCCCCCGAAAGCCCGATTCTAAATTGTTAACTGTGCGATCGACTTCAACATCCTACGCAACCGCACGAAACGTGCAGCCTGCATGCACTACAGCCAAATTCAAACTTCTCGGCGCCAACACTACGACGCACTGAAGTGGATGCCTTACGGGCTTGGGGTTTACGGTGTACCGGGCACCAAGACAGCAGTTTCCACCGCTGGGGCTTTGCGTGCTGCGCCAGACACGGACCAACCAGCCTCTGCAAATCCTTTCCCGATTCCGCTCCTCTAAGTTTATTCTAAGATGATTCCGGAGTTCCTCTGTTCCTCCTTGTCGGGATTGCAACTTCCTTGGCAGATCTCTCTGCCCACCCACGGTTTAGGAGTCGGGCTCAAGGTTTACAGGGTTGTCGGGCGCTAACCTCCGAACATAAGCCAACAACAGCCCCACAACCCGAAACACTACTGAACCAAGAAAACCCTGAACTTTCCCTAAACCTTAAACCTTAATGAAACCCACAGGCCTAAACCCTAGACCTGAAACCCTGAGCCTCAAAGCCATATAAGCCACCTGCAGCACCGAGACCCCAAAATCGGCTAGGTTTGGGGGGGCTAAAGCCCAAGGGGCCCAAAGCGCATTGAAGCGCTGGATGAGCCGAGCATTGAGATAGAACCTGAGCACTTCTTAAGTCTTTCTCAGTTGTCCCTACTATGTTCCGTGAGTCTCCAAATAGAAAGAATGCTTCGTTGATGTATGGACCGAAGCAGGAGGAGGACGTGTTGGGGCTGTCAGGGTTTAGGTTCGGGTTTAGCGTTTAGGATTTATACGGCTGTAGCTGCTCTCTCAGTAGGTAAAGCGGGTACTTCTCTTTGTAACGTAAACCAACTCGAGTACGCCTACAGCAGCGCAGAGACTCTTGGGAGCCAAAGATTCAACCCATAAACTGTAAACCGGAAGAAGTGACAAACCAAAACAGTCCCTAAGAGCGGCCCAAATAGAAATCTTATTGAAATTAAACCCTTAGAGGAATCGTTTTCAGCTGATTAATCTCCCTGTCTTATAAGCGATAATCGACATAGAAGCCTTAACAATCAGAATAGGCTTTTGGTGTACGTTACATACATATACTGCGGAACCTCAAGCAGTATTGGCAATTAATTCCTGGGCTTTGAAGTAACCGGGGAGAAAAAAGTATAGACTTGTTTTTCATATTTGGTTCCCTTTAAGTAACAGGTCCAAAAAAAGCCCAGAATTAGGCCCCCCATATTACTTGTATCCCGCTTTTAAAAATCCCACGAGTCTCCCGGCCGGGCCAAGAGGGATGCGGGGTTAAAGGGTTCAGGGTTTAGGCCTTACCCTGAGTGTCCAAAGGACCCAATAATTAGGTACTCGGTTTTGGGATGGTAGTTATGTAAGTTAGGATTTTGGAGAGTATATGATTATTAGGTACTTCGACCCTTAGGGTTAAAGTAAAGCCAGAAAGTTGGAATATGATTATCCTAAGCCCTTTATGGTAAGTTATAAGGTATCCTACCCTGAAACCATATTCCAACTTTCTGGAGTTCCCTGTAGGGCCTTGGAGGTTTAGGGGTCTAGGGTTTGAGGTTCTGAGCTCCTCTTTGCAGGGATGTTCAGGGTCTAAGCCCGAACGCCTGATAATATGAGCCCTTGGAGCCTACCGCCTTAACCCTACACACCAGACCCTAAGAACTACTGTTGATGATAGAAATCCTGCATTACCTTAAGGGCCCTAGACTATGGGAATTATGGTATATTCCTTGTGATGGGTCATGCAGGATTTATACCATCAGCCGTATAAGCCCTGTAAGCCCTAAACCCCATATCAAGCTCTCTCAGCGAGTGGCATGCCCGCATGGGAAAGCGCATAGACCTTGCACTGGGCGCAGAGGACCCAGAGTTGACATTGGCTTTCGGGGTTGCTTTGAGGGGCTCTCTTTTAATGGCTCCCTTTAAGGTGCCATGGGCTTCCTTTGAAGGGTTCTTTAAGGTACGCTCGGCTTTCTTTCACGGTTCTTCGAGAGTCCTCGACAGGTTTAGGGCTTTCGGATTTAGAGTTTCCTTGTGCGGGTTCCTCTAAGGACTTCTTGAGGCTTGTCTATGGTACTATGCGGCATCTGCGGAGGTGCTGTCGTGGTTGCTTCGAATTCAAGGCTGAGGTGTGACCCTGTTCTTAAATTGGATTCCTGTAGCTCCAAACCCTACACAATAGCATATAGTAGGTTCTGACCCCTTAATTAGCGGGTCGAACCTTTAAAACGGTAGGCTTTTGGATCCCAAGGTTTGTGCTGGGCAAGCAGAGGGCGTCATGATTTGTTGTAGGCTCGTAGCTCAGCTAAGGGGATCGGGAGCGAAGTTTCCGAAGGCAGGGACGGTTGTGATTTGAAGGGCTGTGAAGTTGCCAAGATGACCTCTGAAACCGAAACGTGCTAAGCAAGGGTTCAGGGTCTGGGATGTTAGTGTTAGTGGTTTAGGGGTTGGGGAACCCTAGTAGGACTTAGGTCATGGAGCTGAGTTAACAATCAACACCGGGTTGAAAGGTGTATACTAGCAGAGCTATGTCAGGCTTTCAGAGGGGTACCACTACCCCAAGGGTCCAAAGGACCCCCAAAATAAACAGGCACTTGGGTTTAGGATAGTAGCTATGTGGGCTACTATCAGGGGAGAGTATATGATAATACTTGCAGGGGCAGGGGACTTTCTAAGTAGGTTATAAGAAGAGTTATAAGTACCCTGAATGGAGTTATATCACCACAATTATAGGAAGCCTGCGCTGCTGTCTGAAACCTGAATGAGGCTCGAGAAATCGAGTCGGGTGTGCAGGCTGACTGCTTCCCCCAAACCCCAACCCTACATTAGGGATGAGGGTTTAGGGTTTAGGGTTTAGGGTGTCCCAACCCCAAGTTTGAGATTACGGATGACGGTACAACCCTTCTCCCATCGTTCAACCCCAACCTCTATCATCTCTTGCCTTCACATCTGAACACTGCGACCGAAACTCCCAAAACATCCGTGGCAATTTGGAAAGTAGAACCCTGTTTAATCAACCCCTCCTTCCCTTCGGGGCGGGATTTATAGAATGGTCCCTATAGGCAGTGACCAAGGTTTAGCAAACCCTAAACCCTAACCCTAATTCCCCAATCCCGAAAGCCTACTCCCTAACCCTCACTGGCCCAAAACCCAAGGGAGTAAAAGTTGAAACTTTCAGAATCGACTACCTTACAAGAACCCCAAAAGTTGAAAAGTTTAGTTTACAGCCAATAAGAATCTACGCTATCGGATACAGGCTGTCGGAGGGATTCCGGTGAAGGTCTGTTTGCTAGTGTACGTCTTGATGGGCCGAAGTGAACATGTCCAGGGCATGGTGCCTCAATACCCTAGGGCTTAGGGTCCGTGCTCGGGAATCCCCGCAACTAAAAGCAACGCTAAGCCATACACATGCGTTGACTGTTAACCCTGCACCCTACACCGTAAACCCTAAAACCTAAACCCTAAACCCTGAAACCTATAACCTCTAAACCCTAAAACCTAAACCCTAAAACCTAAACCCTAAACCCTAAAACCTAAACCGTGAACCCTACACCCACTATCCCAAATTCAGGTGTAGTTCCGAATCCGAAGCCCGTGCAATAGACTCCGCACGCCTGCGGCCATAGCCAGGCCCCGACTTTGCCTCACAGGCGCACAGTAGAAGCCCCTTACAGGTAGGTAGTTCCTCTTCCATAGTACTCCCATAAGGCCCCCATTACCTTATAGGAGTGGTATGGGAGGCTTATGGGAAACTACCCACCTTATAACTACCCACCTGTAAATGTCTTAGACACAGGACAAGCAAAACCCTAAGGTTTAGGGTTTAAGGTTTAAGGTTCCCTAGATCCTGCAGTCATATCCCAAACCCTAAACCCGATATCTTCTATATATGGTGTACTACCGATCTCCTCAAACCCGGCCAGTCCGTTTGAAATAAACATCGCACATCTCCATGCCTCAACAGAACCACGGAGGTCAGAAGAAGGCAACGCGCAAATTGGCCGCTCTGCAAACACCAGCAACAGTTTACTCTAGGGTTTACGGGTTTAGGGTTTGTTTAGGCGTTTATGGGTCTATGGTTGAAGTTCCGGGCGTTACTAGGAGGTGCTTTCAAAGCCTTTGAAAAATATTAGTAGGTAAGATCCTCTTAAGCCCAATAAGGGAAAACATAAAATGTCCCAAAGCCCTACCTAGGTTAGTGGTAAACACTGGCGAAGCCTTCGCACGGACTGTCAGATCAATCCTGCAACGAGCTGTATCCGGTCTTCAAGGGTCCCAGAGCCCAAATAGGTAGTGTGTTCAGTGCAAGACACCACTCAGAGTCTGGATTTGGGAGCCTAAAGCTCTAATTCCTAATTATTTGGGCGCTTTTCACCCTTAGGGTGTAGGATTTATAGGGTCTTGACGAGCTGCAATACCCTGTCAGCACATCTTCCGCATAGGGAACTCCCGCAGCGCAGCACAGTGAGTGCACCTGATTCCTGAGAGTCGGCGAGTTTCACTCTGACAAAGTCCGTAAACGTCCCAAGCTTCAGTATGCAGCTTCAGTGCTGACCGAAATTACACCCTAAATCCAGACTTATAGGGCACGAGACATCCGAAAGCGCTCTGATAAGAAGCTGCGAAGATCAAATTAAGTGCAGCCGGTGCGGCTGAAACGCATCGCTGAGGGAACGCCCGGTCAAGGTGCCGTTCAAGTAGGGCACTGCCTCCTACGATAGGCGGGCTTCGGATGAATTACCTGCGGATCCCAAAACTTACCGTTGTAAAGGCTCTACCATCTAATCAAAGGGTCATGACCTACTCTTTTGTAGGGTTTGGGTTCACAGGTAGTCGGATGTAAGCACATCTCTATATCGACAGTATAACCTAGATATGTTCAGCAAGTAAGAGTCCCGACAGACGTGACCTTGCCTCTACTGAGAGATTCGAAACTGTAACAAGTTTTCCTTCAAGTCTAAACCCTACAGACCCCAACCTTAGCAAGTAGATCAGAGTATTAGGATATGTTAGCTTATAAGGAACCCTACGGAACAAAGTTGGTATACACTGATGCCGACCCTAAACCCTAAACCGAGAAGTAAACTCAGAAGCATCCCCGGTCTTATGCTACACCCAGGATACTGAACTTACTTTGAGCCTGAAGCCGGGACCCTAAATCTACCTAAACCCTAAAAAAGGCTAACCCAAACCATGAGATTTAGGGCTATATGTATATATGTGGATGTATATGTGTATATATATATATGTACAAGAGTAGGGGTTACCCCTGCAACGTGCATGAACCCTACTAAGCCTACTTAGAAGCCAAGCAAGACCTGAAACCGAGCAAACCGAGCAAACCTTACATCGCAGTCGAAACCCTAGGCCGAAGAGTCAGAACACCACACCCGCCCCATCAAACCCACGCC
This sequence comes from Symbiodinium sp. CCMP2592, assembly GCA_905221615.1. NCBI lineage: Eukaryota > Dinophyceae > Suessiales > Symbiodiniaceae > Symbiodinium > Symbiodinium sp. CCMP2592. The sequence continues at coordinate 2,010,025 of CAJNDT010000335.1, forward strand.
TCCCTAAGGGTCCAACGGTTGATGACATAAATCTGCATTACCTTAAGGACCCTAAACTAAGGGAATTATGGTATATTCCTTATTATGGGTAATGCAGATTTTTATCATCAGACGAGGTACCTAATAATCATATACTCTCCAAAATCCTAACCTACATACTATCCCAAAACCGAGTACCTAATTATTGGGTCCTTTGGACCCTTAGGGCTTGTGGGCTAGCGCAGTGACTCCTTCAAATATGAACCCTGAAATCACACCGTAAACCCTAAACCTCAAACCGGTGGCGCACCGAAACGGCTGCCGAGCTGCCATGGGAATGGTGAACAAGGCCGTTCCGCAGCAGTACCTGCGGAGAAAATCTAAAGGGCTTGCGCTTGAGATAAACAGGGTTCACAGGCTCCAATGCAAATCCACAATAACAAGCTGTAAACTCTAAACCCCTAACCCTAAACCCCCAAACCCGAAATGCCGGCAGTTCCTCCGATGGGCACAACCTCTCTTTGGCTTAGGAGTCCAAACTGTGGGAACGAATAGCTTCCTGATTATTTCAGATGGCGCCGGATTTTGTCAACTATGACGCTGAATAAAACTCACCGAAATTTCCTGTGAACGATACAGTACTCACTCACTCACTGATACGCAGCTCCACAAGGCGCTGAGCGTTGCTCAACTTCGGGAAAGGATTGCAGCCATCTGTTATCAGAGGCTGAGACAGTACAATCCTATGATAATATTCCCCCAGACTCGCATGTGGGTGGTTGTCAAAATTATGATCCCTTTTTGGGTACCCTAAATATTAGGTGACGTATTATAGTAAAGATCCAAAAAGGGACCCTAATTTTGAGAACAACCCAAATATCAGACTGACAAGTAACCATAGTAAGGATCCTATTATTATTTAGGGTACTACATGAGGGTCCCCTATTTTCGGAAACTCCCGTACAACTCACAAAGTTGAGAACACCGAATTTCCTTCATAGTACAATCTTATGATAATAATCCCCCAGACTCGCATGTACAACTCACAAAGTTGGAAGCAGGGCACAGGTTATACCAGAACAGCGCCGTCGCCGGCCGCAGGTCATTCGGAGACCGGGTTGCGCGCTCTTGGAACCTCAGAGCGATCCCCAAGGGTCCAAAGGACCCAATAATTAGGTACTCGGTTTTGGGATAGTATGTAGGCTAGGATTTTGGAGAGTAAATGATTACCCTAAGGGCCCAAAGTACCTATAAGGTAGAATGTAGGGTTTCTATATTAGGAATTATTATTATGATTTCGGGAAGTATCCCCCATAACAGTACCTAGGACCCTTTGGGTTATTAGGTACTTGGACCCGTAGGGGATCTTTTAGAACGTTAAAGTTTTGGGGTTTAGGGCTTAGGAGTTGTTTTGAGGATCTTTTCCGACGGTTGAGGATTTAGGGTTTAGGCTTTAGGGAATCTTAAGGTTTAGGGTTCCTTTCAGGGATCTATGGAGGGATCTAACTTAAGCCTTAATGTTTAGAGTACCCAGCTCTTCCACAATGCCACAATGCTTTTAAACAGCAGTATTTCTGTTACTTTATCATAGGATCCCCAGTATGATTTGCAGGAGTTCTCCCTATCTAGGTAAACCCTAAACCTCGAACCTCCAGCAAGGCACATCATTGCAAGTCCTTGCAGCCCCGCGCTGAGGCCATACAGGACCTGGCTTCGGGTCTCTCCGCTTTAAGCTTTGGGGTTTGGGGGGTTTAGGGGTTATCGGGTTGGTGTTTACTCTGGGCATCAGGATTTTAAAGGTGTGGGGTTTAGGGTTGTAGGGTTTACGGGAGGAAAAAAGGTTTCAGGTGTGCCCGGGCTTTGAAAGCTTTTGGTGTTCAAGCCTTGGGGGTTTGGTGGTGTAGAGCCTGGGGGCTTTAAGCTTTGGGGGTTTGGGGGTTGGAGATTTGAAAGTGCGGGCTAATAGGGGTTAAGGATTCGGATTTGCTAGGGTCTGGGAGTGTCAGTTATGTTTCGGTGCTTCGAGCGCCATGGAGAACGGAATCAATTAACAACAACACAAAAACATAACCAATAACCTCAACCTTATACAAACTTGATTCTGTCGTCCTCAGATGGCTTTGTTGCTCTAGGCAGCCTGCAATTTCTAGGACTTTGCGCCTTAAGCCGCAATCACCAAGGACTTTGCGTTAACCCTGAACCCGACTTTAGGTTTACGGCTCAAGGATTTAGATCTTAGGGCTTGAGGACTTCCGGCTCTGGTTTCTTACTTCTAAGTCTAACTACACATATGGGTAGTTGTCAGAATTGGGGTCCCTTTTAGAAGGTACCCTAAATCTTAGGTGCCGTACTACATTAGGGACCGAAAAGGGGATCCATAATTCTGACAAGCACCCATATAGCTTCTTACCTAGATGCTAGCCAAGTTCGTAAGCCCTAGACCCTTGCAAGTCTGATCCCTAGAAAGCTAAATAGGCACCAGCATGGCTCCTTAGGGTTCCTTATACCTTAGTTTTAGAACCTATTCCAGCGATTAAGGCCCCTAGGAAAAGCTCCTTGCAGCCCGAAGACTACCGCCCATGGAGGGTTCGACTCATCTCCGACGTCGTGCCTAGAACAACTTCGAAGGAAGAAAAGGGTGCGATTTGGGCCTGAGGCCTCGGGCTGTGGGACTGTAGGGCGTTAGGACATACACAGGCTTGGGATTTTGGGGTTTATGGAATGGTTGTTAGGTTTCAATTTCGCCGAGATTTGGAGTCTGGCTCCCAGTCCCACTAAGCCTGCTTTTGGGCTAGTTTGCTCCTTAGGGTTTGGGTTCACAAGGTGGGTGGCAGGCTTGTTTATTGTGCTGTGCTCAAAAATTCAGCGCCGAATACCTCATAATCCCCTACTGCAAATAACAAACCCGAAGACCTCGAGCACCGAAACCCTCAAACCCCCAAAAGCTAAATCCTAAACCCCCTGAGCCCTAAATTCTCAGTCCCGTAAGCTCCCAAAGTCCTAATCCCTGAAGCAAAATTCTCTTGCAACCCCTCAACTCCCAAAGCCCCACTTGGAGAGGCAGGGGACTTAGCAAGTCGTTTACAAGTAGGGTTATAGTTTGGGGAACTCCATCTAGGGTTCTTATAACTCTACTTATAACCTACTCACTAAGTCCCCTGCCTCTCCAAGTAATCCCCTAAACGCACACCTTCAACGCCGCAAAAGACTTAGGACAGCCAGCTCGCAGACCTTGCGGCCCCAGATAGCCAAGAGCCCACCCACATATGGGAGTTTCCGAAAATAGGGCACCCTAATATAGTACCCTAAATAGTCGGATCCTTACTACAAGGACACCAAAATAAGGTACCCCTAATTTTCGGAAACCCCCATATGGGGTATAGGGTTTAGAGTTTAGAGTTTGGGGTTTAGGGTTTAGGAGCCCTGAGGGTCCGAGTGGTCCTTATTTATGGTTCTTGGTACCTAAAAAAGTCCTATGATATCGAGCACTCTTTCCTTTGGTTAGTAGGGAATGGAGGAATGGGATACAATTGTAACTACTATTACTACCATTCTTCCATTCCCTACTAACCAAAGGTAAGTACTTGGACCCTTAGGGGTCATGATTGCTGATGGGCCTGCACAAGGTAAAACCTGACTCCTTAAGCCCTTGCGGCAACATCCCGCCCTGCATAGACAAGCCCTGCGAAGAGCCTCGAACAACATCCAGGCAAAACCTTGAACCCCTTGAACACGACTCAACATATGAATCCTTCGGGCCTCAAACTCCTAAACCCTTTCATAGAGCCTGTTTTAACCGTCATGGCCACTGATTGTCACCTACACTGATACTAGTTCTCAGGGTTCCTCGATACACCTAGCCTACTGTGGCTATGTATATTAAAGGTAGAGGTACATTCATACCCAAAACTCTAGTCTAAACCACCAGGACCCGGCCTCTCCTGCAGCATTCGCGGAAGGATTCCTAGAAGCCAGGATGGCGAGGTTTCAATCGTTCAGGTAAAGGCCAAAGGGTTCAGGGGTTTAGGCTTGAGGGCTTAGGGTTTAGGAGTAAAGGGTTGCTACACTGGCGTTGCATAGTTTGCCCGGGGGATCCGTGTATACTGCCGTGCTGGAGTTAGGACCCTAAAACCCCAATAGGGTGGTCTTCTGGCGCCTCACTCCAACTTTTCAAGCAACTTCCAGTCAACCTGTTCCGTCTCTTTCAGCAACTTACCTCTGCTTAGTAGCGAATGGAAGAATGGTAGTACTAGTAGTTATACTTGTACCCCATTCCTCCATTCCCTACTATCCAAGGGTAAGACTACGGCCCTCAAAGTCAAACTAAGTCTACCTGGACCCTAAGGAACCTACATTCTTGGGGCTCCTTATTATGATTTCCTTATATGGGTGGTTGTCAAAATTAAGGTGCCTTTTTGGGTACCCTGATAGGTGTCGTACTATATTAGGGACCCAAAAAGGGACCATAATTTTGACAACCATCCGGATGAGTCAAGGTAAGGAAAGACCTTAGGGATGATCTGCTTGACGACTGCCAAGCTCAGTCGCCTTTCCAGTCTCCAAGTCGGAAAGCAAATTTGGGACTTTCCGAAAATAGGGGACCCTAGGGTTCCGTAAAGGGATCTGGAAGGGTCTATAAAGGGTTTAGGGATTAGGGTTTGGGGAATTTCCGAAAAAAAGGGGACCCTACTATAGCACCCTAAATAGTAGGATCCTGATTATAAGGACCCCAAAATAAGGTACCCCTAATTTGCGGAAACTCCCATGTGGAAGCCGTGGCAGGTAGGCGTAAAGCAACTTCTCGGAAAGCTCTGCCAGCTTATCCTCGGGACGGGAGGCGTCAAGCACAACCAAGCTTTTGAGACGGTGCAGCGGGAAGGAGCGGCTCAGAGTCTGCAAAGCCATCTTGTACCCTTGCCCGCATCCAGTTGGCATACTCGGACCCTGTAGGTCGTACCAAGTTCAGAAGGTCATATAGGGTGTTGGAGAGATTCAGGGCTTTACAGAAGAAGCCAGAAAGTTGGAACATGAGTTTAGGAGGATTAGTGCTAGGATCCCGTTTCCTTTACCTTAAGGGCATGAGGATACTAATGTTCCAACTTTCTGGCTTCTACCATAGGTCTGTCAAGGCTTAATGTTAAGTTTAAGGTTTGGGGCTCTTAAACCTACCTAAATAAGTTCTGGACGAAGGGCTTGGGATGAAAACCTGTCTTCTGCACGGCGCGAACTTCGGAAAATCCTGGTGGGTATGGCGGGCCTACATCTACACTGAACTTAGAACCCTAATTATAATTTTAGCTGTGTCTTAGGGGATTATAAAAACCAAAAATTCAAAATCATTTCTAAGTACCCCTAAGACGTTGTGACCTGAATCCAAGAGGCCTTGACCTGCCTCATACTTAGAAGCTTTCAGCTTGCGGCCCTGAAAACTTAACCCTGAACCCTGAGCCCGGAACTCTAAATGCACAGAACAGCTAGGGTTTAGGGCTTATTCCTGCAAACCTTAAGACTCTGAGCACAACAGGAAAGACCTTCACAACTTCACAGGGGGTCGGGTTTATGAAGGTCGTAAGTCACCAGGCAGAGCTTTGGAAAAAATCGATCCGACGTTCGCGGTTGGGACGACCGTACATGTGTATGAAGGAAGCCAACTGACCAAGATCACTACGTTTTCAGGTTTCTACTTGGGGTTTACGCCTTCCCTTCTGTCACAGCGGCCGATGAAGATCGCCAGAAGCACGATGACGACGCCAGCGCTCTCCTTGGGAACCAGCTGGCCAAAATCCGAGCATTTGGCTTAGGGGCGACTTCGATGAGTCTTCAGCAGCTCCGCAACAGGAGCTCAGAAATGGCCCTTGGCCACATAAACCGTAAACCCTAGGCCCTAAACCCTAAACCCCTGTCCTCAACCCCTATCCTCAACGCCTAAACCCCACATCTCACTTCGAACTGCTAGAGTCGAACGGTATACTTGGCCACCGGGTCGACAACTGGAGCCCTGAGATGACGGCTCATAAGCTTTCCGGCGGTTGCCTGAAGGGTTTCGGGTATTTAATTTTGGCTTCCTCTATCAAAGCCCTGACAACACCTCTACAGTGTACAAAAGCTTACACAAGCCCCCATGCCCAACTTTACGGGTGTAGTTTGAGCCAAGCCTCTCGCAATGTGAAGCTGTCATGGAGCACCTCAGCCGTAGCAGGTGCAACTTGCTTCCAAAAAAATACTACTTAAAGGGGCCTGAGTAGTTCGTTGTCCCTCACTCTCTCACCCTTTCTGTATCTATCTCTCTCTCTCTCTCTCTCGCCCTCTTTGCGGAGCTGAGCTGCTTGCAATCTCAAGGCTCTGCACTCCGACTCTCCGACTGGATAGAAAAGACTGTATGATAGGGACTTTAAAAGTTAGGATAGGATAGGGATCCTGTTAAAGAGGTTCTGTAACAAGGGTTTCTGCAAGGGTCTGGTAGGTGGGGCTTAGAATCGAGGCTTTAACGGTTAGAGTTGTGCTTGGAGTATCTTATTGCACAGTTTTGGGTTCAGATTAATGACCACACGGGATGATCATAATTGCAAATTATTCCGACCAGTATATGCGGAAGAGTCCATCAATGTTTGAGATTCACGGTACTTCACGGTTCAGTATTAAAGGTTAAGTCATAGGGTTCAGGATTAGGTTTAGCGGTTAGGGCTTCGTGTCGGCACAGGCTTCGTTTCGTTGAGTTCCGGAAGACTCCAATGCACGGCCCGCAGCGATGCAGTGCTGAGCTGAGCACGTAGATCGAGGAAAGCCAGACTGCAGGAATGGACATGTAGAGGAGCAGCTCTGCAGTGACTCCTTCAATGGTTTCGTAAACTCTATGCGCGTTGGGGTCGTGAGCCCAACAGACTAAAGTAGCGAAACCAAAACCCACCAGAACAACAAACAAAATGAACACTCCCACACACATCCAACGACGCCGAAATCCAATCCCTGAGCCCCAGACAGCAAACGCCGCTGGCTAATTTTTGAACGTTGAATTCGTGCCTCTTGGCCCCTTTCAGGCTTTCTCTCCGTGGACGAAGGGACTATGGCTGCAGGATCTCTGCGTGCAGGGCTGAATCATGCGCATATATGTTCCAAATATATGTCAATATCCTGGATATAGACATGTATTTGGAACATACATGCGCATTATTCAGACTATATCCTATGATGTACCCCCAAATCCTTATCTAATTTCGAAGGCCCCCCCTGTGTTATCCTTATCTAATTTCGAAGGCCCCCTGTTTTATCGTATCTAATTTCGAAGGCCCCTGTGTTATGAGGTTTTGGGGTGATGGGGCTTCGAGAGAAAGTTGCCCAGGGCTGACTTCAGGGCTGGAGGTTGACCCCGTCATACGGTTGATGACATAAAACCTAGGGTTCCTTTAAGGGGATCTATTAGGGTACCTTTAAGGGGTTCCTTTAAGGGGATCTGTAAGGGTACCTTTAAGGGATTCCTTTGAGGGATCTATAGGGTTTAGGGTATAGGGTTGATATAAATCCTGCAGTACCTTACGGACCCTAAACTGCGGGAATCATGGTATATTCCTTATTATGGGTCATGCAGGATTTTTACCATCAACGCAGCCACCACCTGCACCAGGAGGTTAGTTTCATAGGGCTGATGATATAGACCCTGGGGTTCCTTTAAGGGGATCTATTAAGGTACCTTTAAGGGGCTCCTTTAAGGGATCTATAGGGTTTTGGGGTTTTGGGATATAAATCCTGCATGACCCATAATAAGGAATAGACCATAATTCCCATAGTTTAGGGTCCTTGAGGTAATGCAGGATTTATATCATTAACCGTATCTGCCCTTAAAAGGGGCGGGGTTCAGCTTCCTCTTGGGGTTCTGTTGAGGATTTTCTATGCGTGCTTTGAGGGGTTTCATAATTGTTCTTGGGGTGGCATCGGTTTCAGTGTTTAGCCCTTCAGGACCCCCACACCAAAGCCATGCATGATGCCTAAACCCTAAGCACTAAACCCTGGATGCACCTGCTACCCAGGGATCGGAGAACTGGAAGGTAAAGTTGCTCAAGGTCGTGCAAGCCGTCAGCCAGAGGATGTGTTGCCTGCGATCTTGGGCTACTTGGAGGGGCAGGGGACTTAGTAAGTACGTTATAAGGAGAGTTATACGCACCCTCAATGGAGTTACCCCAATTATAACCCAACATATAAACTCCTTACTAAGTCCCCTGCCCCTCCAAGTATATTCTGGACTTCCTGTCGAACCTCGCATTTGGTAATCAATGTTAGAGAACGATAACCTCGGTCTGCCTTTTCTCAAGAAGAACATTTAGGTAGCTTGTCTAGGATACCCAGTAACCTAAGAATAAAAAGGCCTCTCTTTTTGGTATTGGGTAACTTTATAGGGAACCTAGGACTACAAAAAGGGAATAAGGGTACTACTGGGCATCCTAGTTGTGCTTCAGGGCCAACTAACAGGAGGGAGGGGTCTTGGAGCGCAACTCCCTCGGTTGCTTCATGTTCACAAGACTAACCAAACTCGAAAACCCCAAACTCTCACCCTACAGCCATCCAACATAGAGGGCGAAATCCGTCTAGGGGGATGGAAGTGTGCCGATGGATCAAGATCTGATCCAGCACACACCAAACCAAACCGTAAACCCCAAAAGACAAGCCAACACACACCAAATTCTAAACCCTAAACCCCTAAGAACCAAAAGAAAAGCCAACACACACCAAGCCCTAAACCCTTAACCCCTAAGAACAAAAGAAAAGCCAACACGCACCAGACAACCGGAGCAAATGTCGAGCAGCTGCTGGCGCCAGCAGCGGACTTCTGGGCCAAGGGGACCCCCCGCTTTCCTCTGAAGCTGGACTGTGTTGGTGTTTAGGGTTAAGGGTTTGGGGTTAAGGGTTTAGGGCTTAAGGTCTAGTCTAGGGTTGAGGGTTCAGGGTTGAGGGGTGAGGTTTAAGGTTTAGGGCCAGGGCTTAGGGGGTTTAGGGCCTACCCGGCCGTCGGCTTCTGAATATATGCCGGATCGTCGTACGCGAAAACGCCGGTTGGCCCAAGCAGCATCTGTCGCTGCTCTTCCGGGGAGTCTGTAAGTTACGTGCTGCTCAGGGCACGAAGGTGTCGTCCAACTTGCTTGAGCCGCAAGGCCCTCCAACAAGTACTGTCCGATCAGAGCGGCGATGTCTGGATCACCCTCCAAGAACCGTCTGCAGAGGCAGAGGAGAGAGACATACATGGGTTCGTCGTCATGCATTCAAATTTAACTATCAGAAACATCAATGTCAACTCGAACTGAGCCGCTGATTCACAGAGAAGCCAATGACAAATCTCTTTGAGCTTGCTCTGTTGCCACAGTTACTTTGGCAGTCCGCTTGACAACCTCCGCGAAGCCGGCAAAGGGTTTAGTGGGTGTCGGCGGTGTCGGGGGTGTAGGGGGTTTAGAGAGCTCAGGGGGCTTATGGGGAGAGGACCGAATGTCTTTAGGACTTTGGGGCATTGAGGTTTACCTACAGTCTTCATCAGTGTAGTGCCTTTTTGCCGACCTCACTTTTTCATCTCGGATCCTCACATAAAACTAGTCAGCCAACTAAGGCTAATTAAGGAGCTATAGCCGATGAAGAGTGTACATGTCAGTCGGAGGGCATCCTAAACTCTTACCTTAAATATCTCGGGTGATGCATACCTGGCCCAGGCAAGCTCTAAACTCCACTAGCCGCTAAACTCCAAGTTTCCTAAAGCCTATACCCCGCACCCTAAAGCCTAACACCAAAACCTTGAACACCAACACCCTTTAAGGAATAGATACCTCAGTCCAAAAAAATAAACCCTCATTCTTTCAAGAAAACCCTACAAGGCCGTGAAACGCTTTGAAACCTTGATCAAACCCCAAACCCTAGAACCCTAAACCCCTAAACCCTAGAATCCTAAACCCCTAAGCCCCCTAGAACCCTAAACCCCTAAGCTCCGAGAACCCCTGGAATCCCCCTAGAACCCTAAACTCCGAGAACCCCTAGAACCCCCCCTAGAACCCTACATCCCTGAACCCCTAAAGCTCCAGTCCAACTGGTCATCAACAGCATCCCTGTGGGGTTGAGGGCATATATCGTTTACTGTCGTTCTCTCAAGAGTCGGTTTTAACATGGAGACGCCCAAAAGGAAAAAAACAACAAACTAAAGGGTGCTGCTGGGGAACCTAGCTAACACCCTCGGTGCAACAAAATCGGATTTTTGGCATGCGTCTTAATAAGATGTGGGCTTAAGTTTCAGGGTTGGTTCTGGGTCCTGGGTTGCGGTTTCACGGTTCGGGCTTTGGGTGTTTGTTATTGTGGCCTGGGAGGGGGTTACGGATTGTAGCAGAGATCCGCATATACGCGTTAGTAAGTTAGGGCCCTTCAAGAAGAGGTGCCCATTCATCAAAGGGTCTACGTGGCATCATAGCATCCTGAACCACTAAGCTAAGCTCTACACCCCTGAACCCTAAACCCGGAAACCCCAAGCTTACACCGTTCATTAAACCCAAAACCCTTAGGGATGTGCCTTTGGAGTTTCAGGTTGACGATATCGGCTCGAGCACTAATCCCTGAACCCCTAAGGTTTATGTGGGACAGCAAAATCTGGTGCGTTAGGGAGGTCATGCGCTAGAATGATGGGGTTAATTTTGTAGGGGCCGGGGCCACAGGCAAACCCCCAAACCCGAAACCGGTTGTAGGCAAATTGCGGGGCCTTAGTTAACAACTAGAGTAAAATTGATTTAAAATTTAAAGGGCTCTATAAGGGTTCTAGAACGGTTATGTAGTGGTGTAGGTTCTACCATAATAAGTTATAGCACGGAAACTAAGGAATAATGTTGGTACGATTGTGACGATGATGATGATGATGCTGATGATGATGACGGTTTGATTTGTTCTTGTTATTGCTGACTACTTTAAGGGATTCTCCCTAAAGGAACCCTTAAAACCCCTCGCAGGAACCCCTGAAAAAAAAACCGATAACCCCTGAAAAGAAAGCTTCAAAGTTCCCCCATATATGTAGGTACTTGGGGCCAAAGTATATACTGATTGAATAAATGCAACCCTGACAACCCAAACCTGTATGGAACTTTTATGGGACCCTTCAAACGCACCCGTAAAAGGTGCATGCAACCCTTCAGGGATTCCATTCCTCCAGTCCCAACTCAGCAGCAGAATGGGGGTTTGAGCTCGAGGATGCCAATAGGGAGGTTCGCGCGAGACGGCATGATGCAAGATTCGATATACTACCTGTGACCCCAAGCCCTACAAAATAGGTTATGACCCCGTAATTAGAGGGTAGAAGCCTTAAACGGTATAGGTTTTTGGATCCCCAAGTAGGATCATGTCGCCGAACCTTGAGTCCTCCTGCTATGGGAGATTTTAGAGGGGTTGCCAGAGGACCCAAAAAAAGAAATTCGGGTTTGGGATAGCAGGTATGTAGGTAAAGGCATTGGCGAGTATACGACACGCTGGAAAACTAACAGCTACCTAAACCCTAAACCGGTGAGTGTCCTGTCTTCCGCCGAGGCAATGAGGAAGAAGATCAGCGTGTAGACCAAGGTCGTCGAGTAGTTAATGTACGCCGGCGACTTCCTGTGCTGCGACGGTTTATGGTTTATGGCTCTCTTGGCCCCTATCAAATCCTAAACACAGGACCATTGAGAAAAAGGCTAGCTCCCAAACCCCAAAATCCAAACCCCGAAAGCCTGAAACCGCATACACCCCAACCCCTAAACCTCAAACACCAAACCTGAAACCCTAAACCCTAAGCCTTTAACCTTAAACCCCTGAACCCCGAACCCTAAACCCCACGTCCCGAAACCTCCCAGTTGGAAGACCTTGAGCTCCGCCTCCCTGGGATCCTAAACCCTCAACACCTGGAGGGTCGGGGGACTTAGTAAGTATAGGCGTTCAGGGTCTAGGGTTTGGGGTTTAGTATAGTATAGAGCTTCCTTTAAAGGCTCAAATTTAGGGCTCGTAGGGTTTAGGGCTGGGGGGTTTAGTATGCTTGGGCGGTCGGGGGACCGAGTATGTAGAAGTACCCTAAAAGGCGTCGTAATTGCGGCTATGATACTTTTCGTCCATAAAATCACTACTTACTACGTCCCCCGACCCTCCAAGCAGATCGTTGGGAGTCCCTGAACCCTATCTAAACCCAAAGAACCTACCTTTTCAAGGACTTGTACATAAACATGACAAGAAGGAACCCTAAAGAGGGAGGTTATTCGGGGTTCAGGTATTCCCGAAACACCACTTAGTTGCTGAGTTCATAAGCCCCCCAAAGTGTACACCTTCAGTGCCATAGTGGGTAATATTCTCCCAAACTGTGCAAAGTGTATCCAGTCAGCTACTAAGACCACATACACCCCAAAAAAAACAATCTATGCTTCTTGGTGTCCAGGGCAGGTTGCACTTAGAGAAGCGGCTTATCAGTAGAGGCATCAGTCCTCAGCAAGTGGATGTACGTTGCTTGTGAAAAGCTCTACTCTAGGGATCTTACGACTCATATATCAAGGCTCTTGGGCCCAAAAACCATACTATATAAAGCTTTTGGGCTGTTTTGATGTCGAGGGTTACTCTGCAATGGGTCTGGGACTTGGGGATTGTAGAGCCTTCCCTCGGAGCACAATTATCTTTTGAGGTGTTATCATTTGGGTCTTAGCGTTTAGTTTAGGGTTCGAGAAAGAAGTCTGTAACACCCCATGCTGAGACCAACTGAATAGGTAACTGGGCCGCTAGGGCTAGATCAGCCGCGCTTCGGCATGAGGAAGGCCATCATCGAGCCGCCGACGTTGCATGCCACACACATGCACCTCAGGATGCGCCAGGTTCTGCGAGAATAATACGGTTGATGATATAAACCCTGCATTACTTTAATGACCCTAGACTATCAGAATTACGGTATATTCCTTATTATGGATTTAGATCATCAGCCGTAAGACACCCGGATGGGGTGTTCTCGGGTTTAGAGCTTCGGGGTTGAAATAGTTGAGGTCCTCAGGATTTGGGAGAGTTGGATGTGGGGAACCCGAAACCCTAAACCCTCACCCTGAGTGTCCGAGTAGTCCTTATGTATGGTTTTTGGTACGTCAAGAGGCCCAACACTCCTATCATGTGGAGTACTTGGATTTTTTGAGGTCTTGGTTCAGAATCTGAACACTATGCTGATTCTAAAGGAAGAAATAGCAATAGCATTCCTTACTATAAGTCTACTATAACGTACCCCAAGGCCCTATTCTAATGGAGGAGCTCCTTTATGGAAGGGTGCTCCGCAAACTTCCAGCGAAGGTAGGCCACCCTGTCCGAGTCGGCCATGTCCATCGCGAGAAGAGTCACCATGCGAGGGAGCCACCCAGACTGCTTCGGCACCGGGTTGCAGCCCTCCACCGGTCCTGCTCGCATCGTCCCACCACTCGAAACTCGCACCGGCCCAGGGCAGCTTGGCATCGAGCGGCTTCTCGCCTTCGACCGCGCCCTTTACCATGATACATCGTCCCAGGCACCCCAGTAGACCGTGCTAGGTTTAGTGTCTAGGGTGTAGGGAACTATGCACCCAGATGCAATGGCGATGTCGTATACGTTGGGGGTTGCTGGTCTACTATGCGTTTCTTTGTTTATGAGCTGTTCGCCCAAAGACAGCAACTACCTACAAGGGGTGGCTTTATATCATATGAAAGCCAGGGCGCAGTGTGGCTGCGACGAGGCAGCAGACCTTCACCAGCACAGGCACATTCAGAAACCAGGCGCTCTGCGTGGACGCCAACCTCAAACCAATAGACACCCAAACACTTCACTTCATGACCCCAAGCCAACTCAAGAAGCACAAGAGATATGGCCTTCTGGGGGCGGGGTGGAAATTCCTTAGTGATCGTACGTACTAAATATGAGATGGCCATATAATAACTAGAACAAGGATTAAGCCCAAACCCAAATCCTAAACCCCTGAACCCTAAACCTTGAACCCTAAACACTGTGTCTTTCTTACGTATATTTCGAAAGGTCCTCGGAGCCCTGTCCCAAGAAGTCCATCACCACTTGCCTGGCAGACATCGCGGTTGGAGTTCCATCGATGCGCCGGCCTGGCACAGCACCAGGCAGACAGGGTTTGGAGTTTAGGGTCTAGGGTTTGGGATTTAGGAACCCTATAACCCTAAATCCATAACGACGCTTGAGGCCTCAGACGTTTAGGGCTGTCACAGCAACAAGAAGAGACGGTGTAGAGTTGAATGCTTAGGTTTTTTTTTTTTTTTTTTTTTTTTGTGCTTAGGGTTTCGAGCTCAGGGTTTAGAGGCTTCAGGGTCCGGATTAGGGTTTCAGATACGGGTCCGAGAGTCTCAAAGGGCTTAGGGCTTCCTGGACCCTACGGAACCTACCTTTTTAGGGTCCCCCCTAATATGATTTCTTTAAAGGAAAGTCACGTGGGGTTAAGCTTAGGGTTAAGGGTCCCAACCTTTGTCAAACCTCGGAGAGTTGGATATGGAATTTGGCTAATACTAGTTGTACATTCTGCTTAGGCAACTGTTGGCACACATTCCCTCACTCCCTCCTCGCACAGCGGCTTGGGTCTGAGAGGGTAAATGGTCAGACTGGGAAATGCACCGCGAGCATCGTAAGACTAACACTATGTCCCAGGTGTCCTACGTGGCGAGGCTTATCGGTTCAAGCTCTAACTCGATCTTCCCCGCCAAATCCTGAAACCCTGTCATAAGCTATGGGGCCGCGTGGAGGGACCCCGGACATTGGACAACACTCAATGAAAATAAGCTGGGAGTCGCAACTCCATGTCGGCTGCTAAGAAAATATTATGAAGGATTAAGGTTTAGAGTCTAGGGCTTACGATAGCATTACAAGGGTCGTATTTAGAAAATCCCGTCTTTGAGCAAGTCATGAGTAGTTCGGGAATACCCGGTGTTAAACACAAACAATACAGGCCTTTTACCGTCCTCTACCATGTGATATAATACTGCATACAGGTACGTCTGCCTATCCATGACATGGAAGCTCATGTCGACCTTTCTGTCTACCTGCCGACTTACATATCAATCCTGCTACTTACCTACCTATCTGTCAATCATCTGTCAGTCTACCTACCTATCTACCTAGCTGGATAACTATCTAGCTAACTTAACTGTCGACCAATCCATAGCTGTATCTTTCTATCCACTTACCGTCCCCTATTTTGGGAAACTTAAAGGCTAACTTGTGGGGGGATATAGGGATTGTACAGGGTGTATTGTACCCCAACAGGTTGAAGGTTACCTCCTCTACTTCCAGGGTTTGGGGTTTAGGGTAGATTATTAAGGGTGTATAGTACCCCAAAACCAACTTGTCGGGTACCAAGGGAACTAAAGGTTAACCCTTTTTGGTGAAGTAAGGAAAAATAGGGGCAAACCTACCCAAAAAAGGTTAAAGGTTACCTACTCGACTAGTTCATGGTTGGGATAGGATTAAAAATTTACATGTTTATTCCTCATTGGGTTTAACTACCCATAAAAATGTAAAATGTTACCCAACTATGACAAAGTACTAGGTACAGGGTGAAGGCTGGTCTTTCTATTCAGCAATCCATCGAAAGATCCAGCGGGCCTCGATTCACAAGGGGCGGCCATGGGATGCCATGGGCCAAGGGCGCTTTGGGCTTAATAAGGCTTTAGAGTTCTGGGTTTCGGGTTTTGCATGTATAGTTCTGGGTTTAGGGTCTAATTAGCGTTGGTGTTTTTTCAGCTTTGCGTTTGGGGTGTAGGGTGTTGGGTTCATCGGGCTAGGAGTTTAGGTTTGGGGTTTAGAGAGCCTGTGGCCTCGTGGTGCTATAGAGGTCCACAATTCCTCTATGGAATGTTTACAGCAGGTTGGAATTTGAGAACTTATAGTTAGTGTAACTATAGTCATGGACTACAAGGGGGTCCTGTATTTACAGTTTAGAGCAGCTAGCGGAAGAAGTAAGGACAACCATTTGTCGGCGTTGATGCGTGCGGGAAACAGCTTTCGTGGTGAAGTGCTATAGTGCTTATACAATTGGAAAGCTTTGAAGTTGTGGAGTTACTGGTGTGTATATAATTATATAATTGTAGTGCTTCTGGAATTGTAGAGCTTTGAGTGTTGTAGGTTTGTGGTGTGTAATTAAGGCTTGGTGGGTGCCGGGTTGAGGGGGTTACGGATTCCATAGAAGCCTTGCTGCATGACTATACTGTGGCTGACTGTGGCTAAGTGGCTCTATATATATATATATAAAGCTGGGGCCCAAAGACAGCAAATGAGCACCTGCAACTGGGCACTTACGGCTGAAGCAACTACTGCTCAGCATCAGGAAAGCTAACAACCAATGCTTTAGTGGCTCTTGCACTACTTGTCTAAAAAAGCAGTGCCGAAGTGCAGGCTGGGAGGAGTTTTGCATTCAGGGTTTCGGTACTTGATACAGATAGAGTTTAAAGTGCCTCAGTCTAGGTGATGAATAGCTGGAGTTACCTTGCTTAACCTTAAACCCTAAACCCTAAATCCTGAACCCTAAGCCTCAGATCCTGAAAAACCTGAACCCATTCATGAACCTTCACGTAAGCGCTTCGGGCGTTAGACCGACGTGTTGCATGAAGGAAATGTGCCTCGGAGCGAAATAGTCAGAGCGCCGTTCGTGTTTAGGGTCTAGAGGTCAGGGTATCCGGACGTTTTATTATAAGTGCAAATATCTACAAAGGTTACAGAGGTCTCTGTGTATGCATGTATGTATACATATATATACATATACATGTATGTGCTGATAGAGGAGGTGACCCTGAACCCCAAACAAAACGGATCATGACTTGTGGTTTGGCCAACCCACAGGACTTCTACAATGAACAGAGCAGGCAATCCTTGGAACCTAATCCAAGTATGTAAGCCGAAGACCGTTACTAGTCCCTGAAACCCAAGTTTGAAACACAAAATCCGACCGAAACCTCGTAAAGCCCTTGTGAAGCCCTTCCACTCTCTCAAATCGTAAACTCTTGGGTTAAAGGCATCCCTCCAACAAGGCCCGGAATCTCTTCAAACAGCCCTGAACGCCGGAAACTTTCAAAGCCGCGATACCTGCCCGAGTCTATATATCTATGTATCCATTGATCTATCTATATACCTGCATATCTCTACATATCTATATCTATAAACATATCACTGTATCTGTACATATTATATGTGTATATACACATATAGAGGCTATGAAGCCCCAATCTTAGAAACCCAGGGGCCTCTGCCCGGCCGTTCCGCGAGATGCCAGTGTGCAGCAAAAGAGGGTCGGGCAGCGACCTTCTCGACAACCACCCAGAAAGCCCAATACTCGTTAATTGGGGAATTTACCTCAAATAATTGGGGCCAGAATACATATATATATATACACATATACATATACATATATATATATATAGAGAGAGAGAGAGAGAGAGAGAGACAGAGCGAGAGAAAGAGTAATTTACTTAAAGAGTATTGGGCTCTCTGGGCAACTACCGAAGGATCCTTTACCGGCCTTCTACGGTTCCTGTAAGGGTTTTGGGTTTGGGGGTTTTGGATTGCTAGTTAAGGGCTGAGGAAACAGATTGAGTTGGGCACTACTCGGAAACCTATAGTCTTAAAGTTCGGTTGGCTGGTACTGTATGGGTTTGTGCCGTCGGCCCAGCCTTGGTCTAGGAGAGTTCAGGGTTTACTTGGAGGGTCGGGGGACTTAGTAAGTAGCTATTCTGTAGACTTATAAGTGTCATAACCCCAATTGGGGACCCTTCTTAGAGAACTTATAAGTCTACTTATTACCTACTTACTAAGTCCCCCGACCCTCCAAGTAGGGTTTTAAGGAACCCTAAACCTAAACCCTTGAATCCTACACCCCTGAACCCCAAACACTAACCCTTAAACCCCTTAAAACCGCTAAACCCTTATAGATCCCTCTAAAGGAAACCTTGAAGGATCCCTTCAAAGGAAACCCTAAACCTCTAAAACACTGAAAAAACTCATAAACCCCCAAAGTTTAGGATAGTACCCTTATAGATCCCTTTAAAGGAACCCTTAAGGGATCCCTTTAAAGGAACCCTTAAGGGATCCCTTTAAAGGAACCCTTAAAGGATCCCTAGAGCCCCAGAACTCCCGGGCTCCAGACGCCAGTCGCCGGGAGGAGCGGCACTACTGAGGACACGTTGCTGCTGACCTTTGGGGCGGCCTTAAGCGGTTTGGGACACGGGCGATCTATCTATCTATCTATCTATATATGTATACATTTTTATTTATAGAGAGAGATAGAGGGATAGAGAGGTAAAGAGAGGTTTTTGGGCACGGGATTTAGGTTTGTAGGGGTTTGTGAAGGGGACTTAGCGTCTTTGGGTTTAGGGTATGTTTTGGGCTTAGGGCTCTGGGGCGGACTGTAGGGTATAGTTGCGCAACCGCGCGGCTGCCAGACGCGCATGGCCAGGGCGTAGGGGTTATAGGGCTTCAAGGGCTTGAGGTGCGAGGCCTAGCAAAAGGCTTCGCTACACTTTTCTATGTAATTAGGTTCTTTAATTTAAGCCTTCATCCCAAAACGGCCAACGACTTCCTCGACTGCCCACAACACCTCAGAAACTCAACACTCTGAAACCGAAGCCCCGCACGCTGAACCCTACCCCAAAGCTGCTCTGCAAACTAAACCCTACCCTATAGTTATTTTTATAGTAACCTTAACAGGAAGCTAGGATCCCCTGAAAGAGCCCTTAAGGCTAACTAAGCCCTACCCTACAATGAGCCCTTAAACTCGCTGCCCTGTACCCAACAAGTGTATGGTAAAACCCTCGTCACCACTACACACTGAGATCCTGAATGCCCCTTGAAAACTAAACCCACACTCCCACTTCCTTCATGCTCTGCTTTAAAGACCCCAGAAAGAAAATACAAGATCATCATAAGACCTTACATGAATTATGGAGGCACCTGCTGTTTATCCTTGAAAGAGCAGCAACCTGCTGCAACCCCAAACTGCAACATTCAATCCGATAGAACCCTTCAAAGCTAAATGGAAACCTTCAAGGAACCCTAAGCTCCGACAGTAATAACTAGTAGCTAACATTGGCACTTGTAATTTTCGGTTATACTGGTTCGTAATAACACTGCTACTACGACTAACTGGAATAGTAACCGCGGCAAGACGAGCTCCCCCAAAAACTTTATCCCTGGATCCCGACCCTAAACCCGAAATCCGAAACCCTAAATCCAAATCTTGAACCCGAAACCCCAGACCCTAAACCCTAAACCGTATCCTTAGAACCCCTGAAAGGGAGGCCCGGCCGCCGTGACGAAGATGCCGTGGCCGCTGCTGAGAGTGACCAAGGCAAGGCCTATCTTGTTGCGTTTAAGCTTCAAGGGTAAAGGGTTTAGGGTTTATGGTTTAGGCCTTAGATTTTAGGGTTCAGGGTTTAGGGATTGGGATTTAAGGGTAAAGGGTTTAGGGTTTATAAGGGCTTAAGGGCTTTGGGATTTAAGGGTTTGAGGTTCAAGGCTTTAGGTTTTAGGGTTTGGGTCTTCAGGGCTTCAGGGATTTGGGGTTCGCGGCCTAATCAATTGACTCAGGCTTTGGGGTTCCATGGTTTGGGGGTTCGGGGTTTAGTTTAGGGCTTAAAGGTTGCAGGGGTTTCGGGACCAGGGTTTCGGTGTGCAGAACTGGTTATGTTCCTTTGCTGGATTTGTTGCCCTATGTTTCTGTGCTTGTCGGGGTTTCTTGCTGGTTGAGTTGTTTGTTGGGTTGTGCTGTGTATTGTATAACACTTGTCGAACTTGGGGCGTCTAGGTGTGCTTTATAGTGATTTGGGTTTTTATTCTTAGAAGCAATCAGTTTAGGGGATATGCGTGAGGGCTCAGTGCTCAGGAATCTTCGGGGTACAATGGGTGCAGGGTTGAAATCAAGATTCAAGGGCTCCCACAACCCTTAACCCCTAAACCTTAACCGTACCCTAAGCCCTAAACCGGACACAATCTTGCATCTGCGCGTTCGACGTGTTGTTTAGCTAACCACAGCTGGTGAAGTCGGTTCAGGGATGTTACGATCTTGGCCCGTTTCGTAGTGCGCTCTCTGGTGATGCTGTTTCCATGAGATTCCGAATAGCCCAAGGGAGGCATTATTTAAAGACTCCAGACCCTATGACTGCGACTCTGCTGGCAATAAAACAGCTCTCAGTACGGTCACCACTATGACCATCATCTTGAGCACTGCAACCCCTAAACTCTCAACTCCAGAGCCAGAAACGTTTCAGCATACAGCCTTGCAGGAAAGATCGAGGATCTTCTGCCGGGGACTTCTTGTCGTCCTTCGATGGGCTGAGGATGGATGCCTTTCACACAAAAGCCCGATTCGTAAATCCTTCTCTCGTACTACGGAGCCCAAGGGGCCGAAGGGTAAAAGTACACAAAGAACTAATAGTTTAGGGTTTAGGGTTTAGGGTTGAGGTTTAGGGTTTAGGGGTTAGGGTTTAGGTTTAGGGTTTAAGGTTTAGGGCTTAGGGTTGAGGTTTAGGGTTTAGGGTTGAAGTTTAGGGTTTAGGTTTACGGTTTAGGGGTTTAGGGGGTTTGGGCACTTGGACTCTTAGGTAAGTACTACTCTTATGGCCCCTGGGGCAAACCGTGCTCAAGGTGGCGACTTCAGGAATTCTGGGCTGAGAGGGCAAAGGACGGGGCTCAAGATGATCTTAGACCGCGGTCTAAAGTCTATAGAACTCACCCAACATGGGTCCTAGGTGTTGTTATGGGGAATACTTCCCCAAATCATAATAGTAATTCCTAAGATAGAAACCCCTGCACTTGACTATCTAGTTACTTTGGACTATTTGGGTCACCAAAATGCCCACTGCACCTCTTTCAGTTATGACATATGATCCATCCTAAGCCTCAAGCCCTAACCCTAATAAGTCCCAAACCCTTGTGAACACTGCAAAGGAGTTTCCAGTCGAAACAAACTAGGATCCCTGATGGTGTATCCTCGTCGAGTATCTTCAAGCAAACAAGTGTGTCAATCAAGCTCCGAAACCGCACCTTAAACCCTAAACCCTCCTGTGAACCGCCCAAACTTCAAAGGTATTCTGTGTACATCATGGAATGATTCAAGAGGACCCACATGGCAGCACGTTCTTATGCTTGAACTCTTGAACCTGATATGTTGGGATGGGCAAGCTTCCCCAGGGTCCAGGTACCTAATTATCATATACCCCCTCAAATAATCTACATAACTAGTATCCTAAGCCCGAGTACCTAATTCGTGGGCCCTGTGGACCCGTACGATACAGTCCAAATCCACACGGATGCTTTGCAGATCCCGAAGTCTTACAATCAAAAGCTCTCCTCAAAACCCTAAACCCTAAACCCTGACAGACCACAACCCCCAACCTCCGAAACCCTAAACCCCCGAACCCTAAACACTAAAAAAACCCTCAACCGATCCTTCTTTGCCTTGCCTTTCTTGCCGCCTTCACACAAGAGCGGACGCAAGGCACGGCTTCGGAGGTCTAGAGTTTCGGGTTTAGGGTTAGGGTTTTCCTGGGGATCCAAAAAACCTACAGTTTCTAGAGATCTAAGGACTCATACATTAAGGCTTTTGGGCCCAAAGACCATACTATATAAGGCTTTTGGGCAATTTTGATCCCTAGAGTGTTTTAAAGGTTATACCCCCTAATTAGGGGTTCATAGCCTACTATGTTGTAGGGTTTGGGGATACGGGTAACCCTGAACCCCAAACCCTAAACCTTAAACCCTAAACCGCAAACCGTAGGGGATACAGGTCGTGTTTAAGGTTTAGGGTGCAACGGCTTGCAAAATGAAGCTGCCTGCTACTCATTTACCTGAAAAACAGGCCTCCCTATTGACTCGGACTTTAGGGTTCGGGGTTTAGGGTGGGGACTTGTTTGTCCAATTTTAAGGTCTTGGCATTTCGACCAGGGCTTTAGGGTGTGAAGAGATCGTCGTCGAACGACAAGGCAAGTATATCCACGGTTGGAAGCGCTGATACAGGGCCTTGCAAGACACTTCGAGAAGTAGGTAGGTTTCTAAAATTGGGGTTTGGGTTGCCTGGCAAAAAACATGGGGCCGTCCAGGCAAGGAACGAATGAAGTACGCAGAAAGTAGCGGCATGAGCTGCCCTGCGATTGATGTTGTCGTCGCACAGTGCACGGCAGGAGATATATATTTGCACGCCGTGCTGGTTCTCAAGACGTCTTCTGGAAAGCCTGGGAGCAAAGTGCCCATCGATGCGGATGGCCCATCCTGCACGTCAACAAGTTCCAGCCGCACGCAGTCCACAGCTCGTACCACAAAACCTTTCTTTTCTCGATGAATGAGGCTGTTCTCAAGCAGCCGAAAATCTCCCGTGTCATGAATAGAGCAAGTCAAATGACGTCCGCGTACTATTGAATGCGGCTCTTTCGTCTTCACGATGACCTTGCTGACAAGACTGCGGATATCCGCCACACGGAAAGGCCGTCGCAGGGCCAGCCAAAAAGGCAGCCAAGCTCCTACCTGGATGAAGAGAACTGATGCCAACGAAACTTGATAAAAGACAGTCACTGTCTGCTCAGCACCATCGCATACCATGGTGCTCGTGGGTTGTGGGATCCTATGTCGTAAAGAGTGCCTGTCAGCTGACCACCGCAAGTGCAATTGCCAGGACAATGACAAACCTTTACCTTAACCCTGAATAACCTACTTTTCAAGGTTCCTTATGATGATTTCCTTCTATAAGTCCTGAAAAAGGTAGGCTATTCGGTATTAGGGTATACTTTATTAAGTACAACTCTTTCAGATGACAGCTCAGATGTCAATTCTTCCATTTGCGAAATCACGACACTTAAACCGAATCCCCACACAAGGAGAGTTCTTTCTCCGCGAAAACCCCAAAAAGATCGCCCGAACCTGCGATTTTTGGGCAAGGCCTCTTGGGTAACAAGCTGCTAGCAATCGAGGCACGAAGACCGATCAACATCTTCTGCACAACAGCAATCAGACATGGGAAGAGAAGGGAGAGCTTCACAGGCAGCACTTACCTCTAAGCTAGCTGGCGCAATGAAGGCCTTCTTTGGCATCTTTGACATCCGTGGTCTCCTTGCTGTCCTTCCTGTAGCACGCAAGGTGTTGTAAGAGCCCGAAAGGAGGGTTTACCCGAAAGGAGGGTTTACGGTTCCGGGACTAGAATTCCGAAAGCACCAGATCTAAGCTTAGCTACCGGGTTCGCAAGCTTCGCATGGGTGGTAGTTTCATCGCCATCGACTCCTTCGGCCAACACCTGCCTGCCTCTCCACCAATACTCCTAAGGCCAACAAACCAGACCGAGACAGTACCAACTCCCATCCATAGTTCACAGGGCAAGTGTCGGTGTCGTTCTACTGCCAAATCTACTGCACAATGACCTGCAGTCTGGAGTCTTGGCAACAGTGGTATGTCACAGACTGGCGGATTATGCATCTTCCCAGAGATGATTACCAACATACAAAAGGATCCCTCAGGCCAATCTGCAGCACTCACTCAGCCGAGCTAGTCACTGGAGTCTCCCCGTCGTCTTGCGCCTCCCTGCTCTCGGTCGCGCTCTTGGTCGGCACGTTCCTGCTCTCTAGCTGCCGCGGACGCCGCCCACCGCGGCGAATGCAACTGACCTGACCGCCAAGTCAGGGAAGGAGGCCATTTTGGTGGAAGCATAAGCGACCAGGGCGATGGCTCCAAAATTAGTGGCCGAATGCACGGATCCGCCAAGCACACCGTATGCCGTGCTTGCAACGCGTGTAAGCGCGGCCGCGTTGTCAGCACAGCGGTGAGCCGTTTTGTAGTTTTCGGCTGTGGCTGCTTCCACGAAGGCGTGGGCCTCCGGTTGTGCATTGCTGAGAGCCCTCGTCAGCTCACGGAGGTTGTCCGGGATGGTGTCGATCACGCCGGCCTACTGCTCTTGCATCCGCTGATGCAAGTAGGGGTAGCCCTGCAAGCTACAAACTTGGAACATACCTATAACAAAAAAATGTAGGATCTTTTTTTGATGAAACATTTTGAGTGAGGATCCATGTACCCAAATAGTATATACTTAGGGCCAAAAGTACCAATACAGGGACTACTCTTCGGCCAAATTATGTACTATTTGGGTACATGGACCCTCAAGGATTCTAGTGAGTTTAAATATCTAAGAAGAGCAGCACTAATGTTTACCTGCAGTCTCCATTGTAGTTCCTTTTTGGGGTTACCTTGAAGGATCCTTAATATAGAACTGGTTAAACCAACAAAAGGAACTGCAATGGAGGCTATAGGTAGGAACTCTTCCCTGGGCAGGTCATTCAATAAATCTGCTGCAAAGGCACACCGACACCTGCCTAGCACTCCGCTACTTGCTACCATGCTACTATGCTTTGTTGGGGTTTAGGGTTGATGGTTTGAGGTTTTTCGAAACATGGGCTTCAAAGCTTGCTTTGTGGAATCATTCCTTTCGTACCGGAACCTTCAGAAGAAAAAAAGAAAAACAATGCGACGTGCCTTCATGACACAGAGTAGCTCGGTAGCAAGTCGTTCTGGCAAACCTTACAGCCAGTCCCTACCCTACCATAGCCCCACTAAACACTCATAACTCCCCAAGCCTCACCCCTCAACCGCAAACCTTAGGCATTCAGTCCTCAGTAACACCGCAACCCCTTGAAGCCGAAACTCGAAAACCTAAAGCCGCTGGCACCCGAAGAGGGTGGAGTACATGGCCCGTGCAACTCGCTACTTCAAAACTTGCTATAGGCGTTTATTGGGTTTCAGAGGTTTCTCGTGGTGATACTTAACGGTTCCGTTAGGGTTCGTGTGAATCAAAATCGCTCTTGAAGAAAATCCCCCTGAACCCTAAACTTCTAAACCCGGAAATAATCACGAAACTCAAACTGTTGATTTGCCAGGAATCTCTGCATCAGCTCCCTGGTGGTCGTCGACCTCCAAGATTTCGGGCTGAGGGTTTTGCTGCTAAAGGTACGGGTTTAAAGTGTAGGGTAGGCATCACTATAGTGAACTTAGAACCCTAATTAACAAAAAATATAATTTTAGCTGTTTCTTAGGGATTATAATAACCAAAAATGAAAAAAATATTTCTAAGTACCCCTAAAATCAGATTATCGGGCACCCCAAACACTGCACCCCTGTCCGCAGTCTGACACCCAGATCCGAGAACCGGAACGTTGCCGAACCAAAGCCGAACCCGAGGTAAACTGAGCTCACCCTTAGTTGCAGAGTTCATAAACCCCCCCCCAAAAGTGCACGCTTTCAGTTGTATAGTGGGCAACATTGTCCCAAAAAGTGTATAGTGTATCCACTCAGCCACTAAGGACCTGCAGCCGAAATAAAGCCAAGCCAAAGCCCTCAATGTTCCGCCGTCCAAGGCCTATAGAGCCTATAGGATCGGAAGGCTTAGGGCTCGTAGTGAACCGTGGCAAGTTGGATCATGTACTTTGCTTGACCTTGAGGGCACGAGGATTCTAATGATGCCTTCAGGGTTTAGGAGTCACAGCAGGCCTTAATTTGGGACCCTAATTAAACCCTAAACCCTACGGCCCTAACGGGTGCTTTATAGGAACCTTTAGGGTGACCTGTAACCCCTTGAAACCCTACAAAAAAGTAGGTTACGACTACGCTCCAACCAATGCGTTGGGGATGAGCTGCCAGGCAAACCCAAAGCCCGAAAGCCTAAACAGTAAGCCCCAAACCCAGCTTGAAACCGTGAAGCGCCCCAAACCCTGATTCCTTCTAGAATCCTTGACGGAGCCCTTAAAGGACCCTCAAACAAGGTCGTAAAGGAACCCTTACAGGAACTCTTACAGGAACCCAAAGAGCACTCTGGCGCTCTTGCCTTCACCTGCGTCTCCAGCTGCATCCAACATGCAAAGGCAACCGGTCCCGGATGGTTCCTGCGACTTGCCATTCGCGAAGAGTCCAGCTAACTAAATCGTAGGTTAGGGTTTGGGGTTTAAGGTTGAGGACCTGGTAAGGCTTATGTAGAGTCCATACAGGGCTCAAGGGACAGTAGCCTGGAAGTTAGACAACTAGGCTCGCAGGGATGAAAGTAAGGATCCCAAACAATATGGGTAGTTTTCTAAATTAAAGTCCCTTTGGGGCCCCGTTGTATAAGGATGCCGTACTCTTTTCGGGACCTAGAAATGACAATGGGGCCCGAATTTAGAGAACCTCCCACACGTAGGTTTCTCGCGAAACTCGCCAATATCAGGAGATCCCACACTGATCACTCTGAAACATACAGGGGTTTAAGGTCTGGGTGTACGGATTGAACTTTTCGGCAGCCCTGCACCCTACTTGCAGACTGTGACACCCTCAAGCAGCCTGAACCATTAGCACTTCGTAAACCCTAAACCTAAATAATGAGGATCCAAACACTACGCTCTAAAGACTCTAAAGATCTGGGTAAATCAAACCGCAGACGTAAACCCGAAACCTTATAAACCATGAACCCTAGGCCCTGAACCCTGAATCCCAATTAAACCCTGAACCCCTTAAAACCCTCAACCCAAAACGCTAAAACCCTAAAATCCCGAAACCCTAGAAGCCTATCCAGAACATATGCGCCACCTAAGTTTCAAGTCACCACACAAACGAACAAGCATCCTCATCCGGTGGATCATGAAAGTGTCGAAGTGGTACCACAGGTGAAGTTGAACCGTGGTGAAGCCTATCCAGAACATATCGAGCCTGTCACTTTGTCAAGTGATTAAAACTATACAAGCCCCACAAAATCCCCAAACACCCCTCAGCTCACTGAACCCTACCAACCCCGAAACCCTAAAATGCCCAAACTCTATACAACCCTAAAATCCCTAAGCCATTTGGGAGTTTCCGAAAATTAGGGGTACCCTAGGGTCCTTATAATAAGGATCCTACTATCTAGGGTACTATATTAGGGTCCCCTATTTTCGGAAACTCCCATATGGCAGCAGACCCGATACCAAGCCCGTCCTCGTGCTGAGAGGCTCGGCCTCCGGATGCCAGGGTGCTATAGGAAATAGCAGCGTGTTGTTTTACGGTTTCATGCAGCTTTATGCGGTGCTATAGGGTTTCGGTTTCATAGAGGTTTTGCGGTTCTACAATACTTTGTAGAGAGATTTCGATCTTGACTTAATGACATGAATAGGGCCCTTTACAGGGGTTTAGCATTGAGGGTTTAGGATTTAGGTCTTGACTTAATGACAAGAATAGGGCCCTTTACAGGGGTTTAGCGCTGAGGGTTTAGGATTTACGGCTTCGGCTGACTGTGCGAATTCCACGACAGCAACCTACTTGCTCTTGAACCTTGATCTGGTACGAGTTTCGGATTTTACAGATGAGGACATACAGATGAGGATAACACCTGTTGCCATAAATACCCTTAGCCCTAACCCCTAATCCCTAATCCTCAAACCCTAAAACCCTAAACCCTAAACCCTAAGCCCTAAACCCTAAGCCCTAAACCCTAAGCCCTAAACCCTAAACCCCAAACCCTGAACCCTAATCCTCAAACCCTAAATACCCACTGCGAGTCCCGGGCTTCTGGGCGTTCTGAACAAAACACAGTTGGGTGGTTGTCAGAATTAGGGTCCCGTTTTGGGTACCCTAAATAATAGGTGCCGTATTAGAATAGGGACCCCAAATGGGACCCCAATATTGACAACCACCAAGTCATCTCTTAGCACATTCTTCTGACAGTTGCGTGGTTAGACCCCGGAAAAAAGAGGACACGCCCAAGAAGCTAAGGTCTTAAACCTATACTGAACTTGGTACCCTTGCAAGAACAAAAACTTTTGCAGCTTCTTACAAATTATAGTAGTATACAAAAAACAAAATCATGTCCGAGTACCCCTAAGAAAAGGCAGACTCAGTGCCAGACGTTGCCAGGACCATCTGAAGCATTCACCGTCCTTAATTCCCAGGCTCAGGGCTCTGGCTTCAGACTTTGTGCTTAAGGCTTAGAGCGTAAGAGTTTGTGGCTTGGGTGTTTAGAGCTTCGAGCGCTTAGGGCTTAGAGTGCAGGTTGTAGGGCTTTGGTTGGGGCTCACCTTAACCTTGAAAAACCTACCTTTTCGGGCTCCTTATTGTGGTTTCCTTATATGAGTCCTCAAAGGGGTAGGTCATTCGGGGCTCAAGCAGGGGATTAAGGTTGTGCGGCTTGGGGCTCGAATAATGATTCAGGCCGAGAACTTAAGACGTGTGGCTTCGGGTTTAGGGTTTGGGTTTTAGGGTTTGAAAGGGTTTAGGGTTCGAAAGGGCTTAGGGTGTAGGGTTTGAAAGGGTTTAGTGTTTAGGGTCTCCTCGGCTTCGGGGATGACATCCTCAACGTCATCCGAAATGCTTGGTTTAGGGATCCCCAACACCAGACAGTGCACCCTCCAACCCTGAACCCTGAAGCCAGAATACTTCGTAGTTGCGTGTCGGTTGTCTGTCCGGAGCATCGAATTTGCAAGTTTGGCTTCGACAGCATTCTATTCGCGGAAGCCCAGCCTCTGTTTCAGGTATTTTGCATGATGGTTCATCTTACTTCAAGACAACGTGCAACATGCCGAGAAGCCCGTGCTCGAGAACGAATCGCCACAAACTCTGGACCCGACCAGTAAACGACTTTGCACCAAGAAAAACAAACATAACACAAACCCTTATATAACTCCCTTGAAGATCTTGTACTTATAACCACCCAAAACCCCAGACGGTAAATCGGGTCAAGATTCAGGCCCCTAAACTCTGAAACTTAAAGCCCTGGGAACTCATCTGAACCCTTAACCCGTAACCGCTAGTACATCCCCAATTGGAATAGTTGCTGAGTTCCTGAGCCCCAAAAGGGTACACTTTCAGTTGTATAGTGGGCACATCCCCAAATCCTAAACCCCTAAACCCCGAACCTCGAAACCCTAAACCGCAAATCCGGGTCACGACTTAGACCCGGGCCTCCCAAAGTGCGGACATCCCAAAGCCCGAAACCATCCACAAGAAATCCTAAACACTAAATCCGAAACCATAAACCTCCGATCCTCAATCCTATAAAACCTAAATCCCAAATCCAAAACCCTATACCCTAAACCGCTAACCCTCCAGACTCAAAACCCTACAACCTTGAAAAAGCCTTCTTTGTGGCATCTACTCATTCTCATGACACAAGAAGCTAGGTTCCCCAGGTAGATCCCACATAAAACCCTTTAAGGATCCCTTTCAGGAGGCCTTTGCGGATCCCTTTAAGGAGGCCTTTAATCCCTTCAAGGAGGCCTTTGAGGATCCCTCTAAGGAGGCCTTTGAGGATCCCTTTAAGGAGGACTTTAAGGAACCCTGTACCAGGGTACTACTCATGAACCTAGGAAGCGACTGCGCGGCTACCGTAGCCGGGGCGCAAGGCACCCCAACTGCCATCCTGCAGCCCGTACCTCTCGCTTTAGAGTTTGGGGTTTAGGGGTTACGAAGTTGAGGGTTAAGGGTTTAGAGTTTAGGGGCTTAGGAGTTAAGGAGCTCGGGGTTTAGAGTATAGGGTTGATAGAGGTTAAGGAGTTAAGGATCTAACGGTTTAGGAGTTTAGGGTTTAGGGTGAAAGAGTTTATGGCTTAGGGGTTCAGGAGTTTAGGGTTTAGGGTGTAGGATTTGGGGGTTAAGGGTTTCGGGGCTTCGAGTGATCCCTCTCTGGGTTGACGGGTTCGCGCTTGAGGTAACGAGTACTTGATGTGAACGAGTTCTTCGTACCTGGGGCCAAAGATCCCTAGCTCGTTTGGACCCTTGGCCCCAATAACTTCGTTTTCGGCACAGGTGTTTGGAGTTGAGTTGTTTAATCTAGAAAGCATAATAGTTATATGCCCATAAGGTTTTGAAGGGGGATACTATGGCATAGTTGAGGTAAGGAATCCAAGGAATAGTATTGGTTCTGATTCCGCCCGGATATTGGGGCGCTTGGTGGGGTCCTTACAGAAACGTATAAGCAATAAGCCAACAGAACGAGCAATCCCCGAACCCTACAGCTCTTGCAATAGTTGTTCGGAGTCTTCGTATGCTACCTGCATCTAACTGCAGACCATGAGTGCCTTACTGTAATCTTTTGAAACGGGTCTTGGGGTACTTGTATGTTGAATTCTTGTAACAATTAAATAGACACAATAACAACCCCAAACCCTAAACTTATCCTAAAGCCCTGCTAAGCCCTAACCCCCAAAGCCCTGAAGCCTTAAACCCTAAAGCCCTGAAGCACTAAACCCTAAAACCCTCAAGCCTGAGGCCTCTGATCAGGCCCCGCCAAGACACGAATGCCAGGGCTCCCAACCCAAAGACACTGAAGCTGCGAAGCTGACATCCTTGAAACCGAATCACGAAACAAGAAACAATCGCAAGAACATTGCAAATGCTTAGGCTTTAAACCTTGGGCTTTGGGGTTTTGGGGCTTACGGTTTAGGGCTCTAGGGCTTAGACAAAGTTTGTACTAAGCTTTAATCAGACGTAGACGCCCTAACCCCAAGCCATTGACTGAGACAACAGCAACCGAGGGCCGCGCCCCCAGGCGCCCCGGTGTGGTGCCAGAGCCGTGACAGCACTGCGGAGTCCTCTCCAGACCTTGGCTTCCGACTGCATTTTTGGGGGGGTTTGGGTGTTGGACTATGGGTTTGGGGTTTTGGGCTTTGAGCTTTGGGTGTTGGGCTTTGGGATTTGGGCTTTGGGTTTCGGATTTTGGGCTTGGGCTTTGGGTTTTCGGGCTTTGGGCTTCGAGTTTCGGGTTGGGAGGGCCCCGAACAGTTCAGGCTTCCTTTGACGGGTGATGTGCGGGTTCTATCAGGGTTACCATGAGGGTTTCGTGTATTGTTCCTTGACTTCAGGGGTTCTAGTGAGGGGTAGGTATATAGTAATGAAAGCCCGTTGACGGCTGAGAGGTTAGGGCTCACTGAGATTGTCCCCAACCCTGAGCCCTGAACTCTAATCCCGGAACCCTACACCGCGGCTCATTGGTGTGTTGTGCTGCCAGCTGGAAAATAAGCCCTCACGCTACTCGCAAGTCACTGCCCCGGGATTCCACATCAGGCGCCTCAAAATCACTTAATTAAGCAGTATACCATAACCTAATAGGATCCCTTAATATGATTTAAGGTACAATCCTTAAATCAGTGACATTAAACTGCGACTATCGGGCCGGTGCAACATCCAATTGGCCATTCTGCATCCCCAGTTGTTTGTTGAAACATTTCTCTGCAGCCATGGCTGTGGAACTGAAGCTTAGTGTCCTTTTCAGTCTAAGTTAAAGTCTAGAACCTCTTCCAACGTATTAAAGTCTCCGCCAGGGGCCAGGATTGAAAGGCATCGGTATATACAGTTTCGAGAGGGTTCGGGCTCAGGGTGGAGAGGTTTTTCAGTTTGGGGTTTAGGGTTTCATGCATCCCAAAGCCTCGAGGGGCCCAGTCCCCAAAACCACAACGAGCAACTGTCGATCATACCTGCGCCGCTGCTTCATGCTTTCCTCGTAGGACTTGCAAACTTTACGGTTCGGCAATTTACAATTCCGGATTGAGTTCCGGGTGTTGGTTGTTAGAGAGGGGCAGCGTAATTGAGGGGGTCAGAGCTTGTTGGTGATTGGAGATAATGTCGAAACTCGGTGTCTAGGGATAAAGGCACCCAAAAGGTATCGGAACTCAAGGCGCCCGACCACCCAGCAGTGCTGTCCTGGGTGAGGCTGCAAGGCTTCCGGCTAGCGCAACCAGGTTGGTTGCAAGACGTACAGCGAAGGTGGACGGTTAAGTCTTTACACAGGTCTTCCAGTACGCGCTAATCGTTTGAAGCAGCTTTACTACAGGTTGGGCGGGGGGTCCGATCTAGGTCGGAATTGACGCAAGTAGTACTCCCGTAAATCCCTATGTACATATATATATATATATATATATATATATATATATATTTGTATATCTATGTATGTATACATATATGTATACATACTTAGTCTTACAGTCATTGTAGTAAGAAAACATGAGAAACCGTATTCCCAGTGAGGCCTCTGTATCACATTCTTCGTATGCGCATGACCCTCCGTTTCCGAGTCGTATGCCCGAAACCCAAAACATTGGACCACCGCCGTTGAAAAACAATGTTTCTGGGTTCAGAAAGTCTTGCAGCTCCACGTTCTCCACATTGTTTTTTGGGGTGAGGGGTGGAGTTCAAAACGGATACACAGGATCCGGAACATGGTGTATTATGGGCAGGCTGCAGGTACACCCTTTTGAACCTCGCGCGGCTTGTAGGTGACCCTGTCTAAACTTAGAGCCTCTGAAAACACCAAACCTGGGCCCTAAACACTGAAACCCGAAGCGCAATCTCACGATTTAGGGTTTAGGGTTTAAAAATTAAAGCCCGAAACCCCAAAGCCCCAAACCTCTACAGCTCCAAAACTTTCAAGCCCCGCGAAATCACAGGGCATCGCTAGACCCTCCACTGTGTCTCAGGCGGTGTTCGCGATGCATAAGATCGACGACGCGGAGGCTGTTGTCGCCACAGCCTCGGCGGGCTGAAATCTGAGGGCCTTAGCTGTTGAGGGCGCTGCGGGTGGCTGTGTTCTATGTAAGCTATCATAGGGAGCCTTAAGGAATAGTATTATTGCATTGTGAACCGGGCTGCCACACCGGATCTGGATGAGAGTTTATTGGTCTTTATTTGGGCTTGGGGCATCGCGATAGGAAGCTCACATGGCTGCCCAGACACCCGGGGGGATCCAAAAAGTAGATCCCTTAATGGAGGTTCCGATACCCTTAGTACTAAAGGGCATCAAATTAGGGGATCTACTTTTTAGATCCTCCGGGGGTCTAGCTTCGGGACAAGGCACTACAAGCCGCACTATACACCCCAAGCTCTGAGCCTTAAGCCAAGCCCTAAACTCAGAAGGTCTAACCCTAAACCCCTAAATCCGAAACCCTAACCCCATCAACGGATCGTGGAC
Organism: Symbiodinium sp. CCMP2592; assembly: GCA_905221615.1. NCBI lineage: Eukaryota > Dinophyceae > Suessiales > Symbiodiniaceae > Symbiodinium > Symbiodinium sp. CCMP2592. The sequence continues at coordinate 2,042,915 of CAJNDT010000335.1, forward strand.
AATGGGCCCTGAAAACCTACCATGAAACCAACGGGTCAGGGTTCAGAATTTTGACTAACCTCACATGGACCGAGACCTTCAACCCGTGTATAATCCACGTCAAGCCTTTGCGAAACCCTATGAAACCCTGCAAATCCGAGCTAACTACATATCCCACTTGTTGCAACCCCAGCCAGCCCTAAACCCCACAACTCTATCTTCTTGAGGGTTTATGCACACGGATGTCATGATCAGGCAACCCGAAAGTTAAGAATCTTCGGGAAGTCTTTCGTGTTTAGCAGAACCTGAAACTCATTAAGACCCCAAGCCGCTGATACAACCCTCGTACACCCTTTCAACAACATGTAATTGAAAATGTGTCGGGGGGAGATGGTGTGGCTCCGGTGAGGGGGCCCTGGTGTCGGGTCGGCGTGGAGTCGGCCTTCGGTAATCGGGATCATATTCCTGAATTAGGGCTTTTTGGATAAACGGATTTCCTTGGGATGGTAACTCAAAGTACATCCCTTAACAAAACTCCGGAACAGCCTAAACTTTAAACCTAACCCCTAAACCCTAAACCCCTAAACCTCTAAACCCTAACCCCCTAACCCTGAACCCTAAACCCTAAGCCCTAAACCCAAAGCCCGTGAGGCCCCAGCCAAGCATCGCCAAGTTCGCATCGCTCTTCGCTGCCGTGATGTGCCCGCCCAGGCATGAGAGGCGCCACTTCCTCGACTGCGGGTTTAGGGGTTTAGGGTTTAGGGTTGACTAAGGGCGTAAAGTTTATGTTAAGCACCTCTTCAAATTCAAACCCCAAGGGTCCAAGTAGGGCTTATTTATGGGGTTTTGGTACCCGCAAAGGCCCAAATTCGTTCAATGATGAATACTGGGACCCTTAGGGAAAGAGTTTAGGATTTAGAGGATTTAGGGGTTTAGGTTGTTTAAGATATAAGGCTTCTTAAAGGGATCTACAAAGAGACACCACTTCCTCTGAACGGGTGTTTGTACGGTTTGTTCCAGGAAAGGATTTAAGGGGTAGGGTTCTTGTACGGGTTCGTCTTTATAGGGCACCAAAACGTGTAGTGCCTGGCGCCTAGAATACTTGGGCACTTGTAATTTTAGGGAACGTTGAAGGATCCGGGTTTGAGGCGCTCTGTAAACCCTAAACCCTGAAACCCCCTGTGGGGTTCATATTCGGACGTCTTGTGCTCCCGCCTTAGCGAATATATAGAACGGGTCCATAAGTCTATGGTCCACGAATCGCGCGAGGTTGTTGGAGTGTGGATAGCGCATGCCTGTGACGAGGTTCTAAACCTCGAACAACAGCCTTTTGGATGGGACACGCACGCAATTACGCGAAACTCCGCTGATGGCAACGCCGAGCGGCGAGGCCTAGCAGTCTAATCCCAAACACTTAACCCAAACCTGCAACTTTTAGCAACCTAAACCCAAAAATTCTAAATCCTGAACCCCAAACCCTTACACTGTATATAGGAACCAAAACCTTCGTAACCCCAACATTCTAAACCCTCTAGACACCCTAAACCCTAAAAGGCCCTAAGCACCCTAAACCCTAAACTTGCAGCTTCAAATCGCTTCTGACCTGAGGGCCGTACATCTGAGGAGCAGTCCCGCTGGCAGACACGCTCCTGAATGGACCGTGACTTACCATAACCACTACGTTAATGCTCGGGGGCCCTGTAGAACATGTGTGAGGGCTTGCCCTCCTCCTCTTCCGCGGCCCTGCCCTGCCCTGCACCGCCCTGCCCTGGCCCTTGCTTGAGGTTTTATCGACTGCAACCCCTGCTAACTATATGGTCTCCACCTTCAACATTCATGAGCCCAACTATTTGGAATAGACCTTTGGGGTATACCATGCTATAACTATATGGGGACTATGAGGGAACACTTACCATCCACTCCTACCCTTTATCACGCACAAACCTGACATGATGGTGTTGGTACTTAGGGAGGGATGTAGGGTTTATGTAGGGTTTCGGGCTTATGGCTTAAGGTTTAGGATTTAAAGTTCAGGACTCATAAAGGCTTATAGGGTTTGGGGCCGTTTCTCGAAAATGCCACCGAAGGCACCAGAGCACGATGAAGCGATCCATGCCAGTAGTAAGCACCTTGGTAATTTCGGACATGAGTCGCAGTCTCTGCTTCAAAACTGGTCTCTTTTAAGGAACTGCATTCAAGCTACAATAATTCAGGGTTCCTTCGAGGGCTGTGTAAGGGTTCTATGAGGGCTAGGGTTAAGGCATGTAAGTTGGCATAATACGGGTCTTTTGCAAGCAGTAATACGGGTTCATTACCATGGTAACTTCAACTACATTCCTTAACAAGGACCCAGTTTAGGGCTTTGAGTTGAGAGTCCTGATGTAGGGGTCTCTAAAGTTAGAGTAGGGTTTTTGGGGTACATTATGGTAAAACTGTCATCGTTAAGGAACCCAGGAACTCAGGCTTGTACATAGGCCCTTGCTAACCCCTACAAGTAACCTCTAAAATGCTCACAGTCACGTGTTCACCGCTCGGGGCTGCCGAGTGGTCGGTTCGACAGGCTTAGGGTTTAGGGGTGTATAAGGGTTGAGGGTTCGGGGCACTCTGGGCTTCAAACAAGCCCAAAAGCTATGTAAACCTCGAACCCTAAGCCCCGCCTTGACCTACAAACACCTTCGATTTTGTGGGTTCTTGTTACAAACCCTCATATGGATTGTTTGGGATCCTCATTTCAAAAATCCTGGAAACCCTAAACCCTGAACCCAAAACTTATAAACCCTAAACCCCTAAACCCCAAACCCTGAACCCCAAACCCTAAACCCCAAAACCCTAAACCCCTAAACCCTAAACCCCTAAACCCTAACCCCTAAACCCTAAACCCTAAACCGCCTAAACCCCAAACCCTAAACCCTAAACCGCAAACCCTCAACCCGAAACACCGAGGCCTTTGAGCCTCCTGTCTCGAGATTTTCTTTCTGGCGTACCTATCGTAACAGAACCTTTTTAAGGGTTTTGGGGTTTATAGGGGTTTGGGGGTTTAGGGCTTAGGGTTTAGGGTTTAGGGTTCAGGGTTAGGGGTTTATGTTTTAGGGTTTTAGGGTTTACTGTCAGACTTATGGTAGAATGTAGGGGTCCGATATTTGGAATTACTATTTTGATATGGGGAAGTATCCCCCATAACAGTACTTTGGACCCTTTGGGAAAACCTTTTTAAGGGTTACTGTCAGACTTAGGGTTACCAGAGGCATTATGATGCCAAACAAAGCTTCAATAAAGGATACTATAAGAATAGAGGTTTCGATAAGGTTTACTGTGAAAACAAGACCCTGCTTTTGTTTAGGTTTGAAGGTTTCGGGGCTGAGGGGTTGGAGCCCATCCGGAACGAATGCAAGGGCCATGATAATTAAAACAAGTTTTTTGGTATATTGGTACTATAATTCTGACAAGGAACACCGCAGTAGTGTTGGTGATTTTCTTAGGCCAGCTGTTACACCGAACTTCCGAAACCTCATCTCTAGTGACAAGGAATCCCAAACCATTGCTACCTGAACCCTGAACCATAAATAACTCAAAGCCCCAAGCCATGTGATAATACAAACCCTAAACCCTACACCGTAAACTCTCAAGCCCCAAAACTATACTGAACTTAGAACCCTAGCAAACATTATAATTTTAGCTGTTTCTTAGGGATCTTAATAACCAAAAATTTAAAAATATTTCTAAGTACCCCTATGCAAAGTAGAAGTGGGCTGGGTCCTCCTGCATGGTCACTCCCGACGGCCCTCATTCCAAAGATGGGCCGCGTGTGGATAGGCGCCTGCTTTTTTCGGGGTTCCTTATTGGAGGCCTCAAAAGGTGGGAGGTTTAGGGTTTAGGACTTTAAGACTTTGGGGTTTAGGATTTAGGGTTTAGGATTTAGGGGTTTGGCATTTAGGGGTTGGAGACCGCAAAGGGTGGGAGGAAGGTAGGTAGGATTCAGGATCCCCTATACAAGGACTCCCATTAGGGGATTGCCCCACCTACCTTCATCCTAGCTTTTGAGGCCCCTGACCTTATGGGATCCTTCAAGTTGAAGGCTCAGGGCTCCTTTACGGGTTCCGATGAGGGATCCTGTAAGGGTTCCTTTAAGGGCTCGGCTCCTCGTTCCTGGAAATGTTGCACCATATAGTTTCGGGTCTTCAGGGGCTATGCAGATATTGCCATTGAAGGACTTCGGACTTCGCAGCATCAAGGCCGTCCATGTGTTTGGGGTGTATGCTTCGTGTTTGTAGTCTGAGCTGGAAGTGTTTGTGGGCTGTGGGGCTTGAGGTCTTTAGGGTTAGGGATTTAGGGTGTTCAGGGCTTGGGTTGAGGGTCAGATGGCTTTAAGGTCTTATGGGTTGTGGTGTGTACTTAGGCTGTGGTTGTGTGTTACCCGAAGCAGATGTTGCTTGACCCTACGAGGTCTGGTAAGCACGTAAACCCTATACCGTGAAAACTATCCTAAATAACTGCCACCCCAAACCCCAAATGCGGAGCCCTATAATTACCCTTAAACCTAAGCCATAAACAGGAGCATCAGGAGCCCTACACCGGCAAACCTTATCAACCCACAAACCCTGAACCCTAAACCAAAACCATCCGTAAGAAACCGCCCAAGCAGCGTTTCTGGTTTAGGGCTTCGGCCTAGGGCCTAGGGTTTTTGCAAGAGCCCAAGACAAAACCCTACGACTCTTCAATAGAAAGCCTCATGTTTTGGCACAACCCAAACTCTAAACCCCATCCTGCTGCCAACCCGAGGACCCTGGAGGCTGCAACCCTTGGCCCTGATATTTTGTGACATTCTTTCTCAGGCCCAAACTGATCGACTTGGCTTCGTCCGCGAAGCCTGCAGCAGGAAGCTGCTGCTTAGATCGGCGTGCCGACGGTACATTTCTTCCTTTCCTGGTTGTTCCTACTCCCCCTCCTCCTGCTACCTCTACCGCTCCTTCTACTACTACTACTACCACCACTACTCCTGCTACTACTACTACCACTCTACTGCTACTACTACTACTACTACCACTACTCCTGCTACTACTACTACCACTACTACTACTGCTACTACTACTACTACTACTGCTGCTGCAGCTGCTGCCAACGCTGACCTCACAAATCTACTGCGGCAGGCTCAACTGGGGTTTAGGGCTTGGTTCGGGTCCAGGGTGTAGGGCTTCGAGTTTGGGGCATCGGGTTCAGGGTTTTAGGGTTTAGGTCAGGCAAACAAACTTGAACGGATACTGCAACATTTTGTCCAACATGAAGGCTTCAAACTGCTCAAACCCGATCTGATCATAATGAAACCTTTACAAACATGTCACTGTGATGGCCGAGCCTCCCAGCAAAAAAGCTCACCTCGTGCCCTGCGAGGAAAGACGGGCTTTGCCGCGTTTGAAGTGGTGGTAAGTGCTTTCACGGGCTATGCATAGTGATATGGACTCTTCAGAAAGCTGTGAAGTAGAAGTACAGAGGTGTCAAAGAAGTAATACACTACTGGTATGGTAGTACTGCAGTGGTCGTGGTAGTAGTAGTAGTAGTAGTAGTAGTAGTAGTAGTAATAGTAGTGGTAGTAGTAGTAGTAGTGGTAAAAGTAGTAGTAGTAGTAGTAGTAGTAGTAGTAGTAGTAGTAGTAGTAGTAGTAGTAGTAGTAGTAGTAGTAGTAGTAGTAGTAGTAGTGCAGCAGTAGGACAATAGTAGTACAGTTGTTGTACAGCACTGCATCAGTGTAGTAGTAGTAGTAGTAGTAGTAGTAGTAGTAGTACTCTACAGTAGGAGTACAGGAATAATGCAGTAATGGTACTGTAGTAGCACTGTACTACAGAAGTAGTAGTATAGTGGTGAGCTGTTCAGCTGGGGGTTTAAGGGGGCCGCAAAGCCTCGAACAGAAAAACCCACTCGTTCTAACTAAGATAACGACCAACATTCACGTTGAAGCTTTTCCTTCCTCCGATTTCTCCGGCGTCTGCCTATCCACCAGTAGAACGAATGAAAATTCAAAAACAAATAACCCCGGCGATGGTCCCAAACATTTGACGAATCCTGAATAAGCAACGGTAAAAGACATTATAGAGTGTCACGTCGTTTAAACGTAGTGCGACAGTGTACATGTGTACACATAGACATGTACATCCAGCTGGCCCGGTTCATGTCAAGCACACAACCAAAACCAAAGGCAGCAACAGACGTGTTCATATTTCACGGTTCGACTGCTATGCACCTTTGGAGGCTGCTTGGTGCTTGGTTCTTGGTGGCAAGCGTAACTAGCGATCAACGACCTTGGCTTACAGGCATCATCCGCCACATGACTATTGTATAAGCATCTGTCCTCAAGTAAATCATCCTGCCCGTGGGCAGCGCGTATGTGTCTGGGCTAGCGCGTGTTTCCGTAGTAACATGTTGTTATGCAGCGCGGACTTCGCTTTACAGTGCCTGCAAGTGGTTTGCTTTAAAGGCATAAACCCGCGACACTATAAGACTGATTCCCAAACACCTCAATTCTGCAAATTTGCCTCCTGCTGCCACATCCCGAAATCACTACGTGAGTAATCCGCAACCTCGATGTATGGCTAAACCCCTAATTGACCACACTCCTCTACTGACGTAAGGCATCAACCTGAGCGTAGGGCATACACAGTTCATCGCAGCGACGAGCTGATGTAAGGTAGTGTACCCAAATATCCTTTGTGGAGATCCTACTTAAGCATCTCCGCCGACCCTCTCCCGATGACGGGGTATGGAGGAAGCTACCGAATTTATCAAGAAAGAGAACTCGGCACAAATTCCCAAGTTTCCAGTACTATGTTGAAGGTGCACTTGATGCCAAATGGGCTATGTATGGAAAAGCCGTTTCCCTTGCGAGGCAAAAGATTGCGCGGCTGCCGCATGTTAACTGCATGGATTCGACGCCAATATTCGTGACGGTCCATGACGGTCCGTGGCACTGCCACCGGGAGCAAGGCCATCGCGAAAATGTTTCAATACATGAATGCAAACCGGCTGGTTGAACAAAATCCATGAAGACGAAAACTATAGCCATACTCATGATTGCACACTCTAAAGACATAAAGAAAAACGATGAATCTCAGGGTAGTGGTAGGGATACAGAAAGAGAGACAGATTCAAACACACAGCAAGATAAGAAAAAACACGAAGGCACGGCCCATGGAAACAGAAGTGGGTACGGATGTACGCGGAGATGTAAAGAGATAGGCACACACGTATACATACGTGGTCCATTGCCGAAATCCGACTTCCCCAATGGATCACCAAAGCAGCATGTAGATCGCTCCTGTAACGAACACCAGACAAAGGACGGTAATGCGGAGCAACCCCCGATTGAAAACAACTACTATGTAGCTGATGCAGTGGTGCTGGGAACGAACTCAACGATAGTTGTAATTACATCAGAACCAACAGGTCTCGAATTGCACAACGTTGTTGAGTTGCATTAAATTCCGTCCGCATGCTGTCAAACGGTATAAAGAAGGCCGTCTGGAGCACATCGAGGTCTTAAATAAATCCATCCATCCAGCCATCCATCCATCCGTCCGTCTGTCCGTCCATCCATCTATTCACACATCCATCAGTACGTACATACATACATGCATACTCACTTACTTACATACGTAACTACATACTTACATACCTAACACTTACATACTTAAAGCATGTATACATCCCTACATCCATGCATGCATGCAGACATGCATACATGCATACATGAATACATACATACATACGTACATACATCCATCCATACATACATATATACGTACGTACATACATACATAAATGCATAAGCACATACATGCGTGCATGCATACATCTGTAAATACATACTGTTACATGCACACATTCATACATAAATGCGCATGTACACACATGCATATATACGTATGCATGGAAACCTACAGACACCTTCTTCAAGGAAATAAGCAGGGAAACGATAGTCCCAAAGCAGTCAGTGCCTCTCGTATGTTGAGCAGTTCAGCGGGAAGCGCATGCTCTTTGTCTGGCATGGTACTTGCTTTTGACGGCCAAACAACAAAGAACATGCAAAAAACCCTGAACTTTTGAAGCCCCCCCCCCGTCTCTTTCGATGTAAACCCGGGGCTCTGAATGAAAGATATAAACCTGAACCTTTAATTTAGAGTGAAATGAGTTCTCATGCAGCGTGCACCGACAAGCACATGCCCGTCGTTGCTCTTACCCTCTGGGCCAAGCACCCGCTGTACAGGATGCAAGTAGCAGACAGTGCACAAGCACAGGTCCAGGCACGACCTCAATTTGAAGGCTTTGGTGGTCGTGGTGCATGAGCTTGAGACGAGTTGTGGGTTTCTCAGAGCTCAACCTCAAAGCCTCAGCACAAAACATCAGGTCAAACCAAAACTGTAGGTGATGACCAGGACAAGCCCTAGTTGTCCAGTGAAGTTACCCTTTTGAGATGCTACCGGGATCATACTATTCCAACATGGTTTCTCGGAGGTAGCCTACTCGACGACTCAGCTCGCAGTAGGGGCTAGAATGGGGGTTGCAGGTATGTTGTAACAACAGACGATACAGAACTCTGAGAAACAGTTATACTAATATCCGGGCCCTAAACCCTATAAGCTCCATATCATGTAAGTTGAACACAGATATACAGGCATTTCCACTGAAGGCGTGGCTGTCGCCTTCGCGAAAGGTTCCTTCTGCCTGGGCCGTCCAGTGTTAGAGAGGCTGCTGTGATTTGTGCAAGAGCGGGGGGGCTCAGCGTTCAGGATCTATAGAGTTCAAAGGGATTGAATTTTGGGCCTCTGATATCACTCAAGGTTGGGACTTGGGGAGTAGACGTTGGGGTTAGTGTTTGGAGTCTGGCCTGGCGCAGCAAAGAACGCAAACGGGATTGAACAAGGGCTGGCTACAACCACCTCGCATCCTACTGCGACTCTTCAAGCCTTCAACCCAAAAACTCACAATTAGTAATACTAGCCCTTTATCATAGTCCCGGTGATTGGAATAACAACACCCCACAACCCTACTCACTACCCGAAGATATGCAAAGTCGAATGGCAGCCCAAACATCATCAGCCTTCTCTAGTAGATCTTGAACTTGTTGTATCTTATGACAAAAGACAAACATACATGCATGCATACATATATATATAGATAGATATAGACAGATGTGGATATAGATATAGACAATAGATATTATGTGGCCCAAAGCCCCGACAAGCCCCAAACCCGATAAACCCTAAACCCCTAAACGCCCAAGGTGATAATTATGAGCCCAGAGGCTGGATGTTCATGCTTGCCTAGGTCTAAGCGCTTTCTTTGCCAAGGGTCCTGGGTTTAGGATTCAGGGTTTAAGTTTGGTGTTCAGGGTGCGCGGTTCGGGCAGGTCACGGCTTAGGGTACGACCCCGAAACTCCTTTCTGGGAAATCCTCAGCCATAAAACCCTCAACCCTGAAGTCAAAACCCAAGCGCTAGAAACCCTAAACCCTTCAACCCTAAACCCTTATAAGCCCCAAACCCTTAAGCCCAAAACCCTTACTGTGAGCCCTTACACCCAAATCCACACCGGAAGCCCTTCCCTGCCGCCCGCTTTGTTATCAGACCCCAAGGGTCCATGCACCCATGTAGTATTTACTGTGGTCCGACGCTACCTCAATAGCGAAAAGGCCCAAGTACCACCAATGTGATTACATGGACCGGTAATGAACCCCCTTCTCCCCGCAAGAAAAAAAATAAATAAATAAACCCTCAACCCTAAAAGTGAACCTTACGGCTTGCACCTCAAAGCTTGCGAACCACCAGAACACCGCACCAGATCCTAACACCCTCGACACCCAAATCCAGTATAGAACCCCTGTAGAGCCTTGAATGATGGGAGGCCAAAAGGGGGGTTTAAGATTCCATATGAACCCTATTATGGGAACCCTAATCCCTACTATTATACAGTAGACCCCATAAAGTTGGAAACCGGATAAGGGCCAAATAGTGCTGGGATTCCCTATATACTACTCTTGAGGATTGAGGCTATTGGGTTTCCAACTTTTCAGCTTTTACTGTAGTGCCCTGAAGCAGAAGGTCTTGATTTGAAGAAAGACCTTAAAAAACACCGGGTGTGGCCGAGGTGCTGAGGCAATCTGGGCTTCACAAGAAGGCTCCTGATCGAGACAGTCGTACTGGTGAAGGCTTGTGGTTCAGAGGTTTAGTGTTGGAGGGTTCGGGTTAAGGCTACACACAAAGGCCTTACTAGCTGGAAGAGGCTTCGTTGAGGATTAGTTTACAGTGCTATCAAAAGACGCGGGTTTTAGCATGGAAGCCTTTATACTTGCAACAGGGTGTCAGGAGCATACAAGGCTTTCATGTGGGCTACTCAAGTTCGGGAATCCTCTGCGAAGGAAGATGACTCTTCATGCTGGGTTCAATTTTTTGGCTTCATCATCAGCTTAAGACCCTGAACCAGTAGCGCTAAACCTTACGTTTAGGGTTTATTAGCTGGCTTGGATGTTTAGGTCTGGCTGTGTGCGTCTTCTTGAGTTTTCAAGCCTATAAGGGCTTTAAAGGCTGAGGTGCTTCATCTCGTTTAGGACCCTCCACCTGTAGCTCTACATCCAGGCTGTTCAGTGACCCTCTGGGACAAAGTATATACTTTTTTCGGCTTCTTATTTTATAATAGGAACCCAGAAACCTGAAAGTAAAAAAGTGTACGACTGAACAGCCTGGTAATCGAAAGCTGACACCCTACAGTAGAAGCCCAAAAGTTTGAAACCCCATAGCCTCAATCCTTAAGACCTTAAGAGTAATGTATAGGGAATCCCAGCACCATTTGGCCTTAATCCAGTTTGCAACTTTGTGGGGTGTACTGTAAATTTCGCTCAACCGTAGGATCGGAAAGCTTCTTGAATAGATACTCGGGCCTGTGGGGTTTAGGGTTAAGTACGCTATAATCATATACTCTCCGAAATGTTGAGCTACATAACTACTATCCTAAACCCAAGAACCTCAGTATTGGGTCCTTTGGACCCTTCGGGTGGGGTTTAGGGTTTAGCGCTTAGGGCCGGCTTTAGGGTTATGAGTTTAGGCTACGACTGCAGTAGGTCAGTGTGTTGAGGAGTTTAGGGTTTAGGGCCGGGCCGGGTTTTTAGGGTGTTGGTTTTAGGATGCGACTGCTGTAGGTCAGTGTGTTGAGGAGCATAAGTATCAGCCTACTAGCTACTTGGACCGGTCTCTCCCTAGCTCTCAGCATCAAACCCTCGTAAACTCTACCTAAAAGGCCCAAACCCAAAACCCTGAATCCTAACCCTAAGCCCTAAACCCAAAGCACTGATATGCCTCGAAACTCGAACACAAGCTGCTGCCTTAGATGCAAAGATGCGCAGGGTTGTCTTCGGTTTAAGGCTATGTGACAGCTTACGAGTTTGGGGCTTATGGTAGAGCGCAGGGTCTAGGGCTTAAGGGTTCAGGGGTCAGGGCTCCGAGATTAACATAGCGCTTACGGTTTAGGGCTCCAGGATCTTTTTTGAGGAGGCGTGGGTTAGGGCCTTAAAGGTCTTCGGGCTGACGGTTTAGGGGCTCAGGGCTTAGGGTTTAGGGAGCTTGGGGCTTGGGGCTGAATGATTAGGCGGTGTGGCTTGGCGATCCCTTGAAGGAACCCTTCAAGGAACCGTTTCCCTAAGACCTGAACCCTTGAAATCCCCCAAAGCTTCCTCCCTTCGCCCCGCGACTCCTCAGCGCTGGCAGCTTCTGGCAGCCTCTTCAGGGCAAGCTCACAGAATCAAGCCTGCTTGGAGGTTCATGGGTAGTTATAAGCGGAGTTATAAGTAGGGAAACTCTCGTTATAACCCATATCAGGGGACTTTATAACTCCACTTATATCTACCCATGAACCTCCAAGTAGAGTCCTCAAAGCCTGAACGGTTTAGGGTTCAGGATCTACAGCTTAAGAGTCGGCTTAGGGCTTAGGGTTTAGGACCATTCAAGGAAGCTTTGGAAGAACCCTTGCAGAGGAAGCCAGAAACGAACCCGAAAAGAACGTGCCCTTGAGGAGAATGAGAGGGACCCTTAACGGAGACCTGAAAGAGAACCGTCGAGTGCCGTAATTCCCTGACGCCCCCAACCGGATGCTGCCTCCAAAGCTGTACCGACTGGTCTTGGCATGCCTTGGCTTTCGGGTTACAAGTGGAGCTATAAGTCCCCTAATATGGGTTATAACTATAGTTACCCTACTTATAACTCCACTTATAACTAATTACCCATGAACCTCCAAGTAGGGTTCAGGGTTTAGGTTCCCGGGTTGAGGCTGTGGTTTACGGTTTGGGGTTTAGGGTTTAGGGTTAGGCTTCAGGAGGCTTCACCATCTCTCTTCAATAGCCGTGCCCAAAATATCTCAAACTGTCTACAACAGACCAAATAGAAACGACCAAACTAGTTAAAGTTCTCCCATTGGCTGCGATCTAAGGACGATGTCAAAGCCCATGCATAGACTTCGTGTAGCAGAGCTTCCTGAACAATCAGGGTTGGGAATGTCGTATACGATTCCAGCACTTATGCTCAGCCTACATTCTCAGACCCCGGATTGCGGATGCTATAAGGGTTTAGGGTTTAGGGAGCTAGAGCTGAACAGACCCCAAAGCCTAAAACACCTAAAACCCCACACACGGAAACCCGAAACCCAAATCCCAAAGCCCTAAAAGCCCTAAACCCCACACGCCAAAACCCCAAACCCCAAACCCCCAGCCCAATGCTGCCGTGTGCCAAGTTGGCTTTTTGTTTTGAGGATCTGTGGGATGTGCCCGGGGGCTATTAAGGTTTCTGTTTATCGATGTTATTTTATATCTTCTGGGTTCTTGTTAAGGAGATTACATCATTTACGGAAGGTCCCCATTGCGGCAACTTAGACTACATTCCTTAACTAGAACCCAGGCTTTGGCTTTGGATGTTAAGGTTTAGGGACGCTGTATATGAAAGCAGCGTCTACATGTTCAGAGGGCCCCAGTTATCCTGCACCCGATTTGAATAGCGGGGTGGTCGGCTGTGCTCGATCTGGGTTCAGTTAGTGAGACGAGACCCCAAAGATTTTAGGCTAAACAGGTTTTAGGCTCTAGGGTTTCGTTTCTTGGGGGGAGGTTCGATTAGGGTTTAGGTTTTGGGGTGTGGGGCTAGGATAAAGTAGGGTTTGGCAGAGAGAGCTGGCGTCGTGCTAGGCGTCGTGCTGTGACAAGGCGGTCGCTGCAGCCCGGAATGAAGGTCAGGCAGTGCCTCCGACTACAGATTGTTTAACACCTGTGGAACCCAAACCCAGTCGTTTAAGGTTTTCATAGAAAGTTCCGAAATAAGCCCAATGTAGAATGTAAGTATCTGCCGTTGGGGTAGTATATCGCTCAGCCCTGGGCCCTAGACATTTTCACAACCCTAAACCCTAAACCCTGGCTCATTGTCAAATTCCAGAGCCAACGGAAAACTCCTGTGATTTGGGAGTTTCGAGAAATAACAGGGTACCTTATCTTAGGGGTCCTTATAATAAGGATCCTACTATTTAGGGTACTATAATAGGGTTCCCTTTTTTCGGAAATTCTCATTTGTGTATTATGGTCAACCCTGGCTTGCTTGGATGACAGTGGCCATCAAGCTGACAACAGCACACTCCCAATCGTGGTGAGCGCAACGCAATGAGGCTTGACTACACTCTGAATCTCCTAACTTACGTCGCTAAACCCTAAACCCTAACCCCTAATCTTCGTTGAGCTCCGCAGTCAGAACCAAGCCTGTAAAAAGCATTGGAGTTCTCAGAACAAGATCCTCTTATTTCAAGTCCCCCCGGCTTAGATTTCTAGAACAACTCCCTAAGGGTCCAAGTGCCCCCCAAATAGTAGCGGGGGAAGAACCACAATCATGCTCGCAATGGTCCTGGGAAACCTACAACTTACAACCCACCAAATGGGCATTTGGACCCTTAAGGGCTACTTCTTCAGGAAGCTTTGCACCTGCTGAACCCTGGATCCCAAAGCCGACAGCTCATAAAACCGAAGACACCCCAAAGCTTCAAACACCTAAGTAGCACTATACAGTAAACTCAAGAACTACTGTCGAGCGCTCATAGAGTCCTTTCGGAAGCCTTAAAGAAACCCTTCAAGAACCCCCTTACACCCTAAACTCAAACCGCCTTACAGAAGCCTTATAGAAACTGCTGACCGCAGAACCCTCCTAAGCCCTAAGCCCCCTAAGCCCTTTGAAACGGAGCCTGCAATTAGGAACCCAAAAAGCACATAAGCATTAGCATTTTATGGGGATATCCATACCTTGTTGGGCTTCATTATAAAATGGGATTTATATGGGATAGCCCTATCCTAATTCTTGCTTATGTGCTTCTTTGGGGCCCTATTCAAAGAACCCTAAACCCTAAACCCTAAAACCCAAAACCCTAAAACCCTAAACCCTAAAACCCTAAACCCTAAAACCCTGAACCCTAAAACCCTGAACCCTCGAAACCTTGGTTTCTGAGTAGCCCCTTTATAATAAGGCTACCCTTTTTCCTGCTGTTTGGTCTTAATAAGGGAACCCTAAACTAAAAAGGGCAAAAGGGTGCCACTCAGGAACCTAGAAACCCTGAACCCTCGAAACCCGGGATTATAATCACCAAAAAATTAAAAACTATTTCTAAGTACCCCTAAGGCTTTTGGGGCCCTATTCGAAGAACCCTCGGTCTGGGAGCCCGGGCACGGCAGCGCGCAGCCGGAAGCTGAATCGCGGGAGCCGGGTCTGAGTCGCGGCTTCGTCTTTTTGCTTTTGGGGTTTTGGGGTTTAGGGGTTTGGGGGTTTAGGGTTTGGGGTTTTGGGGTTCAAGGGTTTGGGGGTTTTGGGGTTTGGGGGTTTCAGGTTTTGGGGTAGGTTTAGGGTTTATAATAGAGTTTAGGGTTTAGGGTTTAGGGCTTTTGGGTTTTGGGGTTGCGGGTTTCAGGTTTGGGGTAGGGGTGTAGGGTTTAGGCTTAGGGTTTGGGGTTTAGGGCTTAGGTCTAGGGTTTAGGGGTTCGGGGGCTTTAGGGTTTAGGGTCCAGGGTTCCCTAATTTGGGGTTTAAAACCCTACCCCCTAAGTCCTGAGCCCTAAACACTTATATAATCCTAAACCCTAGGCCTAAACCCTCAACCCTAGCCCTAAACACATATAAATCCTAAACCCTAGACCCTCAACCCTCAACCCTAGCCCTAAACCCTTATAAAATCCTAAACCCTTATTTTTTAAACCCTCAGCCCTAAGCCCTAAGTTACGTTCTGAGGCCTCGGAGTTGATGATGGTCACGGCACCGCTGTGGTAGCCCACGGCCACGACGTCCGGCTGAGCCACCTTTCAGAGACCACAACGGCCCGGAAAAATATCGAGGCTTTGGGCTATTTTAAGGCTCTAAAGGGATCTATAAGGGTTTAGGGTCTAATTAGGGTTTATATAGGGTTTAGGGTATATATAGGGTTTAGGGGTTTAAGGACTACCCTAAGGCTCCTAAGAGGGTCTTGGGCTTTCTGGGGGAGGGTTTCGGCTTTGGGGGCTAGGGTCCGGGATCTCACTACAAGGGTCCAGGAGCCTTAAGGTAGAGTTCAGGGTCGTTAGCATTTAAGACTTTGGGCTTAAGCTATGGGTTTAGGGCATAGGTCTTTAGGTTTGTCTTTGTTTGAAGGCATTTTTGGGGCTGAGGGCTCGGGATTAGGGTTTAGGGCTTAAGCTGTGGGTTCGGTTGGGTTTAAGCTTTGGGTTTAGGGTTTAGGGTTTAGCATTTATGGTTTAGGGGCAGGGTTAAGCTTTGGGTTAGGGGTTTGTGGTTGAGGGTGTAGAGTTCAAGGAGGGTTTGCACAAGGCCTGATTGACAAGCATCCAAAACTGCTGGTAGGACATGTGTTGTTCAGTCTTGTTGTGTCATGTGCTCTTGTGGGAGTTTCCGAAAATAGGGCCCCCTGATAGTAGTACCTTAAAAAATAGGATCATTGTTTTAAGGACCCAAAATAAAGTACCCCTAATTTTCTGAAACTCCCTTGTCGACTGCGAGAGACAACCAAACCACAAACACCCCCAAACCCTAAATCCGAAACGCCCTATAAGCCCTAAACCCAAAAACCTCAAGCCCCCTAAACCCCCCTGTCAGAAGCAAACCCAGTAGAGTTTTCCGACCTGACCGGTCCTTAAAGACAACCAGAAAAGCCGCAATTCATGATATGGGGGTTTCGGAAAATAGGGGACCCTAATATAGTACCTTAAATAGTAGGATCCTTATTATAAGGGCCACAAAATAAGGTACCCCTATTTTCGGAAACTCCCATATGAATAGCGCTGACATTACCTAAAACTGTGCTCGTCGACTTCTGACCCCTCAGATTGCCAATCCTTCTACATCCTGCACACATACAGAGCCGCAACCGGTTTAGGGTTTAGGGTTTAATCCCTTAAACCCTGGAAGCCCTTATTATGGCTGTATAATGAAGGATTGTGGCCGTCAGTCGGCCCAACACTAAATCGCTGAGGCAGCCACTGCAAGACAAAGCACGGATTCCTTTTGAGGCGCGATCCTGGCATCCGGTGGTTAGGATTCACCCTAACTTCTCACCCCTATAGACCCTAACCTCTGAACCCTAAACCCCAAACCCTAAACTTATCACCCCTATGCACCCCAACCCTAAACCCCAAACCCTAAACTCACGAACCCTATATTAGGGGTTTAGGGTTTGGGGTTCAGGGTTTAGGGCTCAGGTTGTAGGATTTGGGGGGCTTACCTAGACCCCCCAACTACCCTTCATTCTACCCCCCCCCCCCCCCCCCCCCCCCGCCCATATATTAAGGTAGCCTGTCGCTTTTTGGGTATGCATGTGTAGAATTCACGGTTGCTCAAGGATTTCGGCGGAGGGGGGGTGGCCGAGTTTAGATTTGTCAGGTGGTTGGCACAACATGAAGCCAATGAATGCGACGAGCCACATATTCAGGCCAGCAAACCCATTTTGGGGCTTGAGGGGTTATGGCTGTTGGGTTTGGGTTTTCGTGTTTGGGGTTTTGAGTCTTGTCCATACACATGCGATGCTGTCATGGAAAGCCTTCGAAACTGGTGGAGGGGTCAGCTTTCTTATATAGTGCTCCTCCTCATGCCCTTTGAGCACAAGGAATCCCAGCTCCTGAACCTTAATGTAGCGTACTGTAAGTTCAAACCCTCAGCGCTGAGCACGTTGCTTTAAGACTTCAGCTCGAAGCCAAATCCTGAACTCTAAGTTCAGACCCCTGAACACGAAGAAAAGCTTGGAAAATCCGTAAATCTGTAGCGAAGCCTGCGACAAGCAGAAGAAACCCGGTAACCCACTTCTTAACCTATCTAAAGCCCCAATTGCAAACTTCATAAGCACGATAGGTCCGTGGTAAACCCTACACTGGAAACCACCCAAAAAGCGCAAAATACTAGCCCAATACCTATAGACGGCTGTTATTCTGCGTACTTCTAGGGTCTACCTGTTTCCCCCAACCCTGCAAAATAGCAGGCCATGACCCCTTAATTAGAAGTAGCCCTAAGGGTCCAAGTACCTAATAATCATATACTCTCCAAAATCCTAACCTACATAACTACTACCCCAACCGAATACCTAATTATTGGGTCCTTTGGACCCTTGGGGTAGAGGGTATAACCCTGAACATGGTAGGTTGGATCCCCAGGCAGGTAAAACCCGGCGAAGGCCTTTCCACCGCTTTCCCGCCGGTCGTGGAGCCCGGTAAGGCCCAGAAGCAGAGGGTCCCCCCTGGCTGAGCCGAGTTGACTTTTGGGTTTTTATAAAAACATTTTTTTGTTTTTGTTTTTTATAAAAACAGTTGACTTTTGGGTTTTGGGGTTTAGGGGTTTTAGGGTCTAGGGTTTAGGGTGTCGGGTTTGGGGTTTATACTGCTTGGGGTTTAGGGTTTGGGGCTTGGGTTTACGTTAGGTTTCGCAGTTTAGGGTTTCGGCTTTCGGCTTTCGGGGCTACGCGCTGCAGGATTTAGGGCTTGTACGGGCGTTTGGGATCTACCCGTGCCTGAGCAGTCTTGGGCTTTAGGGCATTATAGAGTTTAGGGTTTAGGATGCAGGGTTCAGGGTTTAGGGGGTTTGGAGTTTCAGGACTGCTTCAGGTTCCGCAGTTGGTGAGCGTCGCTTTTGGTGCCCTAGCTGGACACAGGTCGTCAGGGCTTGGAAAACTGGGCTTTGGGGAAACCCTAAACCCTAAACCCTAAACCCTTAAGAAAACTGGGGTTTGGGGGTTCAGGGGTTGAGGGGCTTAGGGTTTGGGGTGTAGGGCTCCGGACGCAAGGCTTCCGGGCCGAGGGGTGTAGGGCTTGAGGGTTCAAAGGGCAGCATGCTAATGTAGGGGCCCCAATCATTACCAATACTATTTTGGGAGTTACCTTATTATAAGTATAGTAAAATGGGCACCGAAGACCTATTCCAATCATTCAGGCGCCTATATTAAGGGTTTCTAGGACTCCTTGTTGGAAATTGCTCCTCGCACCGCCAAGCCCGGCGGGTCCGCGCTTGTCTCCAGAAAGAGCGAACCTCACCGAGGGATTCGTGTTCAGGTTTACTTACCTTTGGTTAGTAGGGAATGGAGGAATGGGGTACAATTATAACTACTACTACTACTACTACTACTACTACTACTACTACTACTACTACTACTACTACTAGACTACTACTGCTGCTGCTGCTGCTGCTGCTGCTGCTGCTGCTACTACTACTACTACTACTACTACTACTACTACTACTACTACTACTACTACTACTACTACTACTACTACTACAATTCTTCCATTCCCTACTAACCAAAGGTAAGTTTAGGGTTCAGGCTTTAGGGTGGTGTGCTTGCGGCTTAGAGAGTTTAGGATAGTAGAGCTCTTGAAAGAATCTGGCTTTCTTGCGGTTTTGGGGTCCATATAATAAGGATCCTACTAGCTAGGGTACTATATTAGGGTCCCCTATTCTCGGAAACTCCCATTTGGGCCTGAATTGAGGCAAGCAAGGACGCAACTTTGATGCCTGATCTCCTCATACCCCAAGACGAACCCTTAAATATAGAACTTTTGGGGAATCCGAGCTCCTAAAGAACATGCAGCTTCTTTTTCAAACGGTTTAGGGTTTGGGGTATAGGATTTAGGGTTTAGGGTTCTACCTTACATAGCTTGCGGCCAAAGTGCAGCAAGTCGTTGGCGCCAACCTACTTCCTGCTAGAACATGCAGTTTGCGAGCTGAGAATCGACTCCCTTGAGAGCAGACGCAAGCATGCCCGATCAATTCCTTGAAAATGAGATCATCAACACAGCAAACCCATAGACCACCAGCTGAGCTGGCAAAAGAAACATCGCCAATCCCGGAAACTCCGGAATCGTTGGCTCCGGACCCTAAACCCTAAACTCCAAACCAGAAAGCCCGAAACCCAAAACACATAAACCCTGAACCCTTAAAGCTCTAAACCTGCCTAAACCATAGAAACCCTAAACCCTAAAGCCCGAGAAAACCCTGAAACCTAACCTTGAAACCTTCAAGAGCTACGAGACGAAAATGCCCAACCCAAACCCTGAAACCTTAGAAATCCCTGAACCCTGACATTCAAAACTGAAAAACCCTAGAACCTCTGAACCCCTGAATCCTAGCGCCGACAGCAAAGCATCTGGGCTCCCCGGCCCGCGGAGAAGAACTAAGGCCGAAGGCTCTGCGTGATGCTCCTGAGGGCCCAGAAAACAATGTGGAAAGGGCTATGGGTCTAAGGCTTAAGATTTCGGGTCGCGGGATTTGGGCCTAAAGATTTAGGATTTTAAAAGGTTTATAAGTGTTATGGGCGTGAGCCCAGAGACCTAGATTAAGACAAGCTGCCCGGGGCCGGGGCTATTGTGACGATCAGGCTTTGCCGCTTCTTTGCCTTCTGCCCCCAACTTGCTGCTTAGGTGTTTATACCGCATGTGACAAGTAGAAAACGATGCTTGCGCTGTACTCTCTATAATATTCCCAATGAAGGTACTTGCAACCAGAATGAGACTCAAGACTCTCTCAAAAAAATCCACACAATGTATCCCACCATGGCGTGTCTCTGTCAGGCTGGCCTGAAGTGCTATGTGCTCCCCCCACCCTGCCGGAAAGGCAACATCAAAATCTCCACATGGACCAGCAAATCGTGACTGCTGAATAAACCAGCAAAGGCATCGTGGCTACTGCGGCGTGATTTTCCCGCAATACTAAGGCCATTTTGCCCGACATTTAAACCCTAAAAGCCCCAAACCCTCGGAGCCATAAGAGCCCTATACATTCCTTCTAGACCCCGTGTAACAACCCTGCGAACAGCCCGCATAATGCCCGATAGAACTCTCAAGAGCCTGAAATAAAACCCTGAGCAAGACTGAAGAGTCCTGAATCCAGGAACCATCATTACATCGGCTCCCCTGGTATAGAAATACAAATACCGTCCCAATATACTTACGTTCTAATCTCCCCCCTTTAAACCCTGCTTAAAACTATTGAGGCCCCCAGAGTATAGAACCCTTGTAGTAACCCTTGTATAGCGCTTTCCTGGCCCCGATGTAGAATTGAATAGCCCAAAGCCCAAGACCTTAAACCCCAAACCCTAAACACCAACCATAAACCCCAAACTCTAAACCCTGCCGCCAAAGACCCCCCTCTGAGGTCCCTGTGAGATCCAAGGCTTTGCAAGGACTTGGGCTGCAGGGCCGTGACGATGCGTTCTGGCCATGGCAGAAGGATGAGGACCGGTTTAGGGTTTAAGGGCGCCTTGAAAGGGTTCGTTTAAGGGTTCTATACGGTTTTTAGTGTAAAAGGGCCATGTCAGCGCCTTTAAGGTTCTATACGGTTTAGGGTATAAGGGCCATGTCAGAAGGCTGAGGGCCGCTTCAAGGGTTTCGCTTCAAAGCGGGTTTAGGGTTCCTTTCAGAGCTCTGTAAGGGCTGTGGTCTGGAGCTTCGAGGGGGTTCAGGGTATAGGATATTCCTTAACCTACCAAACCCTACTTTTTTGTAGGGTCCCTGTAAACTTCATATTAGGGTTCATAATAAGAACCTACAAACAAGTAGGGCTTGGTAGGATAAGGTTGGGCTGAGGGTTTTGGGTTCAGGCGTTTGGGTTTGGGGGCTTCGGGCCGCACCTACAGTTTCTAGCCCTAGGCCCCAAAGTAGTTCCTTTTTGGGGTTCGTATATAGAATCCTATAGGGTAATCCCCAAAAGGAACTACTTTGGGGCCTATGGGTAAGCCTAATGCTCAGATAGCCTAAAAGCCTTAGATAGTATGGTCTTTGGGCCCAAAAGCCTCAAAATATGAGTCCTCAGAGCCTAAGGGTAGGGGTTTGTCGGGGCGCGAAATGCTGAGATATACGTATGTGGGTGGTTGTCAAAGTTGGGGTCCCTGTTGGCGGACCCTAAATAATAGGTGCCGTACTAGATTAGGGACCCAAAAAGTGACCATAATTTTGACAACTAACCATGTGTGCAGGGTCTATGGCGTAGTGCATCAGACTTTCGGCTTCGGATTCTAGGGTTAGGGCTGTAGGGTTTTGTAAGGGTTTAGGGTTTACAAGGGTTCAGGGTTTATAAGGGTTTAGGTTTTATGGTTTGGTGTTCAGGGGTTTGTGGTGATGTTACAGTCGGGCATGTACACAGTCCATTCTGTTGCGTTTTCGCCCTGGTTTGCAGTCATTTCTGCAGCTGCTTTTTTGTTTGGAGGGGTGTGTTCTAAGTTGATGGCTTCTGTAAGAAGTCATTGCAACCGAATGGTTAATTGAGCTGCAGGCTCCACTTGGAGCCTCGGCAGACTGCGTTATAGTAGGCTAGAATTAGAGTCCCCTAGTCTGGGATATCCGACTTGAAACTCTAATTCGAACTCTATTTGCAAAGCCCCTCCCCCACAAAGCTTGCTAAACGCAAGTGTACATATCCTTACTCTGTCAGCATCTGGACGAATCAAAGTACCTCAGTTCATCAATAGAAAAGGGTTTGCTGTAGTACAGGATGAAGATACCAGTTACAGTACGCAGGGACCGCATGGGTACGTTATTACGAACCGCTCAGACCTCTACATCATGTAATGGCGTGTCAGACATACTTCTGGGGCTGCAAGCATGCATGACTCATCAGCGCCTCTCTTCAGTTCCCGTGTACCCTCCGACTAAACCTTGCTGACCCTTAGACTATCAAACAGTAAGTGGCTCCTGCCTGTCGGGTGTCATGGGGATTTGATGGTTAACTTTTTTGTTTATATAGGAATTATATAGGGACTATACTACCCATAAACGGTTAAAGGTTACCTACTCTACTCCCATCGGCTGGGCCTGCTGTGCAAGCCACCACGATTCCTTCTGCGACAGCTACGCCTGTGACCTGCGAGGGGTAAGTTCCAAGCTTACCCTGAAGGTCCATGTACCCAAATAGTATAGTATACTTAGGGCCCAAGGTACCAATATAGGGGCTACTTTCAGGCCAAAGTATGTACTACTTGGGTACATGGACCCTTAGATTTAGAGCCCAGGACTTCTCGGTCCAAATGCCAAGTAAAGCTTCGAGTGTTAAGCACTGGAGGTTTCCAGTTTTTCTTTATCTGAAATACTAAACTAAACCCTCAACCCCAAAACCCTTTACATTCCTAAACCCTAAACCCCAAAACCTCAGACCCTTAACAACCCTAAACCACAAACCCCAGCGATGTTGCATGTGGGTAGTTGTCAAAATTAAGGTCCCTTTCTGGGTACCCTGAATAATAGGTGCCGTATTGTGATAGGGACCCAAAAAGGGACCTTGATTTTGACAACCACCCATGTGTCTCTTGAGTAAGTATGCTGCTCATGCGGATCCTCGGGGAGCTTGGAGGCTCGCAGAGGGTGGGGTCCCCGAGGACGTCGTGCCGTTATATGGGTTTAGCGTTTAGGGTTCAGGGTTTGATGGTTAAGGGTTTAGGGTTAAGGGTTTAAGGTTTTCAGGGTTCAGGGTTTAGGGTTTAGGGTTTAAGGTTTTCAGGGTTCAGGGTTTAGGGTTTAGGGTTTAAGGTTTTCAGGGTTCAGGGTTTAGGGTTTAGGGTTTAAGGTTTTCAGGGTTCAGGGTTTAGGGTTTAGGGTTTAAGGTTTGCAGGATTCAGGGTTTAGGGTTTAGGGTTTGAGGTTTTCAGGGATCAGGGTTTAGGGTTTAGGGTTTAAGGTTTTCAGGGTTCAGGGTTTAGGGTTTAAGGTTTTCAGGGTTCAGGGTGTAGGGTTTTCGGGTTTCGGGTTTAGGGGACACACCACACTCAAACCCGACGACGGCTCACAACAGACCTCTAAGATGGCATGACGCTTCGGCATGGCTCCAAGACGGCTGCATCCATCAAGGAACAACTGACACATGCAACGCGTCTGCAAGCTGTCCCCACTGCTCGTCAAAACCGAGCCTCAAGAGATGAAAACAAAACAACTTCGTCCCTACGTTCTTCGTCATCATGTCCGCAGGGTGGTCTCACCTTTGACCCACCGAAAGAACAAACGAACGCTCTCAGCCTGCAGCCTTAACCACGCAAGTCTGATTTCTATGTGCGTCGAACGTCGCGGAACGTCCTCGGCAGCAATCACATCCAGGCCTGTTTGGCTGTCTGACAGAACCTCCGTGTAGACAAGGCTCTCGCGCGTCTCCTCCTCATCGCCTTCTTCTAGTGCAGTCTGCAGCTGAAGTGGCACTCGCTCCTTCTCCAAGTCACCGAATGCAACCAACACGCTCTCCAGCAAGTGAGCAAACGCCATGCTCTCCTGTGCCATGTACTGGAGAGCATGGAGCTCTGCTTCACAAGATGAGAGGCACACGACTCCCTGAGTCTTGGACATAGTACACACCAAGCTTCTGGCAAAACAAATGGCCCCACCTGTGATTCCAGGACGGCCCAAGAACTTGTAGGACACATCAACAAACACGTGAACTCGACAAGCCAACTCTTCTTTGCTGCAAGACAAGACGACCTGCAAGACGTGCCTGTGACCGTTGCGGCAGTTAGGTAAAAGCATTCACCTAAATCCTGAATCATGACTTCGATACCAGCCGGTATTGAAAAACATGCCCGCGCACATATGAATAGTTGTCAAAATTAAGGCCCCTGTTTGAGTAACCTTGATATTAGGTGCCGTATCAAAAAGGCACCCAAAAAGGGACCATCAGTTTGACCACCACCCATGTAAGTGTGGGAGGCCCTTTCAAACTCTGTTGTTCCACATCCGCCCTAAACCCCCTAAATGGCATTGAACCATGAACGGACCTCAACACTATTTAAACGGCCCTCAACCCTAAACTCCCAAAGCCTCAAACGGCACTCAACCCAAAGGCTCAAAATAGCCCAAAAGCCGTATATGGTAGGGTCTTTGGGCCCAAAAGCCTTTAAAAAGGAGTCCTTAGATCCCTAAACCCTATAGATCCCTTTACAGGACCCCTTTATGGATCCCTTTCAAGGAGCCCTTTCGGAGTCCTTAAAGCCTAAGGGAACCCTTACTCATAGAAGCCGGGCTCCGCATACGCTGGGCTGCCGCACGCGACCCCGCAGCGGAGCGATGCCAGTGACCTGCCGAGAATTTTAGCCCTGGGCCGCCCCCGGGGCTCTCTTTAAGGGCCCTGCCAAAAGAGTATGATATGTTGGAAACACTTTTCTATATGAGTACGTTTTTTGCTGGATTGTGTTGTATTATAGTAGTAAGTAATACATTGTAGGTTATGACCCTTTAATTAGAGGGTATAGCCTTTAAAACAATAGGGTTTTGGATCCCCAGGTATATTATAGGGGTATTAAGAATGGTTACAACGCGGTTAAGCGCCTTGAGAACTTGGAACTAGAGACGGTTTAGGGTTTAGGGTTTAGGGTTCGGAAAGTCTATGGGGCCTTAATTAATGAATAGAAGAATAAAAGGGCCTCAAATATGTCGATTGGGTTTTGTGGACCCTTGTACCAAACTAGCAGCAGCAATCGGGACTACAACGAAATTCCGTTCGAAATTATTCGACCCGCTAAACCAGTCCGTCTTTCGAGGCTCCTTTCTAGGCTCTTCCAGGGGATCTATGCGGGTTCGATAAGTGTTTAGGGCTTACGGGTTTAGTTTCGTGCGTTGTAGTTCCTTGTTTCCGTTACCTTGCTGCCTGTATCAGTCGCAAGCTCCTAACCTTAAACATGGTCAACAAGTAATAGAAGTGCATTATATACGAGATGTATGGCTTACTGCAACATCGCCCAAAAACGGACAGCTGTTCACTATCAAGACCGACAGCAGCATCGGTGCCGTCACCTCCTTATTCACCATCTTCATCGTCGTCGCCATCGCAGCGGCAGAAGCAGCAGAACCCTCAAACATTCCGGGAGGCAATTGACAGAATAGGACTTGGCGGAGTACTTACCACAAACCTCGAAGCGGTTAGCCCGTTGTCTGCATCTAAAGCAAGTCTCGCGGCCTGTCGCGAGGTCGCTGTCACCAGTGTCACCGCCTCGCACACGCTATTTCGTTCGGGGTGGTGGCAGTCTGCACTTAGCTTCAGCCGCAGGTTCTTATTACAAACCCTAATGGCCCTAATGTGAATTTAATTTAGAAGGACCCTACGAACAAGTAGGCTTTGGCGGGTTAACGTAGACACCAACCAATTCCCTAAACCCTACTTGGAGGTTCATGGGTAGTTACAAAAGGAGTTATAAGTAGGGTAACTATAATTATAACCCAAATTATGGGACTTATAACTCCACTTATAACTGCCCATGAACCTCCAAGTAGAATCTAAAACCGGCGTAGGACCCAGGATTTGCACAGCCCAAGCCTGCTGGGTTCTACCGTTTTGGAGCTTGCGGGCTTCGGGAACTCAGACATTTGCGGGCTACATTCACCAGGATCTCAATCGGAATAGAACACAATTGCAATCGAAGGGCTTACGAAATATCGGAAAGAAAATGCAGAGCTTTGACAGCGTTACTATGCTTTGGTTTCCGGGGGCTCCTGGATGTAAGGGGGTTTAGGGTTTAGGGTTGAGGATTCAGGGTTTAGGGTTTAGATGAAAGCTTCAAGGTTTATGATCAGTTAGGTGCAGCTCAGAGGACTTCGTAGGTAGGCCACACGCAGAATTCAAATGGGATGCAATCAGGGTAGGAGTACCTGAACTCAGAAAACATAACTCAGAATACCAGCAAGAGCTGAAAGCGCTTCAGGTATAGTCTTTCGGCCGGGGATCTCTGACTAAGTATAAGAACTCACGGTCTAAGAACGCAAGCTCCCTTTAGAGCCTGGTTGGTGGCAACTGCGATGGTGCCATCCGGCAGCGCATCGGCGACATGGGAGATGTACCTGACGTGAACATGCCTTAAAGTAACCATGGCCGTTTCAACGATGCTTCCATCGAGTTTCGTATCGAACCGCCCGCATCCGCCCGCTCCCGTATCGAACCTACCCGATCTGCAACATCTCGGACCGCACGTAACCGAAGCGAACCTCCCACCTCCCACTTCCCCTCACCTTCCACCTCTCCTCCTCCCACGCTCCACCTCCCCTCCCACCTCCCACCTCCTCCCACCTCCCACCTCGCCCCTCTCCCGCCTCTCCCACCTCTCCCACCGCTCTCCTACCTTTCTCCCCGTCCCTCCTGCCACCTCCTTCTTTTTTCGGATTTCTAAAAGGGTGTCCACAAGGGGGGCTTAAGCTTTCGGGCTTGAGCGGCGAAGGCCTTGAATCCGAAGGTTTTGGGGTTCAGATCTTTGGGTTTAGGGCTTCGGATTTAGGGTTTAGCGTCTTAGCAAGCTAAGGCCTAAGGGGATTCAAAAATCGATACTACTCATATACTTATAGCTGTACTATAATGCTACTATAATATACAGCAAGACCTCACTTAATTGATACGTCCCCTATACTAGATTCCAACTTTGCGTCTATGGTGCATGAGGGTATAAAGTTTGAGAGTAGCGTTGCTGCAACCCCAAGAAGGTAGTCTGCAGGTGAGGTTGTCCGGTGGGCCTTTTATGTCCAGATAAATGCTTTAAATCATATACCTGCAAACAACCAAGAAACCTTGGACATAGGTATTGGAGCGCCCCTGGACCTAAGCGCAACTTAACCCAAAGAACAAACTACGGGTCATAAGGGAGCCCGTTCTTTGCCTGCAACCGACGCCCAAATCCACTTTCGAAATTGGGCCCACAAAACTTGGCTTTTTCTTAGGGTTCCCTTCCCGTCACCAACCAAGCAGCCCTGAGCCCTAACTAACCCTAAAACCAAAGCTTAAAAAGCCCAAGCCCCGAAATCTAAAGCACATCTCTGTCACTCTGCTCAAGATCTGCGACTTGGATTCGACTTCGTCTTTGCGATGGGCACTTCGCACAAGGACCATTCCCCTGGTCTTCCACTTGTGTTTCACGCTTGCCTTCAGAAAGCAAGAGGAATTTCGGCAGAAGACCAGGCGCTTGTCGCCTTCCGTCACTGCAGATCGTGCTGATCCCAAAAGGGTCCAAGTATCATTCCGGTATGTTATTTTGGGGGTCTAAGTACACACCATAATAGTACTTGGACCCTTTGGGGATTGATTGGTTGGGACGGCTCTTCCTCAGCCGGCCCCTTCTTTGAACCAGTTGACGAAGCCGAAAGAGGGTTTCGGGTAGGGTTTAGGGTTTCGACGAAGGCGAGGACAAGGTTACTAATCCTTATGGAAAACCATTTCAATACCACTTAAAGTAACCTTGTAGAACCCTTATCGTAGCCCTTGTAGAACCCTTAAAGAGCGGCTTGCACAAACCCTAAAGATACCCTTACCCTAAGGCTCCAAATAGCCCAAAGTAGGTACCATTTATAGACTTTAGAGCCCAAAGTAGGTAGTATTTGTATACTTGGAGTCTTAGGGTTATGCAAACCATGATAGAACCCCTTGTAGAACCTTTTGAGAAGCCTGAGGGCAACTCTAAGATGCCGGCATCATCCCATCAAACCTTCCCTCGGCAAAGCTCTAAACCCCTAACCTTCACCCGAAAACCCCTAAGCCCCTAAGCCCTAAACCCTAAAGCGCCCTAAACCCCAACCCTAAACCCTCCTGTGCGCAGGGCCTCCTAAGGCTAAGACTCAATTCGGACTCGAACGACGGTGCCAAAGCAAAATGTTCGGCCTTACTCAATTTGGAAAAAGTTGTTTGTTGAAGAGTGCTTTATACGATAGGTATAGATGGACTATGATCAGCCGAAAAACCATTCAAGCAATATACTAGACCAAACACCAAAGCCGCAAGCGCTTTTAGGGTACACGATTTAAATGTGCTCCATAAACCCTCGCAGTTTTGGCGTCTCCCTAAGGCCCTAAACCCTAAACTCCTACATTCTGAAAAACCCTAAACTCCTGAAAACCCCGACACCGTAAAACCCTCAACTCCTAAACCGCAACCTTAACCCTAAACTCCTGAAACCCTCTTAACCTCCCTAAGGGTCCAAAGTGCCAATATAGTAGAATGTAGGGTTCCTATATTAGGAATTACTAGAATGATTTGGGGAAGTAGTTCCCACAGCAGTACCTAGGACCCTTAGAGCCTTAAGGAGTCTCCGATCTGGTGGCACCAGTTGGGCGAGGTTGGAAAGAGGATCTCGGAAGAGAGCATGGCGTTCCCTCGGCAACAGGCACGGGGTGTAGGGATATTGAGATCTAGGAGTTTAGGGCTTTAGGCTTTTAGGGCTGCAAGGATTACACGGAGATAAGTGAGATAAGTAACCCTAAACCCTAAACCCTAAACCCTAAGATAAGTGTTAGGAGTTTAGGGGTTGGCTTCACCTTGTCACAGGCAGCAAGTTTATGGTGCAGGCTTTAGGAGTTTACCGCTGTAGGGACTGAGGGTGTAGAGACAGAAACGCAAAACTCTCCTGTCTACACCCTAAACCCTAAACCCCAAACCCAAAAGCCCTAGCCCCAAAACCTACATTCTGCACCCCCAGCCCGAATCCCGAGTTCAGAACCCAAGCCCGAAACCCAAAGCTGCCACAACCCCTAAGAGATAAACCCCAAATCCCCGACCCTGAATCCTAAACTCTAAAGCTCGCTATTGCCTACTCTTGTTCATGGTTGGGATAGACTCAAAGAACTCGATTTGTACTCCATTTTGAGCGTAAGTACCCATAGCTGTTACCCAACTATGGCCAAGCGCAAACGCAGGCTGGGGCTAAATCCTTACCATAGCCCGTACAATAACCCCAAACCCCTAGAGTAAAACTGATGCTCACCCCCGTAGTCCCTAAACCCTAAACCCCTTTCTGGTAGCCCAAAACCCAAGGCCTAAGGCCAGCACGCTCTCCGCGCAGTGGCAGGGCCACGCGGCAGTCATGAGTGGCGCTTGTCTTGGGTTCGGTCTAGGGGTTGGGCTTAGGGCTTGGGGTGTGGGGCTTCGGGGTTTAGGGTTTAGGGTTTAATTAGGGTTTAGGGTGCAGGGTTTAATTAGGGTTTAGGGGTTTAGGGCTTTGGGGTAAGGGTTTAGCGCTCACGACTAAAGGGTTAGGGTTAAGCAAAAACCCGTTTCAGGGCTTGCATGCCCAAGGCTCTAAAAGCAATCGAGGGCTTTGTGTTTACGGCTCAAAGGTTTTATGGCTGAGGATTTACGGTTAAGGGTGTAGGATTTCAAGATCAGTGTGTTGGGGTATTGCTGGGCTCACGGCTCTAGCTTGTTCGCGATTCGCAAGTGGGAAGAAGCTTTCCCGCAGCTGAAAGTTGGGCTTTTGGGTTTCAGAATGTTGTTGTCAAGGTTCGTGGATCTTTGCCATTTTCTGCTGTACCCAAAAGCTGCGTGCAAGCACTGGTGCTGCGCTTGTGGAGCCCGAGTTAGGCTGTTGCATGAAGACAGTTGAATTTGTAAGTCTTGCTCCTGACAAAAAACTGTACCTGCCGCACTAGCGTGTGTGAGTGAAGAGTTGCACTTGAAGGCTACGGATAAAAAGGTGGCAGGTGTCAGAAACAAGTCGTAGTAAACACCTGAACTGCAAACTACTCAGTCTTTAAACCCTAAGCCCTTGACCCTAAACCATGAAGAAGTCTTTGGCCTCATTGCAGAATCACAAGGCTCGTAAGTACAGTACACTTGCCCCAAGGGTCCAAAGGCCCAATATTAATTAGGTAGTTTAGGACAGTAGCTATGCAGGTTACTATTTGGGAGAGTATATGATAGTTAGGTATTTGGACCCCTAAATTAAGGCTCGTAGAGAGCAGCATACTTGTGCATGGTATGATCGCCGTCAGTTACGGTGCCCGTCTTTCCCAAGTCCACTCATCCTCCAACTAGGACACCCAGGCTCTAAACCCTAAACGGGCCTAAACTCGAGACCCCCAAGTATGTGACCTAAATCTGAAGCTAATACCGTAATATCTTTCTCTCAGCTTCCATCAGCTATCTGCATCAAAACGATGCATCCTCTACAGACCTCACCTCCTGCATCGTCCAAAAATCATAAACCTTTTTTCTGCGAAATCCAGGGCCGATAGACGCCGCTGCACTTTCGACAGCGGGGCCCTTGATGCTGAAACTGGCACAGGGCGGTGATCCTTGATCCTGAACGCTCGGATAAGTGTTTAGGGTTTAGGGCTTAGGGTTTAGGGTTTAGGGTTTAGTGTTCAGGGTTAGGGCTTAGGGGTCTTTGTTTTGCGGCTTGGGGTTATGTAAGGGTTCAGGGTTGAGGCGATTAAGGGTCAGGAGCTTGGGATCCAATCCTACACCCACTGGAGCCCTACGGTTGATAATATACATCCTGGACTACCTGAATGACCCCATACTGTGGTACATTCCTTATTATGGGGAATGCAGGATTTATGTCATCAAAGGAAGCCCTCCAGAACCCCTCGCACATAATGTTGCCTTTGCCTACCTTCGGGACGAAATGATCCCTAAAAGGGTTAAAGGTTCACATACCATATAAAGGGATTCATAGTATCGGGGTATTAGGTCGGGCTTTGCTTCGGAGGTGGGATATGAACAGTTCCCCAAACTCTGAATACTAAACTTACACCCTCAACCCTAAAACAAACCTACAAACGATTTATGGCTTGAGTGATTCAGGCTCTGGGGCTCTCTGGGCTTTAGTGTTAAGGGCAATAAGAAAAGTCCTAAACCCTAAACCCTAGACCTTAGATTCAGATTTTGGGGTATAGGGGACATCCAAAGGGTATTGGTTTCCAAGGCCCACGACCACATCAGGGTTTGTCGCTTGGCGTGTTGGGATGAAGGTTTAGGGTTTAGGGATTGAGGTGTTGAGGGCTCAGGGTTCAGGGATCCACTACGCGCCCGCGCCACTATGTACAACCTCTGGGAAGCTTTGTGCGAAGAAGACTTTGCAGCTTAGGGTATACAAGTAGAGATATCCATTTCAGAAGCTTTTGCTACCGAGAATGAGACCATAGCTCAGTCAGCTAACCGGGAAGTACTAGGTGCGTCGGTGCTTAGGGCTTAGATTGTGATGGCAGAGCAGACTGCTCAAATACTTCGTGTTCTGAAACCCCAGTAGCCCTGACGGATTTCGCCAGCAGGCTACTTCGGGATCGTGGGCGCCTGGGTGCGGGCAGGTTTCCACTGGAAGCTTCCATTAATTAAAGGTTCTTGATGATTGGATTTAAGACCTGCTTAGGGTATAAGCCCAAAGAGGTTTAACTATCATCGTAATGTGCATTATGAAATCCCAAAACGTGGAAGTTAACTTAATTACTCGGCTGCAAGCAGGACGATGCCCATAGCTGCAGTTGGCGATGGCCCAACTACGGAAGTTTAAGGTCCTCCATCATGACTGCAACTCAGAATCCCTAAAAGCTAAACCACAGCCCCTGTTCCCAAACGATGACATGTTATGGGCACCGATCCCCTTTACCTAGCAGGCTCTTAGAACCGAAACAAAATCTCCTAACGACAAGCCTTGCAGGACCTAAGCAGAACCGCTGTACACTATGAAGCAAACTGAATCCAAAACCATCTAAACAACGTGCAGAAAACAAGTTCGAAAGCCCCGAATTCCTGTTTGAAAAAGTATACTTCACGTTGGCGCGATATATCTGAAAACACTAGTCTAAGCACTGAGGCCACAACATTGGCACACGCAGCCTTAAACTCTTCTTGCACAGCGCTTCGCGGAACCCTAACCTATTTGGCGAGGACATTGCATCAGAAAACCATTATATATAGTAAACACCTCTAGATCCTTACAAGAACCCCTGAAGAAACCTTATATCCCTGTGTTCAACTCTTTCACAGAAACCCACACCCCTTAACCTCAAAACCTAAACCCTATAGAGTTTTCACCCTGATCCTTAAAACCTAGGAGCCGAGAGCCTTAAACCCTCAACTCTAAAGCCCTGGACCCCAAACCCTACACCCCAAAACTCCTTTGACAGCAACAACGCCTGAAACCCTTATAAACCCTAAGGCCTCAAAGCTGGGCTCCAGACCACCTTAAACTTGGACATGTCCAAGATGCGGCCGGTTTCGCGACGGTACTCCTGAACGGATTGAAGCTTCCGGGGTTTAGGCGTATACTTGGAGGGGCAGGGGACTTAGTAAGTAGGTTATAAGTAGAGTTATAAGTACCCCAACTGGAGTTATCCCAATTATGACCCTACTTATAAACGACTTACTAAGTCCCCTGCCCCTCCGAATAAAAGATGTTGAAAAGTCAATGATTTCAGGGGACCAGGGCTCAGGAGATCCGGGGTTTGGGGGTTAGGGGCGTAAGGGTTCAGGGATTCGGGTTTTAGGGTTCGGGGTTTCGGGCATGGGGTATAGGATTTGTGGCTCAATGGTTTAAGGGGGTAGAGTTACTATACGGGCATTAATTGGAGCTGGGCTCCTCTTGAAAATCGTTATTCTACAGGACTTGAACCTGGGCTTGGGGTGTGCTAATGGAAGCATAAATTCAAAGTAACCAAAGCGGCCGGGAATCTATCTATTGGGAGTTGATAGGGTTGATCGAGGGTCCAGGGTTTTCGGGGTCAGGAATTTTGGGCCTGCCTTTCTTTTTAGAGGCCCAGCCCCTAGAAAATGCAGGTGCTGTTAGTTACTGCACGGGTTCAGTGGAGCGTATACGGCTGCGGGCTCGGCCTTCAGAAGTTGCCACTGTCGCTACACTCACACCCGCAGATCGAAACCCAGAACCATCCAAACCGAAAGGATCGACTTTGAGGCTTCCCGTCTGCAGCGGCCTTATACGCCAATTGCAACCTGTGCAACGCTCCAGAGGCATTTTATGGCGCCTCTACTGTTCAAGCTTTAGCAAAGCCCTTTGGATCGACAAGCTTAGGGCGGAGAGCTGCAGTCCCGCAGTATTGAAGTCATCAAAGGCCACCCTGGCAGCTGCTAGCCGATCAAGAGGGCGAGCCTGAATCTTCTCGATCATCTTCTGTCCACGCCAGTCTTCAAGTTTGGGTTTTTGGAGCACGGTCACTAAGTACACTTCGGTGAAAGGGGAGTCGATGGAAACATCAGAAGACTTCAGCTCATCATATGCCGCGAGTACTTGCGGCAAGGGCGCAGTAGCATAGGCACCAATCAGGCATGTGGAGGCCGCAATGTTCGGCTGCAGGCCCAGGTCCAACATATGCTGAAACAAGAACTTTGCTGCATTGTGGCTTCGACCTTCAGCTTCCCAGCATGCACGGATAGCGGATGTAACGTGTGCTACGTTGGTTCTGGAACCGGGTGTGTGGTTTAGCAGATCCAGAACTTCCGCCGCTGTCTCCACATCTCCTTCGATCGCAGCTGCATCGAGACGTGCGCCCGCCAAGACTTCATCCAGAGGACAGGTGTGCAGAGCCTCAGTCCAGATTTGCTTCACGGCTTCTGCTCGATTCAGCCTGGCATGAATTTTCAATGCAGC
This sequence comes from Symbiodinium sp. CCMP2592, assembly GCA_905221615.1. Classification (NCBI taxonomy): domain Eukaryota; class Dinophyceae; order Suessiales; family Symbiodiniaceae; genus Symbiodinium; species Symbiodinium sp. CCMP2592. Next base: position 2,076,736 of record CAJNDT010000335.1, read on the forward strand.
CGAGAAGGTGGGAGACGTCTTGGATATGTTCAGGTTGCATGCCTTTGCGTACACAGCAGCACCTTGCTTAAACTGGCTGCAGTTGACAGCAATGTGCATGACAGCATTGAATATCTGAGTCTCACTTCCTCCGTAGGTACCAAAAAGCTTCCGAACCTTCAGCCAATCGCCGCGGCTGCCGGCTTCCGATATGTCAGACAAGAGGATTTGGCTTTCCCGGCTGAGGAAGTTGCCAGGCTGCCATGCACGAGTGTGAAATGCAAGCCCAGCATTCTCTCTGACTACGCTCAGTGGTGTCTGTTTCTGTATGCCGAAAGCGACGGAGGAAAGATGAAGGAATGCAGCCACCAGGGTGAACTGAATCCCTCGCTCCCTGCGACCACTCTGGGAAATGAGGCGCGCCATCAGCCGCTTGCTCGGATCTTCCTGTATCGGGTTTGGGGCTCCTGCTGGCGTTAGTTGAAACCATATCCTTGCCTGCTTGTCGGGTATCATGGGGAACTCACGGTTAACCTTTTTGGTTATATAAGGAATAAATAAATAAATATATATATATATATATAGGGAATGTACTACCCAAGAATTGTTAAAGGTTACCTACTCTACTACTATCCTTGCGAATCGAGCGGCACCTCTCGTCATCTTTCGTCCCGAGGGTTCTCTCTCACACGATTGCGGCTCGGAGTTTAGGGCAACCGGGCTGACTCGAGAACGGGGTTGAGGTCGCAGGATTGAACGAGGTTGTTTGCTTTTTTTTTTGGGGGGGGAGCGGAAGATGCGACTTGGGAATGCCCGAAAAGCTGCTCATCTGCTGAAACCCTGCGCATGAATCTTAACCAAAAAGCCGATCACGGTAGAACCACGGCCCTAAGCACTGAACGTCAGTAAACTCATGGATATCTGGACCCCCAAAGTATGCAGAATGACGGCCTGTTTAGAGCTCTTGCGCCATGATTTTGCCTACCTTTGGGGGGGTCTAGGTAGAACATCATCAAACCCTAAACCCTAAACCCTAAACCCTAAACCCCTAAACCCTAAACTCTAAACCCCTAAACCCCTAAACCCTCAACCCTCAACCCTAAACCCTAAACCCCTAAACCCCTAAACCCCTAAACCCTCAACCCTAAACCCCTAAACCCTAAACCCCTAAACCCCTAAACCCTAAACCCCAAAACCCTAAACCCTAAACCCCTAAACCCCTAAACCCTAAACCCCTAAACCCCTAAACCCTAAACCCCTAAACCCCTAAACCCTAAACCCCTAAACCCCTAAACCCTAAACCCCTAAACCCCTAAACCCCTAAACCCTAAACCCTCAACCCTAAACCCCTAAACCCCTAAACCCCTAAACCCCTAAACCCTAAACCCAACAACCCAACAACCCCTAAACCCCTAAACCCTAAACCCTCAACCCTAAATCCCTAAACCCTAAACCCCTAAACCCCTAAACCCTAAACCCAACAACCCCAGACCAGCCCTGAACCTTATACTTCTCAAACCTCTGCATCCATGAAGATCCAGACTTTTGGGAGGATCTAGAAAGTAGATCCCCTAATTTTGGGGCCCTATGCTACTAAGGGTACATTATAGGAACCCCAACTAAGAGATCGGAGATATCAGCTCCCAGCCCTGGATGCAGAGACCCCCGAGAGATTTTTGCGGTCTCTCTCAGGTTTCGCGTGGAAGGTTTCAAGGGTAGGGCTCAGGGTGTGGTGTTGATACCTCTTCATAGGGGCCCTCTTACAAAAAATATTATACGGAAGCCCCAAAATCTTGTAGGCAATTATTTAGGCCCCTAAAGTACACACTTAGCCCCGAATTTTCTGCTGCACCACAAACCCTGAAGCCGAAACCACACTTCAACAACAGTCGAGTCGAGCCTGCAAGGCACTGTCTCGCTGAACCTCCATCTCTTCGATGCGCTTTCGTGCCTGCGGCCCCTTTTGCTTCGGAAATGTGAAGGTTTTGTGTCTTCCTTACCTGCACTAACCCCAAACGAGCTAGAAATACTCGGTGTTGGTGCAACGAAATATCCGGACGCGGCATTTCCGGCAGTCCACGATTTTTCTGTGGCGGCGCCCGAAACCCTGTTGCAATCACTCAAGCCGCAATATTCAAGGCTTGTGGGTGCCGGACTGGCATAGGTGCAAGCCCTGACTGTACTATATCGATACATAGGAACCCTTGGGTAATGAAACCAAGCCTGAAGCCCAAACCCCAGAGCTACGCTAGAGCAGGGAGTTTAAGCTGTAGGATGTAGGGTTTAACTGAGCTTTATAGGGGTTTGGGGGCTATGGCTTCCCTGAAAGCAGCTCAGGGCTGGGCGCGGCGAAGATCCTCCTCAAGTTCTCGGATGTGACCATCCTTTCCCTCAGGGCTTTCTTTTGGTTGGGAGTTACCGGTTTAGGGTTTGGGGCTTCTTAATTGCCCTCAGTGGCTTGAGTCGGGGCTTCATGGAGGCTTTCACAAACGTCTAACGGTGCGCTTCTAGCTTCATAATGCGTTTCATAAGAGCTTACTAAAGGCCTCAGGGTTTAGTAGGTGACTTAGGCCATTTGAGAAGCCGGATCACGGTTACATTGATCTTGTATGCAGGACCATGTAGCCACAGTCCACTACCTCTCGGTCCTGTATGGAGTATATCGTATACAGAACATCTGCACGGTTGATGATATAAATCCTGCATTACCCATAATAAGGAATATACCATAATTCCCATAGTTTAGGGTCCTTAAGGTAATGCAGGATTTATATCATCAACCCTAAACCCTAAATCCCTATAGATCCCTTAAAAGGAACCCCATTCAAGGTACCCTTATAGATCCCTTTAAAGCGCATCAGACGCCAGCAGCGCTGCCTCGATGACACGGAGTAGCTCCTGTCTTTGAACCTCTCGCTGGGCCATGCTTGCCTCCACCTGTGCCCAGACCCCCGGGAGGATCTAGAAAGTAGATCCCCTAATTTGGGGCTTTAGGGTTTCGGGTTTAAGGGTTTAGGGGTCTAGGGGTTTAGGGTTTAGGGTTTAGGATCTAGAAAGTAGATCCCCTATTTTGGGGCCCTATACTACTAAGGGTACTTTATAGGAACCCCCATTAAGGGATCTACTTTTTGGATCCTTCCAGGAATGGGTGGGTGTCTGTGTTTAGGGTTTAAGACTTTTTAAGCAGGTTTAGGGGCTAGGGGAGCTGTGGAGGCAAAGAGGCTTCTGGTTCACCGGGACAAGGGCGGCTGCTTTCAGCCGTTTAGGTGCCTTCACCAAAAGCATAAACAGTAGGCCTTCCTCAGGCCATGGTCTAGGGTTTAGGGTTCAGAGGTTGTAGCACAGTTCACTAAAACCCAAAACCCTAAACTCGAAACTTGGTGGGATCACCCATCTTACGGCTTGCGTCTCATGAACTCTAAGTTGGACGGTTTAGAAAGCCATGATCAACCTAGGCTTTGACCCTCGTCCCGTTGAGTTTTATGGGGCGTAGTGTTTGGCAAAGGCACAATAGCCGGAAATGGTTTTCGGTCGGGGTTCTTGTTCAGAAGTTGAGTCGAGCTAAGGGTGTGTGAAAGGTTTTGTGTCTTAAAGTAGAAGCCAGAAAGTTGGAACATGGCTTTAGGAGGATTCGTGCTAGGATCCATTATACTTTACCTTTGAGGGCATGGGGATAATGATATTCCAACTTTCTGGCTTCCTAGGGTTGATCAACGAGTTTTCTTAAGGCTTACCCTCGTGGGCATTCTGGAGCTTCCGCCAAGTCTTGAACGGGGCCTGAGCCGTAAACTCTTAAGGTCCAGCTCAAGCTATAAGCCCCGAACCCAAACCATAACCTGAAACGATCCTTTCTTGATAACAATGGAAGCTCCTCAACGCCTTAGCCCAGTTTGTTCCACAGAAAGCAACGACTGTCTGGTGCTTAGTAAGGAATGGGGGAATGGATCCCCATAGTGGCCCCAATGATAGTCCCCATAGTCCATTCCCCCATTCCCTACTAAGAACTAGACAGATGATTGCACTGCAGACCTTCACAATACGATCCCGCTGCTCGTTGAAGCTGTCCTGGACAGAACAGAGGACGACATGCTTTAAGTCACGTGAGCGAGGCTTACAGTCCAGCGCTACCTGCCGATATTCCGAAACCTGAACCCTAACCATAAACTTAAACCCTGATCTCGGGAATGGCTGGTATTAGTCATTTTACGGTTTCGAATTTTGGGAATTTAGGTTTAAAAGTTAGTGTTAAGGGGCTTATTGGTTCGGGGGTTTGGGGTTCAGGCTTTAGGGTTTGGGTTTAGGCGTTTAAGGTCACGGACCAAAGAAACCTCAACCTTGCAAGGACACCGGCGAATACCAGCTCCAGCCCGAAGGCCATTAGGAAATCAATAGTTTAGGGTTTAGGGTTTAAGGTTTAGGGTTTAGGGTTTCAGGTTTAGGGCGTGTCTTTGTCCCATAGTAGGGTTCTTTAATACAGGGCCTTAACAATTAGAAGAGGGTTTTGGGGCCCATTATACTATAGAAGGAACCCCGAAAAGTGTATTGGTAATTATTTTGGTCCCTACAGTAGTCTTGAAGGATGCAAATAAACGCTTACCAAGATTGTGCACCAAAAGCTGGCTATAAACCCTACTCCATGACCCCAATGTAGGAACCTGATTAAGAAACCCTGGGTCTTTATCAGGGAGCCTTTTATGAATCCTACTTTGCGGGGGTTATAGGGCCAGGGTTTCTTAATCAGGTTCCTACCCTGCCCTGCGAGTCCTGGATGGACCTTCTCGCCGCCATGGTTCTCAAGTACCTCATGGAAGAGACCGCTCTAAAGGGGAGTTCCCGAAAACTGGGAGGGGGAACCTTAGTTTGGGGTCCTCATAATAAGAATCCTACTATTTGTTGTACTATATTAGGGTCCCCTATTTCCGAAACTCACACATGTAAAGCATTAATCCCTAAATCAACCATCCAACCTAAACACAAGCCCCAGACTCCGAATTTCCCAATACCCGACACCAACAAACCACAGAAGCCCTGAACTAAATCTTGAAATACGGTTGGTGACATAAATCCTGCATTACCTTAATGACCCGAGATTATGGGGATTGTGGTATTATTCCTTATTATGGGTAATGCAGGATTTATATCCCAAAACCCCAAAACCCTATAGATCCCTTAAAGGAGCCCCTTAAAGGTACCCCTATAGATCCCTTAAAGGAGCCCCTTAAAGGTACCCCTATAGACCCCTTTAAGGGAACAACAGTAGGATCCCCCAAACACCCCTCCGGCACATCGTCTCCACCTTCTGCAGCTCCACCTCTTCAGTGATTCGAAGATATGGACCCCTCAAACCATACAAGGTAAACCGGGGTTTAGGGTTTAGGGTTTAGGGTTTATAGGGTTTAGGGTTTAGGGGGTTAGGATACCCAGTAACCTAAGAATAAAAAGGCCTCTCTTTTTGGTATTGGGTAACTTTATAAGGAACCTGGGACTACAAAAAAGGAATAAGGGTACTACTGGGCATCCTAGAAGGTAAGCCCCGAACAAATGCAAACTTTGCCCAAAACCATACACCCTAAAGCCTAAACCCTAAACCCCACCACTCAAGCCCAGAACCGAAAATCTGAACCCCTTTTCCTACTGGGCTCAACTCTGGCCAGTCCTCCAATCGAAGGAAGTTTCAGGTTAGAGCTTTGACGTCCAGGTAGGGTTTAGGGTGAAGGGCTTGGTTCAAGGTTCGGGGTTTGCGGCCTGGGAACTGGCTTGGCGGGCTTGTTGAGGGTTTGAAGTTCAGAGCTTGTTTGGGTTAGCACACTGAGGCAATCCTAATATTGATTGCAGATGCCTCTTATGGCAACTTAATTAAGCCCAATTCCTTAACATGAACCCAGCATTGTCTTTGCTGCTCCGGGGACCGAACTTCAAGGCTTTAGCATAAGGTTGTGTCCCGCCTTGCGCATCTGACCCAAAAGCCGGAAGCCCAAACCCCAAACAGCATACGGTCGATGGCATCAAAACCTGCGGTTACTTCGGTACCCTGGCCCAGGATGGGTATATTATGCTGACCACAATGCCACATGTAGCAAAACGGCGCAAAGGGAATGATGAGAAAAAGTAGCCTAACTATCTGTGCGGTTATGGAAACACTGTACACTCGTTGTTCTGCAGGAGCGTACTTCCCCAAGTATTCATAGCAAGAAAATGCAGACTCCGGAACCGCGCATCCAGCGCTCCAGGGTCGGTCCCTAACTCTAAGGGTCCAGGTACCCAACTGGTATATACTTTAGCCTTTAAAGTAGCCCCTGTACATGTACTCTGGGGCCAAAGTACATAATTACTGTGCTATTTAGGTACATGGACCCCTAGAATAATATGGAATATGGAAACCAGAATAACTACCCATCCTACTCCTCAGGGATCCTTATGATAATGCAACACTCCGACCCCGTTCCAATTATCAGGGCCCGCATATTGGGTCATGGGGTCTCCGGGGGATATGCTCTTATGTGCTGAATTAGGGGCCTTAATACTCAGAATAGGGTTTTGGGCCCCATTATACATATAGTTGTAATAAGGAACCCCCGGAATGGTATAGGTAATTTAGTTTGGCCCCTTAAACTATTTATGCTAAGAAACCCTAAGCAGTATCATTATAAACATATTTCGGCTTCCACATTGGATTCTTCGGGTCTCGCGCGACAACCTATGTAAACTCTACACCATAATAACCCTACCAGCCTCCTTCACAGTGTTCTTCTCCTTTTCTACCTGAAGCTGCCTGGCGGAGCACAACTTCCGGAGCAGGGCCGTGATCTTCTTACGGTCTAGTTTTGGGTTTAGGGTTTAGTAATATTCAGGGCTATAGAGTTTTTCTAGAGTTTTGGGCTTAGGGTTTAGTAACATGTAGGGCCGTAGGGTTCAGCGGTTTAGGCTTAGGGTACGCAAGTTGGAGCCAGGGATTGGCGGTTTCATGAAGCCTTGGTGGGTTTAGGGTTTAGGGTTCCCTTGGGTTTAGGGTTCAGGCTTTAGGGTTTAGGGGCTTGACTGGAGGCTTTCGGGTGACAGGCTGAAAGCGGGTGTGCCTTGAGACCCTTTAACTAAGGAACATACTTTCTTCAATCATATGATTAAGCCCGCGATAGTTTTCAAGGTATATTCCTTAATTTTGGGGTATTGGGATCTCGAGGCGATAACGATCCGGGTGGACTGGTTGAAGGCGTAACTTGGGCTCAAGGTATTCACTTGCAGCTGGGGGGTTAAAGGGCTTCAGGTGCAAGCCGCCTGAGCCGTAGCTGGCTGATACTGAAAGCCGGACAAGAAGACATCGCACCCTCGCAAGATCTACAACCGTCGGTAACCCAAGACCCCATACCATAACCCGCAGACCCCGCGACATCCAACCCCAAACCCGCACCCCTAAACCCCTACCAATGTAAACCCCGAACCCCTAAACTCAAGTTTATCTATACCCTGCCATTTACGGTGCGTTGAGTCTGCACACAGCTGTCGAGGGCGGATCTTGGGCCGTCAGGGCCTGCAGCATGTTCCTTCGCTTCTCCGGGGTATCTAGCTAGCCGCCTTCTCGATCATCAGCAGCGTTCTCGCCACCAGGCTCGTCGCCCGCGGCCGCAGGTTTCTTTTGACTGGAGGATTCCGGAAGGTGGTCACCAAGCTCGGGTGGACGAGGCGGCGCTTCTTGAACACTGCTGTGCTCAAACGAGCGGTGGCTCGCACATCGTCAGCGGACACGTTGATTTGTTGAATACATATATGGTAGGTGTTTGAGTAAACGTGATTTGTGGTCACGCGGCTCCCCGGCTCGAAGCATCCCCTGCCAACCAATTCCTCCCTTGTCAGGTTTGCAAGCCCCTGCAGGTCTTCCAGACCTGCAGGGGCTTGCTCTTTTGGATCTGGCAGGCTCGCTGCCGCCAGCTCCGCCTGCTTTTGGCGCAGGCGGCGTCTCTCTTCGACGTCGCATTGACAGTCCGCTCGTTGTACAGCGGAGCATCGGCACTTGTAACAACCCAATGAGGGTGTTTTACGGCCATTTTGGGCTTCCAGATCCGTCCAAGTGACAATCATACACTTGCCTCCAATACTGATCTATATCACCGCTATCCTAACCAGCCGAATTGGGAGAAAAACTGGCCTTTAGGGTTTAGGGTTTCAGCTATTGCAGACAACGTGCTTTCGAACCCAACGGCCCTTGAGGAATCTGGGGTCTGCATTGATAGCTCGAGGCCTAAATCCTCAGAGTGAAGGGTTATGGGGTTTAGGTTTAAGTCATAAAGCAAGCCGAAAGTAGAGGCCGGAATAACTACAATATGTAAGGATGGCCTAATATCAGTGCACTGCAATATACCACCAAACCCCATTCTAAGCATTGCGTCCCATTTTGTTAGAACCCTAATATCAGAACCCTTATTCATCTGCACGACCCGAACCACCGACCAGGTACAACTTCGAAGACTCCAAGTACAAACAATACGTACTCTGGCGTCTAAAAGTTCAATATGGGAGTTTCCGGAAATTGGGGGGTACCTTATTTTGGGGTCCTGAAAATCAGGATCCTGCTATTTAGGGTACTATATCAGGGTCCCCTATCTTCGGAAACTCCCATATAGCGGGGACTCTAAAGTTCATCCATAATACCGCTTGCATTGGGCTACAGAGAGTGTCAGGGAACGGTTTAGGGTTTGAGGTTAGGGATTAGGCTTTAGGGTTTAGGGTTTACGGTTTAGGGTTTAGGGTTTGAGGTTAGGGATTAGGGTTTAGGGTTTAGGGTTTAGGGGAATAGGTGTTTTGCAGTGCTGCAGAAGCGTCCGATAGTAAGTGGCTGCTTGTTTGCTGCCACATGGACCTGACGGAATGATCATCTACTGAAGTGCTAGGTGCATGCCATACAATGACGACCCGGCTGTGCCGGCTATAAAGAGGTCCATGCCCAGTTCTCAACTCTGCCTTACGATCTGCGGTGGACGGTCACTTCAGACGGGCGTCTGCAAAATGCCACGGATGCTGAACCAAACGTTGACAAGCTTACCCTCCAAAACTTCCAGCTTGAAGTACTTCACAAGGCTGGGAGGTCTCTTGCACGCCAGGAAAGTCCCAAATGCGATCTCCTTCCTATGAGACTCATAGGCAAGGTGCCAAGTCGCACCGTCTTCCGAGGACCAGATAACGAAAGATGTCGTAGCCGATACCTTTTCTTGCACATTGCGACTTCCGAAGTGGAAGCCCTGAAGACAAACCCAAGAATGAGGAAGCAGCCACTGTACCCACCCTTCTCCGAGGGTTAGTGCCCCTCCCATCAGCACTCGATGGCTGCGATTAGCCGCAATTCTTTCGAGATCGTCAATGGTGTAGGCATCACCCTGCCCAGGTCCCAGGATCATCGACACCCAATGGCTCAGGAAAACGCCCTTCTTCCCGGCCGCTTCGTAGATTTGCCAGAGGCTGTACAGCACGTCCCGCGTGTACTCACTACGTGCTCGGGTGTTGACGATCGACTTCAGAGCATCGCAGTCCGTATCCCCCCAGCTCCGGAGCATCTTCTTGACGTCATCTGCTGGTATGCACAGTAAACCCGATCCCAGGATCTCTGCCAGGAGCTCCGGTCGGATACCCGGACGCTGTTTCAGGGCTTTTGCAGGCTCGGTGAAGATGAGATCCCGAGCCTCTGCCTGAGGTATGACATGAACCCTAACAGGGTTAAAGGTTCATATACTTTAATATAGAGGTCACTATATCAGGGTTTGGGGTGCGCTACTTTTAAGGGTCATTTGGTGTCCAAGGTGCTCGCAAGTCGTGCATGTGAAAACGGTCTGCGGCAGCGAAGATCTCACATGCCAGCTCAGGTTTCAGTGCTTCCCGAACAAGGGGCAGACACAAAGACTGCAATGCATCCACCTGATATTTGTCTGCCATTGCAGCCACCTCGACAATTGCCGTGACGGAGCCCTCAACGCTCCCTGAGTACATGAAGCGCAGAAATTTCTCAACCGCACTCGCCGAGAAGTCTTGGATGACGACCTCCGCCCTCTGTGACTCGGCATAGTTGTCCGAGCCGACCATCTTCCCAAAGACAGGAGACCACTGGGTAAGCAGGAAAGACCACACTTTGAACTCCGTGCGCTTAGCCGCCGTCTGACCTTCAGTATCTTTGGAAGCTTCGGTCGAGGGTTCTTCAACGACGACCGTGAAATTGCCGTCTTTGCCGAAGCAGGCCATCAACACATCAGACAAAGCAGACAGATCTTTGTCTGCAAGCGTTTCCACTGGCTCCAGTTTCCGCTTGGACATGTCGCCAATCGGGGATGCCGCTGTCCTACTGCACGGACTACCGATACGACACATTCAGCTTTTCGAAATCGTGAGAAATGGCTCGTCAATCAAATTGGGACTGTGGAGATTTAAGTATCGCCAAGATGACTTTCACATGTGCACACACACACACACAATCACACAATCACACACACACACACACCTACTGACCCAAGAGCTGCGTCTTGCGGCGCTGGGGAAGTGGTGATGTTTCACAGTTTCGGGCTTAGGCAAGGTCCAGGTTCAGGCTTTGAAGCATTTAAGCCTTAAGCTACATGAAGTTATATGGCATAAGGCTAAACATGTGGTTTTAGGGCTCTAGGCCCTGGTCCCATGCTTTTTTTCACCGAAACCCTAAACTCCCAAACCAAACACCTGAAACCCTGCACCTGACACGCTATCTGTGAACCCAAACCCTACAAAATGGAGGTTATGACCCCTTAATTAGAGGGTAGAACCCTTTGAAACGGTAGGTTTTTGGATTTTCAGGTATTCCCTAAACCCTAATCCCTAAACCCTAAACCCCTTATAGATCCCTTTAAGGAACCCTCAGGGTAGAACCCTTTAAGGCGGTAGGTTTTGGGATCCCCAAGTACACGCAGACTGGTGCGAGTTAGGATTAGGGGGACCCTTGGGGTTATAGACCCTCTCAATAAGGCCCCTTTTAAGAGAGCCAGAAGTAGGGTTCAGAAGGGGTACCCTCTAGGGGGTCTCCCTAATACTACTACCTACATGGCACCTTTTCCTCCCTCGCATGCTTGCACACTCGAGCTCTGCGCTTCCCACATGCCAACGCTGCTTCGGTTGCTGCCTCGGTGGTAGAGGGATTCACAGAGGGGAACTACTAGGCTTTAAGATAACACCATTCAGGGGGATAGTATCTGGAAACCCCAAACTCCTTAAAACTCCCGAAAAACTCCAAACCTCTGCAACCTGAAACTCTACCACTTTGGTCGTTCAGGGGTTCAGGGCCGCAAAAGGGGTCTAGAGTTGACGCTTAGGGCTTAGGGTTAGCTTACCATCACCTACCAAAACCTTTTCTCTGCAGGTTCTTTATACTATACCCTAACTTTTGTGGAATTTATATATAAGGACCGCACAAACAAGTAGGTTGTTTAGGGCTCAGAAGGCTGGGGGTTTAGGGTGTAGGGCTCAGGATTTAAGAAAAACTCATCCCTGTAGGGTTTGCTGAAGAACGAACTTTAACTGCGTAGTTTCCCACACACCCACGGACGGCACGTTTGGGTGAAGGTTTTGGGTCTAGGGTTTAGGATTCAGAGCTTAGGGATCAGGGTTTTAGGTTTAGGGTCTCGGGTTCACGGTGTTGAGGTTTTAGGGTCTGTGGTGTGGGATGTGGGGTCTTGCAAGAGTTCGGACGGACATGGGTCAGTCAGTCCTTGCTCCTGCTTTGGGTCACCCGATCCAGACACGGCTTACAGTAGGCATGCCTAGAATTCTTCACGACCCTTCCCGTCCTCACAGAACAGCCCCACCACACCTTGAAACCTTCGTCATAAACCTTCAAGCCCTCACCAGTAAAGCCCAAATCGGAAGCCCCTAAACCCTAAACCCAGCCACATGCATCTGTGAGACTTCTAGACAGCGTGCTCCTGACTTCGGAGCCCCTAGGCAGTCTTGAAGAGCTCCATCGAGAACCAACTCCAATACCTTGGGTCGAGGAACAAAGCATAGAGGGGGCTCCTTCAAGGGTTCCATATAGCGGCTTGTGAGGATTCATGAGCTTTTCCATTGGGTTTTAAGTTACTATCAATGGTCCCGCACGTTGTTGCTGCACACCTTAGTTCTTGCTTTAGGATCATAACCCCCGCACGCTGGTCAAGGAAAAGCTGGAGCTCTGACACGCTACAGCAGCTTCAACTCCCAACACTTCCGACCAGGTTCTTGGAGCGACCCCTCTACTACGACAAAATTACCGAACAGAACCTTTTGGAAAGAAGACACTCAAGCCGGTGTGAGTAAACCTTGTCCCCCTAAACTCTACAAACCCTGTAGCCTAAACTCGCAACTGTCGGCAGCCTGTAGATACCAAAGGCCGGCAACAGCGCCAGCGGCACCTGTGACTGCACATCTTCTCCGAAAACCACCTGCAGGGGGCGTCCAGTCACAGAGTTTCCCCGTTAACTATAAAGTAAGCTACTGGGCTAATTATCAATACTTTAAGGTTAAATCCGGATTTAAGTATTTAAGGCACAGTAGCCAACGATGTAGGCAACTCCTAAACCCTAAACTCCCTAAACCTTAAAGCCCAGGGCTCCGTAGAACCATCAGCCTGGGCCACGATGGCGCACCAGGCTGCGATAGCGGCCACAACGAGAAACAGGCCAAATACCTGGGCTTGAGTCCCTGGTAGTATGGGGTCCTTAATGCATAGAGGAATTCTGCAAGAGTTCTACGGCTACTTCAACGGCTTTATGGTATAGGGGCCTGAATAGTTAATGTCAATATGAGTTTTCGGCTACAGCGTACTGCCAGACAAAATAAGAGACCTAAGGAGTGATATTGGCAATCATTGAGGCCCCTATACATATATATATATATATATACAAATACATCTGTGTATATACATATATATATATATGTATATACATATATGTATGTACAAACATATATACATGTAGATGTATATATATATATATATATATATATATATGTAGATGTATACATATATATATATATATGTATACATATGATGGGGTTGTGTTGGTCGTTTTGTAATTACCAGGATAAGGTTTGGGGTTTACGGCTTAGGGTGTAGGAACTCAAGCTCCGCGAATGCGCTTGCTGAATGAGGGTGTTGGAAACCAATATAATATAATGTTATATATGTATATATATATATATATACATATATATATATCTGTTTATTTACATATATAGGGTCCTTGATAATTCTAATAGGGTTTTGGGGCCCCCTATACTATAATCAATTGGAATAAGGTACCCCCAAAAAATAGCAACAGTATAGGTTTTTATTACGGCCCATAGAGTAAACTACAACTTTAAGGCCCGAGGCTTGGGGTGCAAGGTCTGGGTTTGTCAAGTTTGGTCTTGGGCTGCATCGGCCACCAGGGGCCGAGCATCCAACGTCGCCTAGGGCATGTTGCACAGTTTCAACTAGAAAACCAAGAGCATTGAGGGGTAAGGGTTGCCAGGGGTGTTCGTCCATGCTGCTACCATATATCTCAAAGTCTATGCTGATGCCCCCTAAACCCTAAACGCTAAGCCGTAAATTTAAACCCGAAGCTCAATTAAACCCTACGCTCTCAATGCAACATCTTGAAATATATCAAACCCTAAACCCTGCACACAATAACCCTACAACCTATGAGCTGTAAGCCCTGGACCCCATAATGAACCTAAACCCTATTAGCTCCCTATAAGCCCAACAAGCCCTGTAAAACCCTAAACCCCGTACCCGCCCTCTCAACGATGAAAACAACCCTAAACCCTAAACCCTAACCCCTAAAAGCTTAAACCCCGAACCCTACATCCCAAACCCGCCCTATAACTCCTAATCCTCTTACCTTTGGTTAGTAGGGAACGGAAGAATGGTAGTAATAGTAGTTATAATTGTACCCCATTCCTCCATTCCCTACTAACCAAAGTCATGTAGGGGCCTGAATAATTACCTATACTATTTTGGGGGTTCCTCATTATAATTATAGTATACCGGTCCCCAAAACCCTATTCTAATTATTAAGGCCCCTATCTTATAGTAGCCTTGTAGATCCCCTAAATCCCCAAATCCCCACACCCTCTAGAACCCTTATGGATCCCTTTAAAGGAACCCCTATAAATCCTAATCCAGCCGAGGTCGCCGGTCGCCTCGCTGGCGACGGCGCGAAGTCCGCGCCCACGGCTGCCGCGACCAAGGCCGCAGGGGCGGCCGCAGGAGGAGAGGAGGCCATTTGGGAGTTTCAGAGGGGTCCTTTAAAGGGATCTATAAGGGTTCCTTAAAGGGATCTACGAGGGTCCTATAAGGGGTTTAGGGTTTAGAGTTTCGAAAATTAAGGGCTACCATATTTTGGGGTCCTTATAATAAGGGTCCCCTATTTTCGGAAACTCCCATTTGGGTTTAGGGGTCTTGAGGTCTGGGGATTAGAGTTTTGGGTTGGGGTTTAAGGTTGGTTTAGGGTTTAAGGATTAGGGTCTTAGGTTTTGTGGGATGGGGCTGATAGGGCTAAGACTGGGATATTTGGCTGCACCGGGCTGTCAGGGGTTAGTTTAGATTCGGATTGGGGCTTTATCGCTTTAGAGCCTGTTGCAGTTTTTGCGGCTTAAGGGTGGCAGCTTACCGTCTGAACGGCCCGATTTCGGGCAAAGATTGCAGGTCCCGGCTTCCATGTGTCTTGAAAGTAGATGGCAGCATGGGGGATAGTTCTCCAAATGAAGGCCCCTTTTCGGGTTCTTTGCATAAGGGTGCCGTGCTCTTTTGCGGACCTTGCCAAAAAGCAGCCTGATTTAGAGAACTACCCAAATGGCAGTATGTTCATGCCCACACACTGCGAAGTTCGCCCTCTGAACCTGCGACTCGCAAGTGCTTTCGACTTCATTGTTTCAGAGTACGGCAAAAGGCTATCGTTTAGGGTTTAAGCTTTAGGGTCTAGGGTTTAGGGCTTAAGGGATATATCAGCTAAACCTATCCTTTTCCGCCTCGACCCCGTAAGTGGCGCTACAGCGTTCTGAATTGCACCCCTATACTCTCAATCCTGAAACCTTCCAGGGACTAAACCTCAAACCCCTTAGCATGAACGGATAAAGCGCAAAAGCCTAAATAAAGCACTGAGAACCCGAACCAGCAAGAGTCCCATAACAAGGACCCCCTATTCCAAGAAGTAAGGTCTTATGTTATACCCTAAACAACTCGAGAAGTAACCCTTGCAGATCCCTTACGGGAGCCGTACTCTGATCATGAAGCAATATCCCTTAATTAAGGAAGACACCTGGAATCAGATCTAAGGTATAATCCTCTATTGAGGGATTGTGGACGGTCTGAATAAGCCTACACCCTCAACCATAGATCGCTTTTAGATCCGTTTAAAAAACCCATCAAGGAACCCTATAGTTATATTCCTTCTAAACCCCAAACCGTGAACCCTAACCCGAAACCCTAAACACTAAACCCCAAACCCTAAACCCTAAACCCGAAACCCTAAACACTAAACCCCAAACCCTAAACCCGAAACCCTAAACACTAAACCCTAAAGTCGACCCTGAACCTCAAAGCATCCTTCGCCGGGTGCCTCTTCGCCCTCTCTAGGTTGCTCTTCTGTATCACGAAAAGACATGTTTTTTCGTGAAGGTGCAGTATAATATTCCTTCTAAACCTTAAACCCTGGAGCCTAAACCCTAAACCCCTAAACCCTTAAACCCTAAACCCTTAAACCCTAAACCCTAAACCCTTAAACCCTAAACCCTAAACCCTAAACCCTAAACCCTTAAACCCTAAACCCTAAACCCCCGACAGGTGCCTCTTCGCCTTCTCCAGGTCCTTGCCGATCTTGTCCCTGTCTTCCAGCACCCGCTCGGTCTCTTGTACCTGCTCTTAGGGCTTATGATTTAGCTCAGGGTGTCGGGTTTAGGGTTGAAGCTTAGGAAGTAATGTAGGGTTTAGGGCTCAGGGTTTAGGTAGTTTAGGGTTCGAGGTTTAGGGTGTAGGGTTTGGGGTTGGCTAGAACCTTAGCTACCCTATCAAACTCCGGCCAGGAACTCCCTAAACCCAAAACCCTAACTCCCAAACTGGGACTGGACTGGGCCTGCTTTCGGAACACGCTGGACAAGAGCAGCGAATCCTTCGTCAGCCGCTGCGTGGCCTGTGACTAGCGTCTCGGGTGTAATTAGGGTCTATAGGGCTTAGGGGTTTAGAAGGTCTATTTAGGATCTGGGGTTAAGGGTCATGGTTAAGGGTTCAGGTTTCTGCGAATTCATGAGGTTTACGGCTCTTAGAGTTTAGAGCCTAGGGTATAGAGTTTCATTGTATGCTTCGGGCTTGGGTCTTACGGTATACAGTTCAGCGAAGGCTTCTAATTTTCCTACTTGTCGGGTATCATGGGGAACTAAAGGTTAACCGTTTTGGTTAGAGACTAAACTACCCAAAAGAGGTTAAAGGTGCCTACTCTACTTTTAGGCTTTGGGTTTCGATTTTACTTGCGCATGGTTGCGGGCCAAGGCTGTGGTCTTTGGGGCTGGGAGCAGCTGAAGTCTGTCTGGTTCTTAGTACCCTAAGGGTCCTAACAAATTGGGGAACCTCTCTTACACCCCTATTGAACCCTTACAGAATCCTCAAACCCTAAACCCTAAACCCCAAACCCTGAACCCTAAACACCCAAACCCAAAACCCGCGAAACCCACGGGCGCCTTTGGGCCTTACCTTTGGTTAGTAGGGAATGGAGGAATGGTAGTAATAGTACTTATAATTGTACCCCAATCCTCCATTCCCTACTAGCCAAAGGTAACCCCAAAACCCCCAGACCCCAGGACCCCGAAACCCCTACACCCCTGAGCCCCGAAACCCTGAGGCCTACAACACTAAACTCCGAATTAAACCCTAAACCCTAACCCCTAAAACCCTAAAACCCTAAAACCCTAAACCCTAAAACCCTAAACCCAAAACCCCTAAAACCCTAAACCCTAAACCCCTAAACCCCTAAACCCCTTAACCCCAAACCCCTAAACCCCTTTACCCTAAACCCTAAACCCTTAAAGGACCTCCATTGATCGATCCACAAGCGCACGCATCTTCTCGATCCTCGAAGTGTTAAAACCCGAGGGCTCTGAGGAGTCATTCAAAGGGATCCATAAGGGTTCTTAAGGGGTTCCTTTAAGGAGATCTATAACCCTAAAGCATTCAGAAGGATCCATACTGTTGATAGACAAAATCCTGCATGGCCATATATACATAAGCATAGGAATTATGTTCCCATACCATACCTAGGGCAATGCAGGATTTTGTCCATCCGCCGTAAGGGTTCTTAAGGGTTCCTTTATAAGGAGATCTATGACCCTAAAGCTCTATAAGGACTCGACTGTCGTTTTTAAGGCTTTTGGGGCCAAAGACCATATCATTTAAGGCTTTTAGGACATTTTGAGCCTTAGGTAAACACTCCGTTCAGGGTTCTAGGGGCTTGGGTTTAGGGTTGGTCTTGGCGGTTTGTGGTTTGAGGGTTTGGGTTTGGAGGTTTGCAGGGACAGAGACAACCTAGCTGAGACCGTCGCCCGCAGCCGACATGACGTGATAGCAAAGATCGCCGTGAAATCTGGACGACGGCCAAACCATGCTTCACCATGTTCTGCGGCAGCATCATGAAGTCTTCGCGTTCCGTAGTCGCTTGAAAGAGCCTACCAAAGAGACGTGGACCAAGTCCCATAGCATCAACAAGCTTGAAGTGAGTACCTACAGTATATACAGTTGCCCAAGATTGCACCATGTTCAAGCCTTTACAGTCTGAAGACTACCAAACTAGTGAGCCCATCTTTTAAAGTTTAGTTTGGGCATTAGAGTGTCTGCAAGTTTGGGGCTGTGTATGTGTTTATTTCGTTCCCTAGACTCTAAAACCTGCTAGAAATCGCCGTAGGCCCTCTTGCAAACTCTTTGAAACAGGAACTGCACATCCTTGCAGGAAGCCCTTATGCAGAACAACCTCCACGGTTTAGAGTTCAGGGCTTGTAAAGGTTTGAGAGCTTAAGCGATTTATGGCTTAGGGTTGAAGGCTCAGGCCTCTAAACCCTAAACCCTTAACCCCTTAAACCCTGAGCCCTTAAACCCTTAACCCTAAGCCCTTAAACCCTTAAACCCCTAAACCCTTAAACCCTTAAACCCTTACACCCTTAAACCCTTAAACCCTTTCACCCTTTCACCCTTAAACCCTTAAACCCTTAAACCCTTAAACCCTTAAACCCTTAAATCCTTAAACCCTTAAACCCTGAGCCCTTAAGCCCTTAACCCTAAGCCCTTAAACCCTTAAACCCTTAAACCCTTAAACCCTAAGCCCTCCTTTAGAAAAGAAGCCTCGGAGCCTGATTTCAATCAACCTCCGTTTTCAGAAACCGTCAACCCAGCCTCGACCCTAAAACCCGTTTACAGGGAACTCCAGAAAGTTGGAATATGGTTTCAGGCTAGGATACCCTAAAAATTTACCATAAAGGGCTTAGGATAATCATATTCCAACTTCTTGGCTTTTGCTTTAGGGTCTAGGGGCTTAGGGGTTTGGGGTTTAGGGTTTAGGGATTTAGGGTTTAGAGGGTTTCTTTCTAACAACCTAGACAGGACCCCATATCCTAGCTTCTTTTGCCTTCAAGAATGCATCTTAGCCGATCTGTCTGTTCTTGGATAGAGGACCTGTGGACAGGACAACCCTGCCCAAGCCTAAACCCTAAATCCTACCTTGACACCAAATAACCTATCGTTTTAAGGACTTGCATGAGGAATTCAAAGGAACCCTATAGAAAGTAGGTTCTTTAGGGCCCAGGTAAACCCTACACCCTAAACCCTATACCTTAACCCTATAAACCCTATATTACTATACTCCTAAACCCATACGACCTAATCCCTGGAGCCCGACACCCTCCCGGGTCTCCGATTTTGGACTTCGGGGCACGTCCAAACCCAAGAGGGTTTATGGTTTAGGGTTTATTAGGGTTTAGGGTTTAGGGGTTTGGTTTTTTGAACGCCTTATTCCATCTGCCCATAGAAATCCACAGGAGTCCGGAACGTCTAGTGCCTTGGGTTTAGGGTTTGCGTTTTCAAGACTACAATGGGGACAACCATGCCCAAAGCCCTGAAACCCAGAAACCAAGCCCTGGAAACGCAACAACCCCAATAAGACCTGAAACCCCTAAACCACCCAAACCCTAAACAAAACCCCCAAACAGGTGTCCCATACCGCGCTGAGCTCGTGGCACCGGCAAGCTCTCCTTTGCGATGCGATTGTTCCTGGGCTGTTCGGGATAGTATGGGCGCCTTCGTTGTTCAAAAGCTGTGCTAGGGCCTTTTGTGAGTTATGGCGTAGGTTTGTCAGCTTTGATAAAGGTGTCAAAGCCAGAGGCTCCATATACACTACTATTATGGATTTAAGCCCCCAAAGCCATAATGAGGATGGTCTTTTGGGGCCTAATTCCATAATGGTAGTATATATGGAGCCTCTAGGAAACGAAGCCCAACGACAAATCAGAACCTTTGGGGCTTCTTCGTCGGGGCCTGGCAGGTTTGGGTATCGGGATCCCACAAAAGAACGTCTGGATATCCGGGGCTGGAACGTATAGGATTTTCTGGGTCTAGGGTAATGGATCTTTGCAACGGAGCTTTGGCAGTGCAGAGGCCTACAATCGAGACTAGGGTTTTGGGGTGCCTGATTACTTACTACACATAGAATAGAGCGTGGCGCTGGTGCACAATCTTTATCTCCGAAAGCTCCATGATGTGCTGCGGCTCAGGGTTGACAGCTTAGGAAGACTAAACCCTAAACCCTGAACCCTAAACCCTCAACCAACAATCAGAGAGCCTCAAATCCCGAAACCAAACCCAAACAGACTAGGTACTAATGGAATAATCCTCAAATTCTTATAGGATCCCTATTACTTCGTAATTGGAAGATCTGGGTAATTACGCCCCTTGACTTTGCAACCCCAGATCTTGAACCCTGAAGCCCGTATCCCAAACCTGAAGAATGTAATTATGGGGGACAAGCGGCTGCTCCGTTAGCTCAGACTTCTCACGCTGCAGCGTCATGAGCTCGTACCTGCTCGGTATGGTGTCAGGCTGAATCAGTGAATGTAAGGTGTTAGCTTCAATCAGTGTACGCAGGTCAGGGTAGAATAAGTAAGTGTTAGATTGTAGAAATCTTGAAATCATTCGGTGTATGGGATCGAAACACAAATGTTGTTTGAGCTTTGAGATTTGAAGCATGGATGGTTAGTTCTTAACTGGAACTTAGGACTTAGAGCAGTCTAATGCCGAGCTTTCTGTTAATCATTGTTCGTGAGTTCTTGGCTCAGGGATCAAGAACTTTTCAGTGCTTGCTACTTACAGCGATACAACCCAAACATAGCTATGCATCAATATACCCCTCCAAATCTACTAAACGTCTCTCGGGCCCCGAGTAGGGTTTCAGGTGCCCCGTTTTGCCCGCGTTGTGTGTACTGTGTTGGTTACGTACCTTGTTTTGATCCTCACCATAGATTGACCCTCACCATACAATAAGGTCAATATAGGGGCCTTAATGATTAGAGCAGCGCTTTGGTACATTTTACAGTAGAACTATAATAAGGAAGCCCCAAAGCGGATTAGTAAAGTTGTTAGGCTCCAAAAAGGAACTACAATGAAGACTGTAGCCAATCAGCCAACGAGGACTAGTCATGGTCTTGATTCTGTGACCCCTTATTGCTATCCTTACTAAGGGCTCCTGTAAGGGTTCCCTTAAGGTCTCCTTTAAGGGATCCTGTAATAGCTACATCATCAATCTCGGCAAGACCCCCAGAGATACACTCACCAAAGCTCCTGGGCTTCAATGAACCCCTTCAACGAACACTCCTTGTAGAACCTGCGAGAAACTTCAAGGAACCCTTAAACCCTAAACCCCTAGACCCTAAACCTCAAAACCTCAAAACCCCTAAACCCTAAACCCCTAAACCCCAAAAACTCAAAGAACCTTGGACCAGGGCCTGAGGCTCTGCTTCTCGTTCTCCAGCTTGTGAATGCCTGTCACGAGCTTCTTGTTCGCTGTCTCCTGTCAGTACTGCGGCTGTTCGTGCTCGGGTTTTTGTGGTGCAGGATTCTATGAAAAGTTTCAGTGCATGTCAACTCTGTAGGGTTTGCAGGAAGGTCTCAACACTCAGTGCTACTAGTCCGAAATATCCGCTTGCGAAACAGGTCTAGAGTTTCGGGTCTTCTGCACGGCTCAATTCACTCCAGAATGTAAGAATTCGGACGTCGGGTATAAAATTTAGGGCGTGGCCAAGGGCCTTTGAACATACAGGACCTGATTTCGGCACGTAGATTTTCGGTGGCGACATGGAGTTCGAGTCTGAGGGTGCGGCGGCTGCTGGTCAAGATATACGAAACCCTACACCCTAAACCCCAAAACCCAAGATCCTAAACCCTAAACCACGGACCCAAACCTTAAACAGGGGAGCCCAGAACTGCAGCCCTAAACCCTAACTTTATCGGATTCGTACTCTGATTGCTTACGGCATTAGGATCCTTTAGGGTGTAGGGTTTGCGGTTTAGGGTGGAGGGTTCTGGGTTTAGGGTTCAGGGTTTAGGGTTTAGGGTATCAGGATCCAATAGCAGACAGCCCTGCTCTTGAAGCTCTACGAATGAAGAGATCACACTGAGGTCTGAATAGGGTTTAGGGTTTAGGGTTTTATATCCCATCAGAATTTATGATCTTAAGGTAACTACAACTTGGAAATTACAACAACACCCCCAGTGTTCAATCTGTTAAGGGTGTTCAAGCTGTAGAGTGACGGAACGTCTTGAATGCTCCGCCCCTAAAGCCTAAATCCTAGCCCCATGACCCTAAATGGCCCTAAAAACCTCGAACTACACCTGAAAAGGCTAAGCCCCAAACCCCTAAACCCTAAAGTCTTGAATGCCCCAAAAGAGCCGAACTTCAGGCTTGCTAGGAAGGGTTCGGATACCAGCAGAACTACTGCAGGTGCCTAAATTTTAAATAATTACCAATACTATTTTGGAGGTTCCTTAGTATACTTATAGTATAGCGGGCCCCAAAACCATGTTCTACTTATGAGGGCCCCTATATTATGAACTTTGGTGCAGGGGCACCATGTGGGTGAAAAAAACTAATTAAAGACCCTTCAGACAAGACTATCAATGGCCTTGTTTGCCAGGGTTTTCTCCAACTCCTCCACCTGCGTTCGGCAACTTGGGCAACCCTAAACCCTAAACCCCTAAACCCCTAAACCCTAAACCCTAAACCCTAAACACCTAAACCCTAAACACCTAAACCCTAAACCCCTAAACCCTAAACCCTACTTTAGGGATTGCAAACTTGTTCCTGGGTCTCGGCTTCGGTCTTTTCGCGCAGTCCGGGCTTGGGATACCAGTGAAGGTTTAGGCTTTGTGGTGGGTGTGTTATAGAACCCGAAATATGAGAGGAGGAGCTTTCTACCAGAAACCCTTAACCCTAGACCTAGGGCACCCTAGGAAGCAGTAGTGCAAAATCTCAGGCAACTAGATCGCCTCAGGATTGGGCAAGCTGCGCATACCCTTAAGCCACTTCAGTGTTAGAGGCAGCGCGACAGGAACAATCACCGCCCTTTGAGGTGATAGTTCTGCAAAAAACAACCAGAGGCCCAGGCCCTTAACAAAGGGCAAACTGCTTCTTCGTATTCAGCTCTCATGAAGAGACCGCTAACTCAACAAGTACAGACCAAAGCAAAGGGTAGTACTCACGGATTTCGACCCGAAACCCTAAATCGAGGCAACTTAAATTACACGAAATTTTGGGGAACCTTGAACCTGCACCTGCGGTTGGACCAGAAGACTGTCGAAGGGTTTAGGGTTTCGTTAACTACATTTTTTTATGGGCTCTTTTCGACCTGCAGGTACAGCTAGAATTCCTGTACTAGGAGGTGCCAGTGGTTGGGGCCTGGTTTCGGGTTGACCGTTTCGGGCTAAGGGTGTAGGCGGCTCCTTGGCCCTGAAAATCCGGCCCTTGAAACTCCGGATGTGTGGGCCTCAATGATGAGCAATAGGCAATCGTACTAACATGCCTTACCCTAGGGATCTAAGGACTCATATATTGAGGCTTCTGGGCCCAAAGACCATACTATGTAAGGCTGTAAAAGGCTTTTGGGCTACTTTGATCCCCAGGGTTAGGGTTCCCTAGTAGATTCACAATATGACGTACCACAAAATACTCTGTTGGTACCGCCCCTAAACAAGCCCGTATAGTAACAAAGGTAACCAGATAGTAACCCGCAAACGACCCCCCAAAATGAAAGTCGCCATCGTCGCGCCTGTCGCTCCATCAGATTCTCTACTTCGCCCTGGCTGTCTCTGGGAATCCGGGACACGTGCTATTTGGTTCAGGGGCTCGTGCCTGGGCTGAAACTGTAGGGCTGTAGGGCTTTGTGCGTCGGCCCATCTACAGCCCAACCCAACACCCAAAATGAACTCGAAAGCCTGACTAAACCCAAAACCCTAAACACAAAATGAACCCTAAACTCTGATACCCTAAATTAGTCCCTTCTACATTAAAGCCAAAGGTTCGGGGCTGCTGAAAGACGGAGGCCCCAGAGAAGAGTAACAAGTATCTTTCTGTAAGGGCCTGAATTAGGGTTTAAGGTTTAAAGGTTTAGGGTTTGGGATTTAAGATTTAGGGTTTAAGGTTTAGGGTTTCTTGAATTGCCTGAGGTAGCCTTGCGTCTAAAATAAGTGCCTTACGAACTCGACTTCGAATAGGGTTCCTGCGTTCTTCAGCCACCTTATCCATCAGTGCAACTTCATTTAGGCCATTCCGGGTTTCATGTTGAAACAAAGCGGAGCAGAATTGGTACCGAAAGACACTGGAGTGGTTTGCTAGCCAAATTGAAATCTGAGCCGCTCATGTGGAGCTACATGCATAATACTTTACACCAGCTATGTAAAACCAGATTTTTTGTGATTACACACACATGCACACATACCCTAAACCCTAAACCACTTATACTTCAAGACTGTAAGCCCCATGCCCTGAACGACTACCCTGCAACATAGGAGTAATACACGGGCCTGAACAATTACCAATACTATGTTTTGGGGCGGGACCCTTATTACAAGTCCAAAAGCCATTTCTAGTTATTACGGCCCAGATTGTATATACTGTGGCCTTAAAGTCGTCGCTACATAGGTCGTTTAAGGCAACAGTATCGACTCTATGGGCACATGGACCCTTAGGGTTACATGAGTTTCTGCTTGTTCCCACCTTTACGGTACCTCTCATTATGCGAAGAATCCACCAACAGTCCAGCGTTTGTAGAGATGATGGTCAAACCCTGCATTACCCTAAGGGTCCAAGTACATAATAATCATATACTCTCCTAAATATTGAGCTACATAACTACTATCCTAAACCCAAGTACCTCATTATTGGGTCCTTTGGACCCTTCGGGTACCTTAAGAGTCTGAATCTATCACGTATCGTATACTGATTGCTGTGGATACGGAAGGGTTTTTAATTTTGTCTATCAAAACTAACTAGAGTGCAGGGTTTTGGAGCTACACTACACGTACTCCCCAGCTACAGCTACGTAAAGCTTTTCTCATCTTCAGCTATGCCTGTGGGCAGGAGACTCCATCCAAGCGGTTTAAGGTTAATGCTTTAAGGGTTAAGGCTTAGGATACTGCTCCAGCCTTGTTTGTGGTCAGCTCCTTTTCGAGCTGCGCACACCTCTCGAACCTGAAACAAGACAAAGCCCCAGACGAGTTGGGAGGTTACGTGGGTTTACAGGGTTCAACTTATGCAGACACGACAAGACGACGGGCGAAACACACTCCAAAAGCTAAGTGCAGGTGAGATATCTTTTATTTGGGGTGGGCAGTTCGGATAGTTATGACTGTGCAGTGACACGCCAGAAGCAGCTCTGCCGAAAATTCTGCTGCTGAGGACGAAGACGGTGATAATGAAGATAAGAACGATGATAGGAAGATGAAGATGGTGATGAGGACGACGAAGAAGAAAATGTTGATGATAAAGACGAAGAGGAAGGAAGAGGAAGATGCCGAAGATTACGAACATCGACAAGGATGAATATGATACCGGTGGCGATAACGATGGCCAGGATGACGATGATGATAATGACGATGATGAAGACGACCATGATGATGTTGATGATGATGATGACGAAATGGTTTTGATGTGCACACTGGTGAGGATGACACTGATTGCGCTCGTGATGCTTGTGCTAGTGGCGATGGTTCCGATAGGGGGCGACAAGCTGACCTGCAAAACCTTTAAAGCAGTATCATTAGAACTGCTATGCACATCTGTTCATGCATGTGTATATGTATATATATATATATATATATATATATATATGTATATATATGTATATATACATACCATGTTGTCATTTGTGTATATATATATATATAGTGATACATACATACATACATACATACATACATACATACATACAGACAGACAGACAGACAGACAGACAGACAGACAGACAGACATATGTGTATATATGCATATATCTGTGTGTGTGTGTACATATGTGTATATATATATATATATATATACAGAAAGTGATACATACAAACATACATAAATATGTGAACAAATACAGCCGTACATCTATGTACATACACAACCCGCCTTTGTGTATCTCTACAAACATATATATATATATATATGTGTGTGTGTGTATCTAGGTCTGTTTCTACATATTCATGTAATTCAGATCATCCATTTATGCATGTACTTCAGTAGTCCACTTCTCAACTACGTGTTTCGCATATGTTCCAAACACCACACTCTCATCCGACTTCTCGACTACGTGTTTTGCATCTGTTCTAAACGCTACACTCTCAACCTTAAACCCTACAGCCACTGAACCTTCAGCCTGTACCGTGGTTGTTCTGACGTAAACCCTCACTCGTACAACACTCGCAGAACCTTCGCGTAACCCTTGTAGAGCTCTGATAGAACTCTCATAGAAACCCCATACTACAACCGTATAGAACCCTCCAGAAAACTCAGTTTGAACACAAACTCAGGAGCCCAGGTAGAAATCTCATAGACGCCTTGTATAACCCTTATACAAGCATTAAAAACTCCTTCTAAGCAAAGCGGACGATTATACCCCAAACCCTCAACCCCTAAACCCCAAACCCTAAACCACGAAGAACCCGTCTCTTCCTCAGTCAACACACCGAGGCTTCGGCCATTTGACCATCTCCTGAGCCAGCTCCTCCGCCCTGAGCTTAGGATTTGGGGTTTGGTTTAAGGTTTGGGGTTTCGGGTTTAGGGGTTTGGGGGTTAGGGTTTAGGATTGAAAACTCGAATTTCGGGTTTGGGATTTCGGAACTATGTTGTAAGGACAGTATATTAAGGGTCTAGAGAAGGATGAAAGCACCCTTCAAGGGACCTTAAATTCAAAGGGCAAAAGGAGGGACACTTAATAAGGACCCCAGGTATATACCCTTAATATAGCTATATACCCATTATATAGCCCATTATAGGCTAGGGGTCCCCATTGAGGGTCCCTCCTTTTCCCCTTTGATTAATGCTTCTAGAACCCAAAGACCAAGAAGCGAACATTTGGGAAACCCCGAAAGCCGCCCCTTCCCGCCCGCTGTAGTGGCCTTAATAATTAGAATAGGGTTTTGGGGGCTCCTGATTATGATTATATTGTAATATTATACCCCCACACCCTATCCTAATTATGAAGTCCCCTATTTTACCCCAAACTTTTTAAAACTCAAACAGAGCACCCCCACACCCGAAACCTCAAAGCCTAAACCCAGGACGCCCTGGTGTCACACTCTCGCGTCCGAAGGGCTGTAAACCCAGAAACACTGAACCCCTGCAGAAAATAGCTCATAAACTCTTATACAGGAAAGTAAGTAAGCAACTCCTACAGATCATTCATGAAGAAAACACTGAAACTCTAAGACCCCAAACCTTTCCGCAACCCTTCGGACCTCCTGAAGATGATCCCAACACAGGCCTGAACCCCGAAAGCCTAAATCCAAAACCCTCATCCTGATATCGTACACTCATACGGTTGATGATATAAATCCTGCATTACCCATAATAAGGAATATACTTTAATTCCCATAGTCTAGGGTCATTAAGGTAATGCAGGATTTATATCATCAACCGTATCATAACCTAGAAGCCCTGGACCTGACAGAAAAAACGGGGCGTGGACGCCGGATTTTCCCCTGTCTCGTTGGTGGAAATGTGCACCTCGCAATACGCGCGAGGGCTCCGTTTCAGGGCTCCTTTTAGCGAGTCCTTGCGAAGGCTCCTTTAAAGGAACAGTTCAAGGAATCCTCTTAAAGGAACCCTTAAAGGAACCCTAAGCCCTAAGAACCTTCAAGGGCTTTGTAGGGGAGCACAAGGGTTTTAATGGAGGTTCCTTCACAAACGGCTTCTATGTAGGAAGGTCCAACAGGCACATTTGTCCACGTGTCCTCTTCTTCCGAGTGTGCTCTACATCTTGGGGCTTTCCTCCACAGTTTGTACAGAGCATAGGGGCCTGAACCCTTGCAGGTACATTTTTCCAAGTATCCTCTCCCGAGGGTCCCTGGGGTGCCTTCGGTCCTGAGTCCAACCTTTAACCTACTTGTCAGGTAACATAGGGAACTAAAGGTTAACCTTTTCGGTTATATAGGGATTATATAGGGACTATACTACCCCAAAAAAGGTGAAAGGTTACCTACTCTGCTACTAGGTTAATTGCGGGAGAGACAGGTTATGGCAACGGCCTTGTGGGCTGGTGCGTTTGCCACAGATCCAACCCAGACCCCTCAATCCTACACCCCGAAGTCGAAAAAATAGAAAAATACATATTTCACCGCAAGCCCAGAGATCCCAATACCCCTTAGTTAAGGTCTATGCCTTAAACTATAGGGGGCTTAATATTAGGAGTTAAGGCAATATTCCTTAATTAAGGGGTATTGGGATCGCAAGGAGGCTCCATCCCCTTGATGCAAATTAGCACCTCAAAATCCTAGACTGAAGCCCTACACCCCCAACTTTAATGGACAGGTTTAGGTTTAGGGTTTCGGGTTTTGGGTACAAAGTTTGCATCACCCACGATGTCCTGTATTCGACCACATAGTGTTAACTGGCATAGCAGACCGCAACATAACCCAGGTTCCCCGTAATCCCTCACTGATATTTCTAGTGATAAGGGCACCCTTTTTCCTTATACTCTGGTTTAATACGGAGACCGCAAAATAGAAAGGGCAAGAGGGTGCTACTGTACTCAGGAACCTAGAATCTTAGAGTCTTCAGCAAAAAGCAGCTTACAGACAGATCGGCCCCATACCCAGAACCCTCAACTCCAAAAACACGTCTACCTGCACCCTACGGAACCTACCTCTTTAGGGCCCCCTAATATGATTTCTTTGAATAAGTCCTTAAAGAGTAGGTCACGTGGGGTTAAGGTAGGTATAACCCTAAACCATAAGGTTTGGGTATCATGCGGAACTAAAGGTTAAGCTTCTTGGCTATGTAGGGATTGTATAGGGACTATACTAAACAAAAAAGGTTAAAGGCTACCTACTCTACTACTAGGTTTAGGGCTTAGGGTCGGCACCTTCTCGGCAAAGTCCATGTTTCTCAGGCCCTTGCCCATTCGCTGCATCTCCTTCCACAGTTGACTGGCTCGGGCGATTCGGGTGCGCTACATGAGGGTTCTATATGGGTGGCTCTCTAAGTTCGGGCCTTTTCGTGTCCTCCTTATAAAGGCACCGTACTATTGTGGGGAACCTGGAAAGGAACGCTAAGTTAGAGAACTACCCATAGAAGGGTTCTAAACGGCTTTGTTATGGTTCAGAACTTGCTTTTGGTTCAAAAGCGAGAAGGTAAACAGCTCTAAGCGAAGGCTCTAGAGGAACTCGACAGGGCCCTTCACAATTAGGGAGCAGCTTTAGAGGTTCTTCGAGAGAGTTTCAATCAGGTGCTCGGTGCAGGTTTTGCAGAGGGACATCCCACACAAGATCTCCGACCCCCCCCCCCCCCCCCCCCCCCCCCCCCCCGCCCACTCTCTGTGGGTCGGCGGCGGGTTTAGGGTCTGGGGTTTAGCCCCTCGCAATCCTTCAACACACAGCCCTTCGCATCTCAACTGAAGAGTACGATGCACTCGCCCACGACCTTGTCACAAGATACTGTCGCTTCTCTGCCATTCCAGGACACCCAACACTAAACTTCAAAGCCCGAAGCCCTGACCATAAACCTGAACCCAAGACCCTGAACCCTAAAACCCTGAACCCTAAAGCCCGAAACCCTGACCCTGAAGCTCGCCACTCTAACGACCCTGAAACCCGACCACAGCTCCTCTTGAAGGGGTTTCAAGAGATCTCGAGGGCAGTAATTTTGGGGGATGTATGGGAGTGTAGGTATAGACGGCCTCGACATTTCCACAGTTTTGTGGCATACTGTTCCACAGTCATTATACTTGTATACGGAGGAAACATGAATAGTATGACCATGTATGCACCTAAACCCTAAACCCTACACCCTCAGACCCCGGAATTCACCGTGACCCCGAAACCTGAAACCCTGAACCTGGGACCCTGAAGGCGCAACTCCTGGAACCTCGGGTTCAAGGCTTAGGTACCATCAAACCCGAAGCCCAATACCCGAAACCCCAAAACTGTGTTTTATGAGGGGGGGGGTGTTTGCAACCAGAGCAGTGTTCCCTGGTATACGAGACTTAGAGTAGGAAACCCAAGCAATGACATCGGTAAGTATTTCGCGGTCTACATCGGACACAGAATACTACTTACTACTCCTAGTCACACAAGGGACCCTAGAACAAAATAGGTTCTTGTAGGTTGAGGTAAGCCCTTAAACCCTAAACCCCTAAACCCTAAACTACGACACTTTAAACCCCTAAACCCTAAACTACGACACTTTAAACCCCTAAACCCTAAACTACGACACTTTAAACCCCTAAACCCTAAACCTTAAACCTTAAGCCCTCAACCCTCTCCAGTCCCCGAGCCCAGCACCCGAAGAACGGCCAGGAGATGTCCCTGCAAGGCCGTGAGACCTGGTGTCGTGTTCGCAGGCTGGCGACCTGGCTTCCGGGGGCTTTGGGTTTAGGGCTTAGGGTTTTTTCAAAGGGCTCCTGAGAGGGATCCCGAAAAGGTTCCTTAAAGGGATCTGTTTAGGGTTTAAGGCTAAGGCTTTAGGGTTTAGGGGTTTAGGGAATTAGGGATTTAGTGTTCAGGGTTCAGGGCTGAGGGTCGAGGGTTTCAGGGTTTAGGGTTCAGGCCAAGGGCTTAGGGTTCAGGGTTTAGGGTTTAGGGTTTAGGGTTTAGGGTTGGCCAAGGGTTGAGGGCTAAGGGTCGAGAGTCTGGGGTTGAAGGCTAATGGTTTAGGGTCTAGGTGTAGGGTTGAGGGTCTGCAGTACGCCAGTGAGCTCAGGGTAGGGAAGTAATGGAATCAAAACTTAGTCCAAAACTTAGCCTTTAAGGAGTAGTGTATGAGGGTTGTATGTATGCATAGGGGTCCGTGCTGAAGGTAAATATGGTGTGTGTGTGTGTGTGTATGTATGTGTGTATATATATATATATATATATGGACAGACATACCGACATACCTGAATAAATGCCGAAGAGCATACTTCGACCCCTTGTGGGTTTAGGTGTTGCCTGTTCAATCGGAACGGTTGACTTTCGGAGGGTTTCATATGGGGTTGCGCGTTTAGGGTTTGGGGTCATGGCTTAGGGTTCGGCGTTTAGGGCTAGACCGGAAAGGTTTTGCGGTTTAGGGTTTAGGCTTTAGGGTTTATATGCATGAATCCCCAAATCGGACAAAATAGTTAGTTGTGACCCCTTAACCTGGAGCGACGTTTAGGGTTAGGGTTTGGGGCTTAGGGTTTAGGGATTGGGGCTTGGGGCTTAGGGTCTGGGGCTTTGGGTTTAGGGATTGGGGCTTGGGGCTTAGGGTTTAGCATGTAGGACTTTGGCTTGAGGATTTTCCTGCAATCCAACTCTCCTAGAAGCATCCGGTGACAGACGCAAAATCCATGCAGTCATGCTGGGACTGTGGCATCCCATGCCTGCATCCCCTGGGCGAGATCCGTCTCGAAAGGCATATTGAAAGCCAGATCTGCTGACCGCCGAGCACAGTCACGAAAACTCGTGGCTGGATCTTCGGACCTATAGCCCTCACGATCACCTCGTCTTCAGAAGGCCCGGAAAGCTTGGCGGCCTGCCAGTGAAGCTGATTGTTCGGAGCTGCAACCTGCATAGGAAAGACGGGCGCCGCTCACCTTGTTGTACCAGAAGCCTGGCTGGTTGTCGAACTGCGTACGGTACATGTGCCACAACCTCCAGTGGCCGTCACCCCGCAACCTCTGGGCTTCGAGATCTATAGGGGCGAATGATATTGCTGCACCCGGACCATTTGCAACGGTTTTCCTGGAATCTTGTGTAAAAATTCGTACAAGAAGTGGATCGAGCATTAGGATCGTGTTTAAACCCCACCAACCTAGTGATACCCTAAACCCTAGACCCTAAACCCTAAACCGATACGGCCGGCCCTTGGTGGCACCTGGCTGTAACAGCTCGATCCCAGTGTACTGCTTGTGGACACGATCTCTAGGCTATGTGAACTATCTTAGACGATGTACCATAACTCACTTGTTTGTAGGTTCTGATTATAACCCCTAATGTGGAATTTATAGGGGCCCTACAAAAAAGTAGGTTCTGGTAGGTAAAATGTTTCTTCGTGGGTAGGGCGGGATTTCGTGCATCGACGTTCAGCCGATACACCCGGCCTCGCCTGATCCCAAGCCCTCAGCCAATGCCCTAAACCCCAAGCCCTGAACCCGGCACTATGAACCAAGCCCACACCCCAAACACGCCTAGGGGTTGCGCCCTGAACCCCAAGACCACCAAGCCCGGCTGACAACGCACGGCCTTTCTCCTCCTTGATCTTGAGGAAGGTGAAAGGTCCATGCCTCATTCGTTCAGGGTTGAGGGCTTCATGTCTGGGGTTTTTAAGGTTTAGGATTTGTTGTTTCGGGTTCAAGGTTTAGGGTTTGAGCTTTAGAGTTTAGGGCGCTGGCTTCAATATAGGGGCCAAATACTCGACTAGCATCCCTGATCAACAGATTGATACTACCAACGATTCGGACAGGCTACATCTCCTGCCTAGTTAGTTGAGCGCCTACCCGCCCCTTCCATTGTACAATGGGTCTCCGGCTTGTGCTTCAGATGGGTATGGATAGGCTAGGGCCCCAAAAAAGCACATAAGCAAGAATCAGGATAGGGGTATCCCATACAAATTCCCTTATAATGAAGCCCAATAAGGTAGGGATATCCCCATGAAATGCTTATGCTTATGTGCTTTTGGGGTCCCTAAGCGGTATAGATAGGGTCCAAGACTCAGGGCTCGAGGAGTTTAGAGATTCACCACAGGACCCAAGACTCTGAATTCAGCACTACCTGGACCCGCGAGGACCTACTGCTTTAAGGTTCAGCAACATGACTTCCTTATGTAGGTCTTTACAAAGGTAGGTTGTGTAGGGTCAAGGTATACCTTACATCACAGGGTCCTTGAAAATATGATTTAAGGTATATTCCCTCGTCAAGGGGTGTTGGGCTCTTCGGGAAAGGAGCTGTCTCTTGATGCACTGGGCCACTGGGCCACGAAGAAAACGTTTCGAAAGATAACAAACCAGCTGCCCCACAAACGGCAAACACTCTCCACTGGAGCTCTTGTGAGAGAGCTTATGGACGCAACAGTACATCTGAACATAAACCTTTGAAGGACTTCTCCCTATTATAAGGGGGGCGTTCAGAACTTGAGCGCGGTCTTTTAATGCGACTTTGATTCCTAAGACACTGTCCGTTTCAGAGGGACCTCCTTAAGTCGTCTTTGGCATCCTAACATAATCTAAGGCACATTGCCGAAATAGTGGATATTGGGTGGTCTAGGTTCGGGCCTCTATGCCCCAGCCACGAACATCAAACCCTGAACAATATCCTCATACACTCATTGTTAAGCCTGGGGCGCGGGGGTTGCTGGTGAACCAATGAAGCGAGAAGCCCAAAGCCTCAACCCCACAATCCAAACACCTTCACCTAAACCGCTGCAAAACCGTAATTACGTGCTTGAACAATCGTGCCTAACCACTAAAGAACACCACAAGACTCTTCTAACCTTCGAGAACCCTACATCAGCCCATACCTAACCCCCATGACAGCACAAAGCACCGAGAGCCTTGTGTACTCTGTACAGTGGTGTCATCCTAAGGAAAACTCATGTCTACTCTCCATGGGAAACCTCTATTATCGAATATCATCGTATATATATATATATATATACATATATATACATGGTCACACCCCCCCCAAGATCTACATCCGCCTCTTCCACACAATTCCACAGGTTGCTTCTCTACATTGGTCGACTACTCATATATGCCGAAAACACCGTAAATTCCGATACAATTGTGCTTTACTCCATGTGCATGCAAACAGTACTGCTACAAGTCGCGGGTTTGATATGTGTAAAAGTCTGGCGCCGAATCTCGGCAGCAGATTTATGGTAGTTTATATGTTGGAGAAGCTGAAATGCTGGAGGGCGTGCTATTTTTGTTCAGGTAGTACTAAAAAACCTCGTTTTTTTTTGCGTTTTATGGTGTGTTATTTAACGACATTCCTCTAATAATAAAAATACTATTGTCTTTCTTACGAGAACGTCTGTGTGCGTGGGCCATCTCTTTCCCGCTGCTCGTGAGCGTCCGATTCTGATGCGGCCTAATAGCTCTAGCATTTGATTTATGAGTTACGAAACACAAAGAGCTCCTTTCATGTCCTGTCCGTTATACACGGAGGAAGTCGAATATACGGGCGCATTTATTTTTGAAGCAATACTCCAATAGTTGTTCATTGCCTCATAAAAAATGGGAAAGCTCCCCTGGAGTTGGAAAGTTCATGTGCATATGCGGGCGCACAAGAAGGCTCGTCTGCAGCAAGAAGTAAGAGAGCTCTTGCAACCTTCCAAACATGGAGCAGGACTAATTACGACTGGCTGCATTGATACGTATCAATCACAAGGCAGGGGCTCCTTAACCTTGTAAAACAAAGTAAAATGGCACTTCATGGAAGAAAACTCCTCTTTATGTTGTGAGTCGATATTAACGGCAGCCATGTGCATAGCAATCGCTATCTATTTTTGAGGGTACTCATTTGGGCCATGAGTTTTCATTCGGTTAACTCTTATTAATGATGCTGTCCTATACCCCGGAGAAGATGCCGATCGCTATGTCCATGGCTGTTTCTCTAATTGCTGTCATAGAACGTAGCGGAAAAAGTAGCTCTCTTCAATCTTCAAGCGACACTCCCCAGATGTGATCAAGAAACAAAGAGAAGCTTGCTTACTGGTATCTTTTATTAAACGGGCAAGAGGCATAAGACTTGTATCGGTTTCTACACCTCCCTCACATCCTGACAAAGCGATACCGGTCCTTCTGTATGTGACTGTGGTTTAAACGCTGTCATAGTTCGTATCACAACATGAAAAAGAGCTCTCTTCAGTCTTCAAAGACTACAGGTGACATCGTAGAATTCTCTTCTGGGTTAGCAGGAATCTTCATGTCTCTTGCTTGATAGGTATGAGGATGTTTCATAGGAAACCGAATAGGAAGTCTCCATTGTTTCTGATGATAGCAAGATGCAAACAGTTTCCCACAGTCTTCAACATGAAATGAATTAAGTTCTAGATAGGCTTGCGCTGCTACAGTGATGGATCTGTAGGCGGTGCAGCTTGCCGAAGAATGGCCAAAACCATTTTCGAGAAAGCTCAGGTACTGGAGCCAGTGCTGCTGGTGCCATAGATCTACCAACCAACGAAAACATATATGAAATAAACTATGCAACGACTAGGCCTTTTTCATACTTACCTAACAAGAGCAATGAAAACCGTTGTTGTTCCAGAAGACACATAAATCATTACTTCCAGTCCTTGACAACGGTTGAAAGCACACAATTATCTTGTGATGCAATATATCCTGTCCTGGACATCAGAAAACACTGTGATGCTCAAAAAACTTCCAAAATTTCCAGCCCTGAAACTCACGAAACACTGTACTGCTCAAAAAAATCCCAAAATTCTGGCATCTATGGCCAGGCCGGGGGCAGATTCCTTAAAAGTTTGGAATTTTTTGAGCATAGCAGTGTTTCGTGCGTTTCAAGGGTTGGAAAAGTTGATTTTTTTGAGCATTACATGTTTTGTGCGGTTGAACCGCACCTCGTCCGGGTGGATTTCCATGGCTTCGTGTGCGGCAAGATTTCAATAGGCTTGGAGTCACACTTGATTGTGCACAGGTGCGCACTTATCACATATCGCATGTCCCTCTTCACTAGACCCTCTCATAAACACTCACTGGCTCAAGATTTCGGCTGTGGGAGAAAGAGACGGACCAGGCGGTTTGGGTTTTAGGACCAACATCACCAAGTTTGGGGGGCGGACAAGACACGCGCATCATGAGCATCAGCGGTGCTGCTTGGCAGTGCAATAACTGGAGCCGCTACCCCATGACCTCGTTGTTGAGTGGTGCATTAAGCAAGTTCATTTCTTTTTGACCATGATCAATCTCAAAGACCATTTCTAACCAGGCGGTTTTGGTTTTAGGACCAGCCCCGAAGCCGACTGATGCTCATGAGGCCACGGCTGATGCTCATGTTTCTACACGTCCTCGAGTTTCCAGATTCCAGATTTGCAGGATAAGTTCCAGATTCCAGATTTCCAGATTTGCAGGCTCTAGGTTTTCAGATTCCAGATTCCAGATTTCCAGATTTGCAGGCTCTAAGTTTCCAGATTCCAGATTTTCAGATTTGCAGGCTCTAGGTTTTAGATTCCAGATTCCAGATTTCCAGATTTGCAGGCTCTAAGTTTCCAGATTCCAGATTCCAGATTTCCAGATTTGCAGGCTCTAGGTCAGATTCAGATTCCAGATTTGCAGGCTCTAAGTTTCCAGATTCCAGATTCCAGATTTCCAGATTTGCAGGCTCTAGGTTTCCAGATTCCAGATTTCCAGATTTGCAGGCTCTAAGTTTCCAGATTCCAGATTTGCAGGCTCTAAGTTTCCAGATTCCAGATTCCAAATTTCCAGCTTTGCAGGCTCTAAGTTTCCAGATTTCAGATTCCAGATTTCTGGAAATCTGGAAACTTTAGGGTGAGCAAATCTGGAAATCTGGAATCTGGAATCTCTGGAAACATAGTGCCTGCAAATCTGGAAATCTGGAATCTGGAAACCTAGAGCCTGCAAATCTGGAAATCTGGAATCTGGAAACTTAGAGCCTGCAAATCTGGAAATCTGGAATCTGGAATCTGGAAACTAGAGCCTGCAAATCTGGAAATCTGGAAACCTACGTACTGCAGAAAGCCGGAAATCAGGAAATCCAGACTCCGAAAACCTGCAGACGTAGATCTTGGGGGGGGGGGGGCGAGCATATATATATATATATATATATATATATATTATATATATATATATATACATTTACATATATTTACATGCGGGTGGTTGTCAAAATTAGGGTCCCTTTTTGGGTACCCTAAATCATAGGTGCCGTACTGTAATAGGGACCCAAAAGGGGACCCTAATTTTGACAACCACCCATATGTATATATGGTCAGGCGTCTGGCGTTCCCAGCCCCCCCCAATGGTATGGTCTGACAGGGGTGGGGGGGGGGGGGGCCTGGCGTGTGCGGAAGGGCTGTTGGAGCTGCCGCTGGATGGTGGGGTGGTGCTGGCGGCCAGGGCTCACGCGCAAGCCCTTCGCAAGCCGTAAACCCTATAACGCAGCGCGTGCCCCCGTTTTGAGCAACCTTAACTTGCACTTAAAACGCTGCACCCAACCTAAACCCCACCTAACTGCAGGCTCTAAGCCTAAAGCAGAGCATACACCGCAAATCCTCCCTAAGCCCTTGTCGACGCGAAGCCTTATACCTTATAACCGTAAACCCAAATAAACCCAAAACTCGAAAGCTTAAGCTAAACCCTGAACCCCAAAACCCCACAACCATCCCACAGGGGGAAGAGGAACCCCGCACCCCACACCACAGGGGAGGGGGGGGCCCCACCCTATATCCTGACCATTGACCTTTGGGGGGAGGGGGGGGGGCTGCGGAGCGCGTGACCATATATATATATATATACACACACACATACATAGACACCCTCCCCTGAACCCTAAACCCTAAACCCCCAAACCCCCGCCGAAGGCTCAGCACCCGACCCACTAAGCTTTGGAAGTGCCGTTGGCCGCAACTTGTATGGCAAACCTCGCTCGCAGAGCGGGGTTGGGTTGATAATTTAGGTTTGGGTTTAGGGTTTAGTCATGAGGGCTTGGATTGGTCTTAAGAGCACTGTTGGTATTGTGTAGAAGTAACTTTTTTAATATTCTCCTGGGTTTTATATGAACAAAAGTCAAAAAAATCCGAAGAGGACTATAACAAAAAAAGGAGCCTTCAAGTCGCGTGCTAGACCCCTATATTACCTCACGATAGACTCGCCCGACCCTGAACCGTGAACCTCCTAGCCCTAAACACCAACCCTTGAACCCTAAACCCGAAATTCCAAAAGCCTAAACCGCAAAACCCCAAAATCCCAAAAGCCTAAATAACCCAAAGACCTGCCCGAGACCCTAGATCTTAAATCTTACATCCTCTAGCTCTTACAGAAGGCCGTATTAACCCTCAACACAGATCTTGCATCCTGGAACCCTTTACGGAAACCTTAGCCGTAAACCCTTGTAGAACCCTTACAGGAACCCTTAACCCAAAACCGTTGTAGAACCCTTAACGGAAGCCTTAAGCTAAAACCCTTGTAGAAGCGATTATCGGAACCCCAGACGCTAAACCCTGCCCTACACCCTGAATCCGAAATCTTGCATCCCAAAGCCCTTATACAAGTTGTATAAGGGAGTTGAACTCTTAAAGGAACCCTGAAAGGAACCCTTTACAGCAATCCTCAAGATCCCTTAAAGAACCCGTAAAGGAACCCTAAACCCCTATAGTACCTTATAGAACCCTTAACGGAGGCCTTAAGCCTTAAAGGTGGTTTTTGGCGCCTCAAAGCAGCATAGTTGCCCCTAACAAGCAAAAAAACCATACATAAACCATACTTGCACACGAGCTGCCAGCTAAACTCTAAACCCAAAGCCTCAAGGAAGCCGAATCCTTAAGGAACCCTAAACCCTAAACCCCTGAACCCTATACCCTTGAAGGGAACCCTTAAAGGAACCCTAAACCCCTCTAGCACCTTGTAGAACCCTCAAGATCCCTTAAAGAACCCTTACAAGGAACTCTTAAGATCCCTTAAGGAACCCTCTAAAGGACCCCTTAGGATACCCTTAAAGGTCACCCTAAACCCTAAACCCTAAACTCCTAAACCCTTAACCCTAAACCCCTAAACCCCTAAACCCTTAACCCTAAACCCCCTAAACCCTTAACCCTAAACCCTAAACCCTCTACCCTTAAAGGGAACCCTAAAAGCCTTAGCCCAAGTGGCTCTCGGTCTTCGAGAAGATGTTCACCGCCAGCTCCGCCATGGCAACCTGAGCTGCTTTTTTGGGGGGGCCGGAAGTCTTCAGAGTAAGGTTTAGGGTTTAAGCTTTAAGGGTTAGGGAAGGGTTTTTGCGGCCCGGAAGTCTTTAGAGTAGGGTTTCAAGGTTTAGGGTTTAGGGGTTGGGGGTTTAGGGTTTTTTAGGGGCTTGGGTTTAGGCCTTAGGGGTTGGGGGTTTTGGGCTTAGGGGTTTGGGTCTGACTGTTTAGGGGATAGGGATTAGGGGTTAGGGGTTAGGGTTTAGGGTTTAGGGGTTAGGGTTTAGGGGTTAGGGGTTTAGGGTTTAGGGGGTTAGGGGTTTAGGGTTTAGAGGTTTGGGTTTAAAGGGGTTTAGGGTTTAGGGGTCAGGGTTTAGGGGTTAGGGTTTAGGGGTTTGGGTTTGGGCGCTAGGCTTTAGGGTTCAGGGTTTAGGGTTTGAGGTCAATTCAAAGGTTTAAGGGTTTTGGGGCTGTAACCAGACCTCCAGTATCCCTTAATATTTGTGGAACATACCTTAAATCATATTAGGGATCCTGCTACAACTAAAGGCATAGTCCTTAATTAAGGAATATGGGTAATCATCCGAATAAGGTTCAATGGAAAGGGTTCCTTCAAAGTGTTACTCAAGGCTTGGGGATTTAACTAGAATAGAGGTTAAGGTTCTTTAAGGGTTCTAATCATTGCAACAGGGCTCCTTTCAGGTGTTCGACGGGGTTGAGTTACGGGTTCAGGTATAGCAGGTATAGGGGCTTGAATAAGACTGATTGGGGCGTTAGGTAAACCCTAAACCCCTACACCCTAAAACCCTAGACCGTGGCTTCAGGGGTCCTTTAGGGTTTCGGGTTTGGAACGATAGAGAGCCCATGAGCCCGGCGGGGTTTGCAGCATGTCAATGCGGTGATACACTTGCTGCGGGTGTTCATTGCTGTTTTGGGGCGGGCTAGAGTTTAGGGCTTAAGGCTTTCAAGTGGGTTTCAGGGGTTTAGCCAAGAGTTTAGTAGGTTTACAGAGCGATGCAAATTTTCATATGGTTGTACAGGATATAGCCCCTCAGTTGAGCAATTACACGTACATACACATCTACATATACATATACATACACACGAACATATACATTGGTGGTTTGGGTGTGCAGTTCAGGGCTATGGGATAGAGAGGGATCGCAATTCTTCGTATGAGTCAAGGATATACTGCTGAAGTAAATGGTATAATCCTGTGCTGGTGGATCAATGTTCGACAGAGCTTACGGAAGCGAGGGGGCTTGTAGGACGCTTCCCTACAGTTATGAACTATGAACTCTCAAACGATTCTTAAGGGCTTTGGGATGGCGAGAAAAACATCACCCAGTCCCAGACCCAGACACTAACAAAAAAGATAGACCAACCGTCCCACCCTCGCATTTTAGTTCCTGACCGTAGGCCCATCCGCGTAGGCCCGCTCTGCCTTGAGATCCCAATCGAGCACTGCCTGCAAGAGCAAAACAAAGAGGCAGAGTCTCAGACCCTTCTCATGGACAAAATCTGCAATGCGCATATACTGTCATTCCCATCGTTTGCGGTGCCTGAGCGTATTGCAAGATCTTGCCCATCAGACGCACGTCTCATCATCAACTCAAGAAAGGTTGTCGCCATGCTGCTCCAAACAAGCTTCATCCACATACTCATGAACAGGGCTGCTTTCATTCTACATCACCTACAATCAGCTCAACCTCTCCTTACACACCACATTCAACATCGGGTCACATCCAACATCATTGACGTCATGAACAACAGCAGGACTGGCGGCATCACACTCGCCATCAGCAACGGCAGCATCCTATCCCAAGTCCTTGCCTTCATCCGCAGCATCGCACAAACCGCCATCACCATACTCATACATCTTCGTCATCGTCACGCTTCCATGCTCGTCCTCATGACTATTACTATTACCGTAGGTACGATTCTGATAATGATCATCAGCTTCCTCCCTTATGGCGAGGTATTGCTTCCAAATCGGTGCTGGCCCGATGGCGCCTTCTTGAACAGCAGGCTTTGCAGCATGAGCGCGATGATCTGGCGTGACATGGGTTTAGGGTTTAGGGTTTAGGGTTTCGTGGGTTTAGGGTTTAGGGTTTCGTGGGTTTAGGGTTTAGGGCTTCGGGTTTAGGGTTTAGGGTTTCGTGGGTTTAGGGTTTAGGGTTTAGGGTTTCGTGGGTTTAGGGTTTAGGGTTTAGGGTTTCGTGGGTTTAGGGTTTCGTGGGTTTAGGGTTTCGTGGGTTTAGGGTTTCGTGGGTTTAGGGTTTAGGGTTTAGGGTTTCGTGGGTTTAGGGTTTAGGGTTTAGGGTTTCGTGGGTTTAGGGTTTCGTGGGTTTAGGGTTTAGGGTTTAGGGTTTCGTGGGTTTAGGGTTTCGTGGGTTTAGGGTTTCGTGGGTTTAGGGTTTCGTGGGTTTAGGGTTTCGTGGGTTTAGGGTTTCGTGGGTTTAGGGTTTAGGGCTTCGGGTTTAGGGTTTAGGGTTTCGTGGGTTTAGGGTTTAGGGTTTAGGGTTTCGTGGGTTTAGGGTTTCGTGGGTTTAGGGTTTAGGGCTTCGGGTTTAGGGTTTAGGGTTTCGTGGGTTTAGGGTTTAGGGTTTAGGGCTTCGTGGGTTTAGGGTTTCGTGGGTTTAGGGTTTAGGGCTTCGGGTTTAGGGTTTAGGGTTTCGTGGGTTTAGGGTTTAGGGTTTAGGGTTTCGTGGGTTTAGGGTTTCGTGGGTTTAGGGTTTAGGGCTTCGGGTTTAGGGTTTAGGGTTTCGTGGGTTTAGGGTTTAGGGTTTAGGGTTTCGTGGGTTTAGGGTTTAGGGTTTCGTGGGTTTAGGGTTTAGGGTTTAGGGTTTCGTGGGTTTAGGGTTTCGTGGGTTTAGGGTTTCGTGGGTTTAGGGTTTCGGGCATGACAGGGAGCTTAGGGTTTCGCGGCGTGGCATGGACATCTCGCCCAAATCTGCGGCTCCTGAACCCTAGACAGTAACCCTGAAGCCGTGCACCCGAAGACCCCAACAAGCCCTAAATCTAAAACCCCCATAGACCCTGTAAACGAAACTCTTAGCCCCGAACCCTTGAAGCCCTAAACTCCAGCCCCTAACCCCTAACTGTTTAACTCCTACCATCGGAGATTCAAAGTACTACTGCTGCTGCTTTTTCTACAGTGACGACGTCTGCTACCTGCTGCTACTGCAACAACTGCTACTACTTTTTTCTACTACCACTGCTATCCGCCTAAACTCCTACCCAAGATAAGAACTAGGAGCTGCAGCTCCGGCCCTCGAAACGGAAGAAGTTTACAGCAGTTTCTGTTAGGATTTCGGTGTTCAGGGTTTTTTGATTCAATGTTGCCTCCAGCCTTCTTATGCCAATGCAGTGATTGCCACCCGCTCTTCCACCCGGACCACGCCCGTTTGGCCGTAACCATACTTAAAGGATCATGGGACTTAGTAACTAGGGTTATATATTACGGTAACTATACGTATAACCACTTACAACCCCATTAAGGTACTTATAACCTTACTTACTAAGTCCCATGATCCTCCAAGTAGCCGTGCCGTCCACAAACATCAACAAGCGGGCTGATGGTTCCATCTCGGACAAGAGGGACTCCGCGACACCACTACCTGGTATCCTGTCTTCTTTACTACCCCCAAGGCTCAAAATAGCCCAAAAGCCTTAAATATAGTATGGTCTTTGGGCCCAAAAGCCTTAAAATATGAACACAAGCGCTGAGAATGAACGGTATTGTGGAGGTTCGCCGTCCTACCCGGAAGCAAGCAATTCAAGCAAGGTCCACGCAACGCAAAATTCACGCTGTTCCGTGTTGGGTTTAGAGTTTAGTGTTTAAGGTTCGGGTTTCACGATTTAGGTCATATGCTGTTCTGGTCTATTCGATGGTATTCTATTCAGCTATGCTGGGAATAAACCACAAGCCCTAGAGCGTAGACCCTGACCCTCGCCACACTCAAGTCCGAAGCCCTGAAGTCAGGTCTTGGGTTGTAGGGTTGTAGGATTTGCTTTCTACGTAGAGTCTAGAAAACAAGAACTTAGGGTCTACGGTTTAGCTTTCTAGGTACGTAGGAGTCTGGGGTTCAATGATTACTTGGGTTCCTTCGGGCTTAACCAAGACGAACGGTCAACAAAATGTTCAGCTTGTGGTGGTACTCTC
Source organism: Symbiodinium sp. CCMP2592 (assembly GCA_905221615.1). Lineage (NCBI taxonomy): Eukaryota > Dinophyceae > Suessiales > Symbiodiniaceae > Symbiodinium > Symbiodinium sp. CCMP2592. Next base: position 2,119,462 of record CAJNDT010000335.1, read on the forward strand.
CCAAAGGGTCCAAGTATCATTATGGTATATACTTGGACCCCCGAAATACCCTACAAGTATATACCATAATGATACTTGGACTCTTTGGGTCTTATGTTTTCTAACTGCAGAGAAATGCCAGACAACACGAGCAGCATCATTGTGGACTGCAGTAGCAGTAGAAGTAGCAGCACCAGTGGCCGTAGTCTAAGCTCTTCTACACGCAGTAGCAGCAGCAGGAGGAGTGCGGTTGCTTTGGTCCTTGAAGTTAAGGGTACCCCAAACCCTAAACCTTGAAAACCCTGAACCTTAAATCCCTCTTGCCCAAACCCTAAACCCTAGAGCCCTGAACCCTAAAACCCTAAAAAGGAAACAACCCTAAGACCGTAAATCTTAAACCCTGAAACCCTAGAAAGCCTTAAAGGTCCGAACTCTACCTAAACCTTTATCTATACTGAACTTAGAACCCTAGCAAAAATTGTAATTTTAGCTGTTTCCTAGGGATTATGACAACCAAAAATTAAACACTAGTTCTAAGTACCCCTATGCTTATCTGCCAGCCCCCCTCAGAGGAGCCGGCCGCATCCCGGAAGTTCAGGAGCTGAGCAGCAGGCTCGAGGCCTCTGCAAGGCATTGGGTTTTGGGGTTTAGGGCTTTAGGGGTTTAGGGGTTTAAGGCTTTAGGGTTTATTGGGGTTTGGGGTTGAGGGGTTCTAGCTTCGAGGTTTGCCTAACCTGAACCCAAACACCGAGGCCCTACAACGCGTAGATGCCCATATCTGTGTGATGTGGTCCATGAACATAAACGACAAGTTAAAGACCCTCGGTCATCTTTCTCCCGAGTTGCGCCGCGCAGGCTGTCGCCGCAGCTCCCGAAACCCTGCTCTAATCTTCTCATATTTAAGGCCGCTATGGAACCCCTTGGCAGAACACTTAACGGAACCAACATCGGAATCCCAAAGCCATGAACCCTGATAGAACCCTTATAGAACATTTATAAAATCCTCATAGAACTGTTATGGAACCTTTTTAGAACTCTCATAAAGGCCATTTAGAACTTTTTTAGAACGCTTACGGAACCCAGTTTGAACCCTTATAGAACCCTAACCCTAAACCCTAAAATCGAACCCTTATAGAACCCTTATCCAACCCATACGAGGCCACGACTCAGCAGATCTCGGTTTGAGCTCGAGGACACGGCCGAGAGGCCCTTCCTTGTGAATATGGAGGTTCAGAGTTTGAGGGGTTTAGGGGTTTAGGGTTTGGGGTTTTAGAGCTGTAAGGGTTTAGGGGTTTAGGGGTTTAGGCTTTAGGGTTTTCGGTTTGGGCTTTAGGGTTTAGGGGTTCAGGGGTTTAGGGCTTTAGGGCTTTAGAGGTTTAGGGTTTAGGGTTGTGAGGGTGTTATGTAGGGTCGAAGGCGCCTTTAGGGGATCCTTTAAGGATTCCTTTAAACAGAGATCTACAAGGATTCTTTTAAAGGGGTCCATAAGGGTTCTTGCTTAAGGGGTTTCTTCCAGGGTTCCTGTCAGGGTTCCTAGAAGGGTTGCAAGTGTCTCTTTACTCAAAGGGTTCTCTTAGGGTTTTCGGCTCAACTTTTCGAGGTTCAGAGGCAGAACGTCTGTATTGTCATGCAGCAATGCACGGTGGGGGCCTAGGCGGACCAAGTAAACCCAAAATCCCCTAAACTCCGAAACCCGTGAGCTCAGGCGGCTCATAACCGTACTAATCGTAATAGTTCGAAGCTCTGTAGTACCTAGCGAAAAGGGGCTCCTGGTACAGGGTTCAAGGTTTGAAGTTTGGGGTTTAGGGTGCATGCCATTTATCCCTGCACCTTCGAACGAAGAGAAGTAATGTAAAGGCTTTAATAATTCGAAGACGTTGTTGGGTACATCACAATACAACTGTGTAGGGACTTATATATTGCTCATTCTTCAGCCCCCTTTACAAAGCCATCCTAGCTAGACCTTGTAAAAGTTCAGGCCTGCCGCCAAGCGCCCGGAGGCCTGAATTACCGGACAACCCCAAACACCCCATTCAGACCCAAAATCCCCTAACTAACATGAGACAGGCTTCGGTGTTACGGTTTTGGGTGTATTTAACTTATTTAGCCCCACAGGCCAAATATTCCCCGGTACAGAAACCCTTACAGGAACCCTTGCAGTGGCTCCCTCAACAAACAGCGTGCCCCCACCTTACCTTGAACTCCACCCCTCAAACCTAAACCATAAGCTCTAAACTCTCGAAGAGAGCCTGAAATTTCCTACTCCTACGTACGACCTAAGACCCAAGACCCAGAAGCCGAAGACCTACGACTCCGCCAGTTCTGAGGGAGCCACAGGTCCATCTCCAGGTCATACAAGCAGTTTTCCCACGTCCTGGGGTTTAGGGTCTCCTTTCACTTACCTTTGGTTAGTAGGGAATGGAAGAATGGTAGTAATAGTAGTTATAATTGTAGTAAGTTCAGAGATCCATTCGGGATCTATTGGAGTTCTCTTAAGTTGTCATTGCCAGGACAACCTACTACGTATTGCAGGATTTTAGGATTTGGTTACGGCTATGATTGCTCATATATTCCTTTACATGATAAAGCCCTTACTACAAGAAAACCTTGTAAAAAGCAGCCCCTGCAAAGCCTTAGCTCCTAAACAAGAGCCCAGTTGTTGGGGGGCTGGGGGCTGGGGATCAACATCGGGACAGAAACTTCTCGGGGGTGGGGCGTTCGTCCAATTTCCTTAACCTATTGCCTCTTGGGTCCAGGGTTTAGGGTTTTGGCTTGCATTTTCTTGATGCCTTGAGCCCTGCCCCGTTTGAAACCTGCACCTTGCTACCTGCTCTCCGCGACGGACGCCAACTCGAAACCCTGAACGTTCGACCCTAAACTGATATCCGAATCGGCACCTCAATCCAGATGCCTAGCCCCCCAGCTTTTGAATACTAGGGTTTACCTGAATCGCCGCAGTTGAAGCTAAATGTTGGAACCCGTCACTGGTGGCAGGTCTTCGGGCGGTGGCTAAATGTTGGGCCCCCCAACCTCACACAATCGCTCATTTTCACTGCAAGCGCCTACAACAATCGTGCAAGCTCAACCTTGTACAAGTACAGAGTTCGCTGAGCCACCATTCTTGGGGCACAAGCACGACCTAAAGTCGCGATCCGATTTATGAAATCCTCCGCCATCTGACAAGAATGTGAAATCGGGCTCAATGCTTCACGGTTGGCGTGCAGGTCCAGCCGAAGCTGGAGAATAATGTGGAGCAGCATGTGGAACTTGGGATTGAGCTTGTATCGTGCTAAGCCTCGTTCATATGCCAAACTTGCAATTTTGGCATACATGTGTACCATGGATCTACCAAGCCGGACGACCTTGGGCAGAGAACGGGGGCCGAGAAAAAGGCTCCCCCTGTAGAGCGAACTCATGAAGCCGTCAGCGGATCTGAGGCAAGAAAGAATATCGCTCAAGTATCGCGAATCCGAATCCTGTAGTTCGTGTTTCTCCAGCACATCTTGAAACTTCCACAGCAGATATTTGATCACAAAAGTGGTATCAGCACCTTTGAACCAAGCCCTGGGTCAGAAGTGCAAGAAACACAAAATCTACGATCGCGATTGCATAAAAAAGCACCACAAACCCACAGAAAGATGTGAATCACAAAAGCCAGGGCACCCATACGGAAAGTCTGCTGCACTCGAAATGCCCAAAAGGCTTTTTGTCAAATTGCACATGTGCAAGTACAGGTTGTTAGCCTGCGAGAAAGCTTTCATGTCATCGAAGAGGTAGCTAAGGTTCTTGTCGAGGCCAGTAGCTGTACAACCAGTGATTTTCAAGTCCCACAGGGTAATCTCGGATGCTCATGAGTGATGAAACGAAAAACGTACAAACTCACTTATGGAAACCTTGAGCGGGCTTTTGGGATAAATACTATGATGGTTCAAGAAGGCTTCCTTAGGGTGTGATATGTTAGAAGGGCGGGCTTGTAGGAGATTTTACGGTTTATGTTATTGTGCAGGAAAAGCGCCAACCCTGACCCGGCGAGGTCTGCACCGACCCCCTTGTGGAAGGTATGAAACAGATCTATCATGTAGAACAAGGGCTTCTTGTCCATCTCCATCGGAATCATTCGTGTGAGTCCTGATTCATCCCGTGCTTTCCAAGGATCAACAGCTGTAGCAATGCTTCGGACCCATGCCGCACTGTCAAAGTCATGTTCGTGCCATGTAGGGCACTCCCGGGTGTTGGCCATACAGCAGTGACACATGCCATGTCCAGACGGGTAGGACTCACGAAGATAGTGTCTGTTTAAGCAGCCAAGCTTGCTTAGGGCCGACCAATCGGCTTTCAAACCAAGTGTCGCGATCCGCCATGTCTGGACTGACCCGCCAGAGCGAATCTCCAGGCCAGTGGTGAAGCATTTGCCCAAATCCTCGGCCCAAGCATCCACCAGCCTGCGAAGTGGAGTGGAATCCTTCTGATACTTTTTTTTCGGCATGACGGCAAAGAGCTGCCTTGTAAGCATGGTGTTCCCTCGGAAATTCATTCGTAGCTCGTCTTGTGCAGTCTGTTCATCTTCTGCTTCACAGCCTTGGCCAAGCACCGATTCTGAGCCGAGCACCATTACGGCTGACTTCTTGAAACCCCGACCCTCATCGCCGATCAAGTATATTGGGACTGTAAAAGCCCTGTCTGCGGCAGGCAGCTTGTATACTGGATGATTGGGTTTCAGTGGCTGCATCTTGTCCCAGAAAGATTGAAGGTCTGCACCTGTAGTCAAGGTTTCCAAGCTGCCCCTTTCAGCCAGCAGACGAAAGTAGTCGGAAAATAGGATGCAAGGGTGACATTCTGGCAGACCGACATCTACCAAAGTAACTGGCAGAGGGACTTGAACTTCTGGCATGGAGTCCAAAGCTTTTCTGGTAACACTCGCTGCGTGGCCGGTAGAGTACCCTCGACTCATCTCCAGTAGAAGTTTTGAAGATTGCAACATACCAGCAGCCTCGTCACCAAATGCCCCTTCAACCTCCGATACAACGGCTTGTGCCAGCTCTGTAGCCAACTCATGGGACACCTTGGCTTTGCAACAGCTAGCCTATAAGCAGTTACAACCATTTCTGACATTACAAGAACCGCATCATCATAACTACAACGACAAGACAAAAGAGAAGCCCGAGCTTGGAAACCACCGAGAGACTACTTAACATTGGTAGCCCGAAGTAGACCTAAAAGCCCCCAATCCACATCCTGCTGAAGAAGACCCCAACCCAGCAGCCGTTACCACTAGAGCCCCTGCCCCCAAAGCAACCCCCAAAACATCCTGCATATGAACATTGTGCTGCAAAGCTAGGACTCCAACTACTCTAAGCGGTCCGAGGTATCTTCCAGAGGCGACCATTTTGGGGTGCAGAAGGCAACAGGGGCTAGGGCTTCGGGGTAAGTGTAGGCGATAAAATTGTTGAGCAAGGCACACCTTTCGTCAAGCCTTTAGTCAAGGCCTTCGCCAAAGGCCCAGATTCAGGGACCGAGGCAGAAGACTTGGATCCAAGGCTTTCGATGGATCGCTGGGATAGAGTACCTGCGTGCAGATGCGATCTTTGGCATGGCTTGGGAAGGGACTCTGGCATTGGTCAGCAACATGAGGTTTCTCAAATGCCATGCTGGGTGCACATCTAGCTAGCGAGCATTTTGCCAGCGAGCAGCCAGTCGTAAGAAGGCAGCATGTTCCCCTAGCCGCCAGGCGTAAAGATCGAAGCTCCCGAAGCTCAGCTGTATGCTTGGGTCATGACAACAGCATCGAAGCAACCGTAGCTGCAAGATCTATGGCATAATCAATCGAATCACTTGCGGGGCTTCTTGCTGGAAGCCTTGGCTTTAGGCTTCCCGTTCGGCCGTTCAGGTTTCTCCGGCTTCAGTCCACTCAGCACAGTCCTTGGTGATTACAGCGAAATACATTTGGATTGCATACACATGTACTGAAGTTGGACACCTGATGCGACGGTAATTCCAGGAGCAGTACTTCTTGATCTTGTTCTCCTCCATTGTCATACGGCTCGTCCTAAGCTCGTTGGGATAGTTCCTACAGCAATATTTTACAGCATGTTTGTGACAGCAGCCCAAACGATATCAGATCATGCCGAGCAGCAGCTTGTTGATGCTGTTAATCAACTCCGACACCTTCCTTCCATAATAAAGCACGAAGACTGATTGCATTGTGCATTTCCAAACATGCATGCGAGGTACGAGTGATCAAGATTCTCATCCGAATCGTGGGCTGCTTTGAAGTCGGCCAGCTCGTCGTGCTGCTTGGACAAATCGGCATTGTGCTGCTTCAACTTCGAGGCTTGCCTGAGATGCTCTGTGGAATCACAGTAGTATATGTGCAGCTCTAGGAACCATTGGTAATGTCAGACCCAGCTACACCCGTCAGTAATTTAGGTGGCTTCCTTTCAACCTTAGACCCATAGCACCCACCAAACTCCAAAAGCCCTGCCCCATAACACCCAGCATACTCTAGAAGTGTTGAACCTCCAGCCCCAGCCTGGGCCCGACAATGAAACCTGTAGTTGAACACATGTAAGTCATAGCAGGCCGCAGCACGAGCATCGCCAAAGCAAGCTTCATCAGCCCGTGAAGACCAGTTAAATCCCGAACCCTTTAGGCACGATGTGGTTTATGCAGAAACATAAAGAAGGCTTAACATACAAGCCTATAACCACCCCTGACCTTTGTAGTTTTTGCCCTAGCTAGAGAACTTGCTTCATTCGCATTTATACTCCTATTCCATGTAAAACACCTTACAGAGGTTTCGTGCAAAGTTTCAGAACGAGGCCCATGCGTATTGAGTTTCATGTGGGTTCGGGCTTGCGGGAAAGACTCAGCAAAGTACACATAAAGTCGAGCTACTCGGCGGCGCCCAAACTCTCACATCGCTTGAGGAGCTTGGCAGTCCTACTCTGGATCTTAAGGATCTCATCCAGCAGGCCGGGCACGGCTTCCATGTCGGCCTCTATAGACGACATGACAAATCGAACTGGTCGTACATGCAATCATCAGACTGGAGGGCCATGTGTTCAAGCACCCACGACAAGACCTCATCGTCATCATCGTCTTTCTCTTCCTCCTTCTTGCGTTTTTTCTTCTCCTTTCCTTTGGTCGGCTTAGCAGACTTAGCTCCTGCTCCATCCGAGTCTGATTCCTCTTCGCTGCTTTCATCTTCGCTGTCATCCTCATTGCCATCATCCTCCGACTCTGAGCTTGCTGCGGCGTCCGGGCGAAGCGGCTGGGATCTACTCAAGCCCAAGGGTACCTTGGCAACCTTGGAACCGGAGGCGATCTCCGTCTCTCTTGTCAACTTCTCTCTGTCGGTCTCAGTCAGTGTTCCTTCATATCCTACATCGGCCCAGAACCATTTGAGCTTCTTCTCGTATTTGTCCTTCCTCGGATGAAGAAAGAGTTCAGCTTTACTTAGCAGGAAGCACCCGACACCACAACGAGAGAGGGAGACACAGAGAGAGAGAGAGAGAGAGAGAGAGAGAGAGAGAGAGAGAGAGAGAGAGAGAGAGAGAGAGAGAGAGAGAGAGAGAGAGAGAGAGAGAGAGAGAGAGAGAGAGAGAGAGAGAGAGAGAGAGAGAGAGAGAGAGAGAGAGAGAGAGACAGAGAGAGAGAGAGAGAGGGAGAGAAAGAGAAAAAGAAAGAGAATGAATATATATATATATATATATATATATATTAGGTAGATATTGGTATAGATATATACATATTAATACAAATACATGCGTATACCTACATGAGCGAGAGACGGAGAGAGTGGTCGACACAACCGACCAACACCGATCCTGAACCAATTCTGTTGCCCGACAAGCAGCAACACGTGAGTTTTGCGGTTCTCCTTTCGGAGGCAAAACTTCCTGACGGCTTTGCGGCGGGACCTTAGATGTTGGTTTTGGGGGGTGAGCAGCGAACAATACCGATAAACATGTGCACACGTGCACGACAGAATGATGCAATTAAGGCTCGCCGAAAAGTTCAGGATTTTCTCCATCATCTCGTCGGTGTAGAACCCACTTTTCACTTTGAACTCGTTCGACCGTTCCTGTTGGAACGTGTGCACGACCTGCTGCTTGAAGAGCTCCTGCAGGATATGTTTGAATCACAAGTAAGGACGAGTATGCAGGCGAATCCCACATGATCGGTCCTTGTCCTCCCCACATTCAATGAGAACCTTCCGGAGCTCACGACGTTGCTTACCTCCAGCCTTCCACATACGATGTATGTGTTCTGGTACAGCAACACTACCATCCTTGCGGCGATTGCCACACAACCGGTACAGAGCAGCTTCCAGTCGGGACAGGTCGGTCTTGCTCAGGTTGTCGAGGTCCAGCTTGGAATTTTTGTCCTGCATTGCACAAACAGTAATCTGTCGTCTCTGAACATGCATACACCTGTTCGACATGCCGGTAGAACTATACATCTGCATTGCAGACAATGAACCTTCGCTTTGGTAATCGCGAGAGCTTTCGAAGTGGGCTTCGTAGTTCGGTGCGACCGTGCGGGGACAGGACCCCCTGTTGGGGATTCCGCCTCTGTAGGCGTGATTTCATCATCGTCGTGCCCGGGTTCCTCTGTCTTGATCGGCTTCAAGACCTGCTCGGCTTTTATGTTGCCAGGCAAGCACAGAAGACAGGGGATATAGAAGTACAACCGCAAGCATGAAACTATCATAGCCGTCCTTGAAATTCTTCAATGGCGAGCCATCGTAACCATCCTGGGATGTGATCACTGCAGCACAAAGACACGGAGTACGATGTAACTATAGAACTTGAAGAACATCAGCTGGGGGGTTCTGTAATTAAGCAAAGTCACGGCTCCCACCATGTAGCAGTCCTCGTCCTCCTCATCGAACTCCCTCACGGTGGCCTCCAGGAGAGAGTGATAGCCTGCATCCAGGTGCCCAGGAGCCTCCTCATCTGGAAGCTGCAAGGTTTCTGACAGAGCACATGGACCCTGGGCTGCACCATCGAAAGATAGCAGCAGGGATTTGCGGGGTGTGGCAGACTTTGGAGTGAAGCCGGTGAGGCCTTTGGCCTTTCTACGGCTACGGGATCCAGGGGTTGCCTTTGGTGCTTTGGTTGGGGTTGAAGACGTGGCCCAAGGGTTCTGAGCATCTTCCTGGCTGCCATGCAAGCGGCTGGGGGAGTCCACACGACCCATCGGCTTTTCAAGCTCCACCCCCAACTCCTCACCATCATGGCTCGGCTTTTCAAGCTCCACCCCCAACTCCTCACCATCATGGCTCGGCTTTCCAAGCTCCACTCCCAACTCCTCACCACCATGGCTTGGCTTTTCATGCCCCGACCCAACCCCATCATCTACGTGTCCGACTCCATACCCCTGGTCGGCCTCATCATCACCCCTTAGCACAAGCCTGCGGGTCTTCTTCCTGCGAAGTTTTCTCTTCGCCCTCTTTCCCCCTGAGGACGGCGGCTCCGGCGTGTCGGCCTCCTCGGCCTCTGCAGCCGGCACTTCAGCATCATGAAGTGGCTCCTCGGCCTCTTCGGGTGCTGCACTGCCCTCCTCATGCCCTGCTGGCACCGGTTCAGGAGGCAGCAGAACACTTTGTTGCAGGTGCTGGAGCCTTTTCTGGGCGTCCTGCAAAGAACGAAGGCAAGTTGTGAATGCATGACGAGTACGAAGTTGGAACTTAACATATATTTGAGTTCATGATCAGGGCAAGCGAGCAGTCCTGAATCATTTGTTCCAGGGAGGGTTCGGGCTCCTCCTTGACGGGCTTCTTACTGCTGTCAAGGTGTAACGACGACGACGAAGCGGCACGACGTTTGCGGTTTGGCTTCGCCATAGCAAGTTCTGCAATCCAGCAGCATCTAGCACAAGAGCCGATCCTCGAACCGACAGCAGCACACCGAATGTCATATACATACATCTCTTGCTTGAAAGTTGCTACAAACCCTTCTAAATGTGAGAGGAAAAGCAACATATGCTTTTCTGCGCCACTTCTGTGGGTTTCTGCGCCACTTCTGCGGACTTCTGCGCCACCGGGCTGTTGCTAAAAATTCTGTGTTTGTGCTACAAAGATCGACAAAAACACTCAAAACCGTAGTGGCTGATATTAGTTTGGCGACAGCCCGACGTCTCTGCATGCGGTGGCAGCTTTCACTGCTACTCTTTGGGTAACCTAGCACACCCAAGCCCAAAACCTAAAGGGTGACTAAACTACACAACCCTAACCGGTGACACCATGGCTGGTGCATCTCAGGATCTTTGCGATGGCTCCTCTCCAGATTTGGCCGGACTCTGCGGCTTTCCTGGTGCAAGGGGCATTGGCTGCATAGAACGTTCTGGGAAGGGCCACCGAATGCATTGTGATTTCGACAAGCCATATCCTGATCTATTGTCGGGGGTCGCAAACCGTACACGTGTAAAGGGATCCTTGTAGGACAGGAGGCAATACTTCACTACGTAATATAATATGCGGGTTTCATCACAGCCATGCACACACACACACACACATGTTTAAGGCCCCACATGCAGCCACAACCATATATGCAGAAGCAACACCCATCATCATGTAAAGAGCATCACCACTGGCCATCGGTATGTTAACTACCCAAGCCACCCTTAAAGACCCATACGATACATGCAAACACGTGCGATGGGTGCCTTGGTCTGCATTCGTCAGAGTCAGCAACAGGATGAGGTAAAAAGGGGCCCATTGCCGCCCCAGTTGAGCATATCTTTCGCCAACCATGTAGGCCTCAACATGTGTAAGCAAGAGGTAGCACTTGCACGGTCGAGGCACTTGTAAAGGCAACCACAAGAGGTCATGCAGTTACAACGACAAAGGCACCAGGCACAACTAAGCTGCTGGATAATTCCATGACCGGACACAAGCCCAGGAGCTGACGATGGTCGCCATGCACAACCTCGGGTGGCGAACGATCAGGGAATAATCTATGCAGGACAGAAGAATGCATGGGGTTCGATATCTCGCTTGCATCAAAGCAGCCGAACCCCCAATCATATCCGGATGTTCGTCGGTTTCCTAGGAAGCAGCGGCAAGTCAATTGCCAAAGAGTTACAAACAAGGCCGTTTCCAATTTGCCGGGCGGCAGATGAGGCGAAGATCCCCACGAGTAGTTAAGCCCACACCAGTGTGCACCTGTTGCCAAAGAAGACATGTTCTTCAAACTCCAGCGACTGTCTGTTTCTTCACCATAGACTTTACATGTGCATGTACTTGTGCGAATGTATATTCCAGAGCTTGTGTGTGCATGCGTGGTTCTGTCTGAGAGTAGGCCAAGGTTATTTAGTGCAACTTCGGCACTTACTTGCACATATTAAGTTTCCTGCTGTGTGCAAAGGGAGGCATGTCTTTAGGTACACATGCATATGTAAGCATGCATGGCATGTCGGCGTGTGTGCGGGTGTGTGTGTGTGTGTATGTCTGTGTGTTGTCTACAGGCATGCATTCAGGAATGCGTGTGTGTGTGTGTGTTTATGTCTATACCTGTGTGCACATGATTTGTGCTGTGCATAAATGTATTTAGAGATGTACAGATGTATGGGTTGTGTGTGTGTGCATATACGGATGTCTCTGAGTGAGTGAGTGTGTGTGTGTGTACTGTGTGTATGTATGTATGTAAGGATTTATGTACATGTGTATGTATGTATGTGTGTATATATGTATGTGTTTATGTATATGTGTGTGTTCTGGCTGTATGTATTTATATATGTATGTATGTGTATGTATGTATGTATGCATCTGTGTAAGTATATATATATATATATATATATATATATATGTATGCATGCATGCTTGTAGGTATGTATGTATGTATGCCTGCATGATGTACATATGTTGTGCAAGTATGCCGTCATGTAGGTAAGTATGACTATATATGTATATATAGCCATGCATGTGGGCATGTAGGCATGTAACTGGCTAGATAGATGGATAGATAGATAGATAGGCAGACCCGTCGAAGACCATCTAAGGAACCTACTATAATCCCTCATCGTAGAACCCATATCACACCCTAAAGCCCGCTATACCACCTTCATTCAGGCGGGGCCGGTAGGTTTGCGGGTTGGCGAGGATCCGGGGCTGCGGTTTCGGGGGCGGTGGCTCCGGTTACAAGGCTGCGACTCCAAGCCTGCGTGAAGTCGATGTTGTCGCTGATGCCAGGGGTCACGAAGCAGTGAAACAAACACATACATTGCAGCAAACTCTGGCTTGAGTTCTTACTGAGGCAACAACATGCCGTAGTGGCTTCTAGAGCTGCAGGTTGCTAGGCGAGGCAGCTTATGTAGTCGAGGTTTCAAGCTTCGAGGCCCACTGCTGCGGTTTATATGCATGACAACACAACACTGAAGTGCAACAGCCACCACAGAAGTCGCATCTTGGCAATGCACCCAACTGCTGCAACTGCTCCGACGGTGATGCGAACTCAGCCGAAACAGCGGGGGCACGTTTGAGCTTGCCCTTTAGGAGCTTGCCGCCTCGAACCATGGAGCGATGTGTCGGTCACCTGGCATGGAAAGGCTTTGGAGGACTTGTCTGGGTTTAGGGCTTTGGGGGCCACTAGGGTTTAGGGTTTGTAAGGTTCGGCCAGGGGTTATAGGGTTACCGGACTGAGTCTATTGCAAGATCAATGGATACAGCAGCATCGTTCCTGTGCATGCTACGTGCAGCACCATTTTCGGTCGTGCGGGGAGACTGCAGGCCTATGGAGTCGGTTGCCTGCAGCACAGCCACACCTAATGCCCAAAGCACACGAGTCGAGATGTGCAGATTAAAGCACACATGACAGCCCGGTCTGGCCCAGGATTTGGCGTTATACACGTAAGCCCAGAAGCCCAAGGATCGTGTAGGGGTGACTAGCAAGCTGGAAGAATACAACTGTTTTCGTACACTCCTGGCACCAGAGTCTATGGCTCTCATGCATGTTCATGTTCCCAGAGGCCACTTTTGGCCTGCCTGCTGGTTTTCGTGGCAGACTTGAAGACCCTATTGAGTAGTGTTGGCTAGTTATAACCTCCACCTATAAAAGCCCTAATGATTCCTAATGGAACCAATCCCATATAATCCCTATAAGCCCCCATAATAAGCCTATAAGCCCGACATACAGCTCTCCTAGGACGAGTTTGCAAATGAATTGTCTGCAGTTCGATCACTCCAGCAGGCCCCCCAACCCGAGTATATGCACCGAAGCTCAGGGGAGATGATAATTGCGATCGTTGCACCGAAAAACATAGACTACTCAGTCATGTTAAGTCCCCGAAGCTCCGTGCATACGTAGCTTCAAGATATCGGCTGCAAGATGCAACAGCTCAGGATCTTCGGGGTCCTCGGGGCCTAAAGTTAGGATTGCGGCAAACCGAACATCCTCCTTTGAGGTATCTGCACTTGCCACACCCCAACTTCCTCGGCGGAACAGCGGATGACGGCTCGCCAGAAGGCTCGGGATCTTCCGGATCTTCTGGACTCTTCTTGCATTTCTTGCCAGGTCCCTTTTTGCCGTTCGGCTTGCTCTTGTCACTCTCGGTGTCCTTGCCCTTGCCCTTGCCCTTTGCCTTACCTTTCTTATTGCTCTCGGCCTCGTCATTGCTCGAGTTGGTCTTCGAACCCTTCTTGGAACCCTTTCCCTTGCCTTTCTCGTTGCCCTCGACACTGCTCGACTTTGCCTTTGACTTGGAATCCTTGCCCTTACCTTTGCCCTTGGCCGCCCTGATGGCAGCTTTCTTGTCAGCACGAAGCGTCCTCTGCTGCATGGGATCAACCATCGGGGTCTCGAGGTCATTCTCCTGCAGCAAATATGCGTAGTAATTGCATGTGCAGTGGGCCCATACAGTGATGCTACATGTTTGGGCTCAGGGTCCTTGTCCAAAGGTGCGGCTTTCTTGAGGATCCCGGGGCGGGAGCTTGAGGTTGATTTCGGAGTACCAGCGGAGCTGGCCGGCGATGTGGCCGTATGGATATCCATCGGCTGTGTCTCCACCTGAACACACACACACACACGGGTATGTCATTTCACAACCAAAAGCCCCTTGGGCCATACATGTAATGCAGAATGCACCAACCAGCATCAGATTATGCTCTCAACCTGAGAAAGAAGACTGCCTCGTCAGGTGACACAGTGGAGGATGCAGCTCTCCGTCGCTTCTTACTCGAGGCCGTCGATGGAGTCGTACCTGGGATACATTTATTGATTTGGATTATGAGGCTGGCCCGGGGAATAATGCATTATACAGATATGTCAGTCGGGATGCTGAGTTTGCCAGCTGAAGTCGGAGAAGTTCCATTGGACCTGTGTATGGTAAAACTGTGGCTGTGATGTGCATGCTGCGTGCAGGGATCTCTTGGCGGGGCTGCGTGCGGGGTGTGATGGGGTGTGTCTTCGCCCCTCTCCTTTCTCTCCCTCTCCCTGTCGCTCTTTGCAAGCGAGTCGCCGATTTCCAGTAGAATATACATACCCCATGCGTATCTCTCTCTCTCTCTCTCTCTCTTTCTCTCTCTCTCTCTCTCTCTCTCTCTCTCTCTCTCTCTCTCTCTCTCTCTCTCTCTCTCTCTCTCTCTCTCTCTCTCTCTCTCTCTCTCTCTCGCTCTCTCTGTCTCTCTCTGTGTCTCAACCCTCTCTCTCATCGGCGGCACAGAAGCTGCAATGGAAGAAGTTTCGTTTAGGACAGTATATTACACGGGAACAACTGAGACCAATGCTTGATCTCCAACAGTGCGATCTGCTTCAAGAGATCATCCAACTGGGCTCGCTGGTCGGACTTCGACTCATCTACAAAAAGAACCTCCTCGTCCTTTAGAGATGTCTTTGCCCCGAGTCGCCGGACCGGCGTCTCCATCTCCACCTCCACACACGGATCATTCTCCATGTCCTCTTCCTCTGCTTGTTCGCCTCCCTCCACACATTCATCCTCCTCCTCCTGCTCCTGTTGCTCCTTCCTTTTGGCCTCGGCCAGCTCAGCCTTCTGCTTGCAAGCACCCTTGAGTTTTTTCACCGGGGCTGGAAGCGTTTCCCTCAAATCACGAATCAACTTGAACAAGTTCTGCACCGACTTTGCCTGCATGAAGATTAAAAGGGATCCCGGCAACCATCATCTATGTTTACATAGCTTCAGATGGAACAGAAAACTGAGAACCCAATTTGCAAAGGAGACTCAGCAGGTGTCTGACCCCTGGTGTAGCAATCGGCTTCCCTTCTGAAGGCGTAGCTGTAAAGCTTGCGTAGCCCCCAGCCGTCTTTGTACACCTGTTGAGAGGTGACCTCCCAGCCGCAATCTTCGTAGAAAGATTGAACCTTAGCTGGCTAGCATTATGATGGAGTTCGAAACGAAGGTCATTAGAGGGAGAAAACAGCCCACTCGTACCCACAAAACGATTCAGCTTGAAGCCCAGCCACAACCTCCGAAAGGGGCTCGATCTTAACAGGATCCAGAGTCTTCAAAGCTTCCACCATACAACGAACCATGGGGCAATTGTATTCGAGGGTTCGGGTACTCGGTTCACCCTGCTTCTCATCAGTCTCGTCCATCCATCGCAGCCAAGTTTTGCCCTTCTTCTGTCGAGACTTCGAAAGGGGCAAACCCTTCCAGGCTTTCGGAAGTCGACTGAACGACATGTCGAGACAGGGAGCTCTACCCTGAATCCTGGGCCCTGGAACTTGAAGCCACAAATCTGCACCGAAGACTCATGCTGAATGCGGCTTCCAATCTCGGTGTGAACGACCACATCCCCCAAGGTAACCATGCCTGGGTGACCCAAGCTCATCGATGAGGCCAGCATCCAGAATCCGGGTCCTTCAAGAAGGGCGGTGGTTGCTTATGAGGTGTTGATCTAATCTAATGAATCTAATGTGGTTGCTTATGAGTTTCTGATCTAATCTGATCAAGCCAGCCTCCTGCTGCGGCACCCAGCCCCAGTCGGCGGCCCATCCAGAGGATTCCTTTCGTCTTTGGGATAAGTTGGAAGTTTTCTCCGTTTTCGGCGCTCACACTCGTTTCTCCGTTTTAGGGTTGTGGGGAAATTAAGTTGCTCGGTTGTTCTACACAGGAGGTTTTATGTGGTTTGTAAGGCCGGCTTTTGCTGTAAGCATGGTTTGCATGGTTGATCGAGGCGTTTAGTGTAGATGCCGAGGTGGCATAAAGGCATCCCCGGAGCACATTCAACAGCACTGTGTATGCATTTGTGTATGCGAGCATGCGAAAACACACACATGTGAACAAATACCGACGAACACACAACCACACTTGCCTATGTATGCACTTAGCATACAACACATCACAAAGAGATACAGCAACATATACACACATGTTTCTGTGCATATATATATGTATATATATTCATATGTATGCATGTGTGCAGCGAACTACAAACATTCAGACAGGATATGAGGATGAGCAGCAGAGCACATACACACACACACACACAGCGGTGCTTTTTAAATGGCACCAGCCGCACATAAGATACTGAAAGGCGTACCGAAGTCAATACTACTGGTAGACCCAGAATTCTCGATTTTTAAAGCAGGCCTCACCAATCATCTAGATTTGGAGTCTAAGCTGTACAGGAATGATCTATCCAATCTAATCTAGCATCGAACCTGACCACCCCGAACCCTCGAGCCCGACACTTTCCATCCCAACTCTCCTCTCCTGCTTCATCGGCTCATTCGCCAGGTCGCGGTCGATCGACGGAGCATGGGAACGGAAAAAGTCGGCTTCTTTAGGGATATGCTTTGCGGTTTAGGGATATGTGGCATGGTCATAAAGGCTTTAATATGATATTTGGCCTTACCAAGTTGGCCAGCATTGGAAGCAGGCTTTCATAGTCATCTTTAGATGGTGTAAATACAGCTCATATGGTCTTATCTTTGGTTCAACGCAGGCAAAGTTTCGATTGATCACCCTGAAACCCCCAGTGGCATTTTATGGGCCTCGGTGGCCTAAAGTAGCGGTGTTCAGCCAGATTTCTGCAGCTGCAACTTTTGTGCACAACTCTGGCGTTCCAGGTAGGGTTTGAGGTTTAGGGTCCCTTGCTCCCCCCCCCCAAAGAATAGCCTGCAAAAAACAGCAACCCTTAATCCAAAAACCACAAGTCCCAAAGTCCTACGACTCTTACAGGTAACCCTTGATTCAAGAATCTTCAAAATAAAGCCCTTCAAGGACCCTCGAAAAAACGGAACACGTAAAGAACCCTTCCAAATCGTGAACCCTGATTCCTCATAGAACCCCTATGCAGATCCGTCGAAGGAGCCCTTGAAGGATTGCTCCTGCTCCGCTGGAAATCCTGCGGCAGGTCGACGTAGTCGTGCAGCCATGTGAAGAGCGTGCGGACGTCCGCCTCTTTTGGAAACTTCTGGAGTTCGGGCTCAGGGAAGATACGCTGCTTTGAACTACCAAATTCTACTTGTTTCTAGGGTCAGTAAAAATTCGGTGTTAGGGTCTATTCAAAAAGCGACCTATGGTAGTTTTTAAAGTAAACCATATTTGGGATCCCACAATTACTTGAGGTACATTCCTTAGTTGCGGGCTTCTTGGAAGATGTGGGTCGTTGGATTTTTTAGGGCGCGGTGAAGGATTACAGTAGGGCTTGGTAAGCAAAAACAGCTACTAGTGTGTCAGGAGTTGTGGTTTAAGATAAAGTTTCAACTGGCCTGTGATTGTTATACTCTTCGGTGGCCCGTGCCTTCTAAAGTCTACTTGTAACCTGCTCACCATCTCACCGGAACCTTGCACACATTTGCACACTGTCCAGGTTTAAAGCATCAGAGACTTTTTGGAAGGGGACGGAGGGGATTCGTAAAGTTTAGGTTTAAGCTCACTTTGGGACCGGTATGCTGCTGTTGCAGGTCGACAAGACCATAGATCAAGCTTGTGCTTGAAGCTTGGATTTCGGATTTCTGGGTGATTCATGCGTGGACTTGCATTGAGGGCTGTGCCGGTTGAGGCTTGAGAGGAAAGGATTTGGGCGTGGTGATTTTGGATTTCAATCTGAACAAGGATGGGAAGCCTACCAACTTGATCGGTGTCCGAACGCGAACCGAAACCCTATACCGCTACACCCTCCTCCACACAATTGATTCCCTGACCCTAAACACGAAAACCTACACCGCCTACACCCCAAGTCACCACTTTTTCGTCGTCACAACGCCAGGTCTGAAGCAGCCGCCGTGCAATTTGCAGCCTTTCGGCTATGCTTGGTCCGCGCTCCTCGCCACCTCAGGGTTTCAGGGGGTTTAGGGTTTAGGGTGTAAGGCTTTAGGGGTTTATGGTTTAGGGTTTAAGGTTTCAGGGGATAGGGTTAGGCGATAGAGCTGTGGCTCTACCATCACCTGCCACATAAACCGGAACATAAACTAAGAATTTCTAGGACAACACAGTTTCAGGATTCCTGTAAGGGGACGGCTTAGGGCTTAGGATTTACCCTAAGGCCCCAAAGTAGTTCCTTTTTGGGGTTCATATATAGAATCCTATAAGGTAATCCGAAAAAGGAACTACTTTGGGGCCTTTGGGTAGGGTCTATCAGGATTCTATCCGGGATCATGTCATTGGGCCTTGCTGTAAGGGTTTTCGGAGGTTTAGGGTTTAGGTTCTGCTATAGTCCAAGGGTAAAAGGAGGGACCCTTAATAAGGACCCCCAGGTATATACCCTTAATATAGCTACTGTATACCCATTATATAGCCCATTATAGGGTAAGGGTCCTTATTAAGGGTCCCTCCTTTTCCCCTTTGATATAGTAGAGCTCAGAGAGGATATCATAGGTACGTAGAGCGGAGTCCTAAGTAGCCCCCAAGTAAGCCAAGTCGTAAAAGCCTTTATGGCCCTGAGGACCACCCTTAAAAGTAGGGATCCCACACCCTTATAATATGAATCCCTATATGGTATAAGAACCTTAGACCTTAGACCCTTTTAAGGTTCATTTCGTCTTTAGGGAGTAGAGCCCGATGCTACCGGCCTTCTTCCTCCGCAAGCTCGAGGAGTCTCACGATGTCGGAGACGCGGGCGCCAGAGGGATGTCCTTGATGGGACGCAAAAAGGGGGGTTTAAGATTCTTGGGGTATGGATTCCTTAATTTAATTGAACCCGATCTTGGGAACCCTAACCCCTACTAAACCCCCATAGGCTAAAACCTCTTTTGGCCTCCTATGAGTCCTGCTTTGGGCTTTCGGAGCGTAGAGTTTTAGAGTAGAGAGGTGGCTCTTGACTTTTCTTGCTTTTGGCGGGGTTATGGCTTTAGGACTTAGGATTTGGGAGCTTCGGGTTGTGGATACCTAAACCCCTAAACCCGAAGCCCTTAGCAGGAAAGGCTTAGCAGTTACTGCAGGTTTCCGGCCTGTCAAGAGCATTCGCAGCGGCCGGTGCACGTGGGAGCCTCAAAGCCAGAGGGAGGCGTTGGGTGTACCTTTACCTCATGTATGAATGACGAGCCATATAATGTCTAAAAATGTCGAAGCTAGACTCCGGAATAAATCACCGGGTACATCTTTCCCTCTGCTGTTGCGGGCGTTGAGTGTGCAAGCGATTAGGGAACTTCGCACGTGACGCTTACAAGTCTGCAGCAAACAAACCTTGCATTTTTGCACCCACTACTTGGAGAGTCGAGGGACTTAGTGACTTAGTAAGTAGTGAGTTCATGGACTTATAAGTTTCATAACCCAAGTAGGATCCCTTTTTAAATACTTCTAAGATTCTAAGTCTACTTCTTGTTCCCTACTTACTAAGTCCCCCGACACTCCACGTACCCGAAACTCTTGATCCTCACAGTCAGGGCTTGGAGTTCAGGATAATGTAGCCGGCCCGAAACGCTTGATGATATAAATCCGGAGCCTGTAAAGGCATCTATAAGGGTACCTTTATAAGGGGTTCCTTTACGAGATATAGCCGGCTTACTCATCAAACAACCAGAAGAAGTTTTCGAAGGTATATGATACAATCAGAACAAAGTTTGCGGGGTGTACAATCAGAATAGGTCTGGGTGGTTAGTATACTGGAACTAGGAACTCTAGGGAATAAGGCCAGCACTTATCAGCAAATCGAGGCCTTGGTATTGGGGGGGGGGGGGCTTCGGACATGAAGCCTTTGCGCCCCTGCTTCTTGAGCTCGTCGATCAGGTCGGGCAGCGAATCGCTGGTGAGAGCGCCGCTGTGCGAATGCACAAACTCCTGACAGAGTGCTGCGAGAATCGGTCCGAGAATCCTCTAGCACTAGCCCATTACGGAAAGATAGGGTTCCCTTTAAGGGTGCCTTTAAGGGTTCCTTTTAAAGGTTCCTTTCAAGGTTCCTACAAAGCCACTAGCAGGATTCTATAAGGATGCTAGGGCTAGAGAGGTTTTGGGGTTTGGGACTGTGCGGCTTGGAATCCTTACCCCCCAAAGCCCTTAAACCCTTCATGTTTAGGGTTTTGGGTTCAGGATCTAACATTACGGGCTTACCTTAACCTACCAAAAGTATAAACCTAGACTTTAAGGGACCCTACAGAAAAGTAAGCTTCGCTGGTGCTAGGTAGGGTTTGCGGCTGCCACACAGAGCTCTGAAGCCTAGCCTCCCTCAAAGTTGAGCTCGCAACGCAGAGAATCCAAAATCCCTGGATGATTAAAGGTTTAGGGCCTTCAGGGCCTTTAGAGTCACACCTTAACCTCCCAAAACCTACTTTTTTGTAGGGTCCCTATATTCTCCATATTAGGGTTTATAATAAGAACCTACAAAAAAGTAGGGTTTGGTTTGGTAGTTTAAGGCATATCATGAACTCGTATACTGTACAAAAGTATGTGTGCTGAATCAGCTTGGAGCTCGAAATCCCGGCATCCCGTCCTCGAGATACGCCGCATCCGCCACCAGCTCCTGCAAATGGACATCCTCCTGCAGTTTACTGGGTTCTTGTTAAGGAAGCTAATTTAAGCTACCATAATACGCATCTATCGTAAATCATACGGTTGCCTTACTATGATAGCTTAAATTAAATCCCTTAACAAGAACCCAGTTTACGGTTCAGGGCTTGGGCCTCTGCAGAGATTTGGGCTTGGGGGGGCCTCGGTTCTTGGACGTTTTGGGGCTGAAGGCTTAAGGGGATGTAGGGGTTAGGGTTTAGGGTTAGGGATTAGGGCTGAGTGGTTTAAAGCTTGAACACTGGATTTCTGTGTTCTTACTTGCAAGGCCTCACAGGTTCGAGATGTAAGCTCAACCTCACTGATCATATCTTGCCCTGAAAACGCATGTGCGCTTTGGGTTTTCACTGGTAAAACCTCAACCCTGAAACCCTTAAACTAAACTCCTAAAGCCCATAAGCACGACAAACTGTAAGGGTTTAGGGTCTAGGGTATAGTCCATTGGCAACGATACAGAGACGATACTCTAAAACTCCGAAAATCGTATCACAAACGCTGGAGCTCCGCAAAACCCTCCCCAAACGCTAAAACTCTATAAAAGACATGAGACCCGCAATCATATATTATCGGGTTCCTTGCGGGCAGCTTGATGACCGAATCCCTTAAAAGAGCCCTTTATGGAATTCTTGAAATCATGAAGGCCCACCTTAACCCCGAAAAACCTGTCTCTGTAAGGGCTTATACAAGGGCCCTGAAGTTAAAAAGGAACCCTTGTAGAACCCTTGAAGGAACCCCTGTAGAACCCTTAAAGGAACGGCCCAAGACTAGGATGCCCAGTAACCGAGGAATAAGAAGGGCTCCCCTTTTGGTCTTGGGTACCTTAACAAGGAACCTAGGACTACAAAAAGGAACAAGGGTACTACTGGGCATCCTAGACGACATAATATAGAATACTATAGATCCCTTATGGACCCCTTTAAAGGACCCCTCAAAGGAACCCCTATTCTACTAGCTGATTATGAAGGCCCGCAATATATCAACCCCTTCACTGGGCCTCGGCCTTGCGGAAGCCTCAAAAATCCTTTAATACCCCTTATCGTAAACCCTATAGAACCCCTTTAAAGGAACCCTTACATGATGGGAAGCCAAAAGAGGGGTTAAAGATTCTTGGGGTAGGGATTCCTTATTATGGCAACCCTGATCCCTACTAAACCCCCATTTTTGATTAAGGGAACCCTAACCCTTCACCGGGCCTCGGCCTTGCGGCAGGTGGCCTCCAAGGTGAAGCTCAAGACATCGCGCATCTCCCGCAGGGCCTCTCGGCTCAGGGTTCAGAGTCTTCAGGGGTTTAGGGGTTACCTTAACCTCCCAAAACCTACTTTTTTGTAGGGTCCCTATATTCTCCATATTAGGGTTTATAATAAGAACCTACAACAAAGTAGGGTTTGGTAGTTTAAGGTAGGCTTTAGGGTTTGGGGCTTTATGGGTTTAGGGTTTAGGGCTTTAAGGGTTAAGGCTTTAGGGGCTATGGCTTTATAGGGTTTAGGGTTTAGGCGTGCAGGGCTTCGGGTTTAGGATTCAGTATTGGGCGTGATTTGGAGCTTAGGGCTGTGGCTGTCGGAGGCGTTCACAGCGCCTTTCGCGAGCTTCCAAAAGGCAGATTTTTCAAGGGTTTTCAAGTTTGGTGGTTTAGGACATGCTTGAAAATTTGGGGTCTTGGTTGTAGGAGTTTGTCGTTTGGTTTGGTCATGCCTGCAGAGTTAAGATCTACCTGGAGGACCGAGATCAGCCATAACGGTTCTGCAAGGGTTCTGTAGACTAACGAAGGGCATATAGGGAACTCCAGAAAGTTGGAATATGGTTTCATGGTAGGATACCCTATAATTTACCATAGAAGGGTTAGGATAATCATATTCCAACTTTCTGGCTTTTACCGTATATGGCTGCGATCGGATTTAGGAGCTGCGGGTGCTCGATTTGGGTCCATGGATTTTGCGGTTTGCAAAGGAGGGTCTTGGTTGCAGGAGTTGGCTTGGCAGAGTTTACTGTGAGCGTCGGGGTCGGCGGGGCGAGAACAAAAAATAGAACTGCCGTGGCCCGCCGGGTCTTTTTACACCAGATGTGGCAAACCTGCCACTTGTTGTTGCTGGCTCGCCGGGTTCGGCAGGACCGGAGCAAAGAAAGAAAAACACAACCCCCTTTGCAAAAAAAACACCAAACCTAAAACCCTAAACAGGAAGCCCAAAGCCATGTTCGCCTGAAGCATCTAAACCCTCATATCCCTTTGGAGAAAGAGCTATACACCGTAACTCTACGCCACCTCTTCGCCCGGAGTTAAACCCTGCACCCTAAACTCCTACACCCTAAACCCTAAACCCTAAATCGAAAAACCCTAAACCCCTAAACCCTAAACCCCTGAACCCTAAACCCCTAAACCCTAAACCCCTAAACCCTAAACTGAAGGCCGACCCCCCACCGCAGCGAATGGGGTCGGCCGCAGCAGGCGGACCGGAAGGCGCCTGCCGGACCGTAGGCGATGGCCGAAAGGCAAGCCGTAGGTCCTGGACCTCAGGTCCACGCGGCTCCAGTGAATAGGCCGCTACTGTCAGCCTATATAATAATAACCCTAAACCTCAGTGCAAACCGGCCGGGGACCCTTGGATTCCTCCTTTCTGGGCCCCGGTAAACCTTAGTGCAAATGGCCGGGCACCCTTGGATTCCTCCTTGCTGCCTTTAAAGAGCCTTAAATTAAAGACCCGGAACCGAAAATTAAGGACCCGGAGCTTAAAATTAAGGACAGGAACCGAAAATTAAGGACCCGGAGCTCAAAATTAAGGACCGGACCTAAAACTAAGGACCCGGAACCTAAAATTAAGGGCCCGGAGCTTAAAATAAGAATTAAAACCTAAAATTGAGGACCCGGAGCCGAACATTAAGGACCCGGAGCTTAAAATTAAGGACCGGACCTAAAATTAAGGACCCGGAGCCGAAAATTAAGGATCCGGAGCTTAAAGTTAAGGGCGCGGAGCTTAAAATTAAGGGCCACGGAGCCTAAAATGACCTAAAATTCAGGACCCGGAATCGAAAAGTAAGGACTCGGAGCTTAAAATTAAGGACCGGACCTAAAATTAAAGACCCGGAGCCGAAAATTAAGGACCCGGAGCTTAAAATTAAGGACCGGACCTAAAATTAAGGACCCGGAGCATAAAATTAAGGGCCCGGAGCTTAAAATTAAGGGCCAGGACCTAAAATTAAGGACCCGGAGCCGAAAATTAAGAACCCGGAGCTTAAAATTAAGGCCAGACCTAAAATCAAGGACCCGGAGCCCAAAATTCAGGGCCCGAAATTAAGGGCCAGGCTAAAATTAAGGCACCGGAGCTTAAAATAAGGACCGGACCTAAAATTAAGGACCCGGAGCCTAAACTTAAAGGCTCGGAGCTTAAAATTAACCGGACCTAATTAAAATTAAGAACCCAGAGCCTAGCGCAGGCCCCCACAAAGCCTGCAGAAGGTCCTCCCCCGTAAACCCTGCAGAGGCCCCAGAGGCCACAAGCCCACCGAAGCCACCCAGAAGGGTTTTTGGGTCACTTTGGGGCCTGGAGATTGTCACTTTGGGGCCTGGAGATTGTCACTTGGGGGCCTGGAGATTGTCACTTTGCGCCTGGAGATTGTCACTTTGGCGTTGTGGAAAAGTTGGCCTGGTCTGGTTGCAAGTTTTTGCAGGTTTTGCGAGGTTCTTAAAGGCTCAGAGTGGTTTTTAAAAGTTTTGAATGGTTTTTGTAGCTGTTTCAATAGGTTTTAAGCAGTTTTGAAGGTGGGCAAAAAGGTGTCCAGAAGGTTTCCAGAAGGCCGCGCAGCCCCCACAAAGCCTGCAGAAGGTCCTCCCCCGTAAACCCTGCAAAGGCCCCAGAGGCCACAAGCCCACCGAAGCCACCCAGAAGGCCCTTTGGGTCACTTTGGGGCCTGGAGATTGTCACTTTGGGGCCTGGAGATTGTCACTTTGGGCCTGGAGATTGTCACTTTGCGCCTGGAGATTGTCACTTTGGCGTTGTGGAAAAGTTGGCTTGGTCTGGTTGCCGAACCATATAAGCCCCCCTTGCTAGGGGGGGTTGGGGGGGTAGACAACCCTACCTAAACTTAAAGGCTCGGAGCTTAAAATTAACCGGACCTAATTAAAATTAAGAACCCAGAGCCTAGCGCAGGCCCCCACAAAGCCTGCAGAAGGTCCTCCCCCGTAAACCCTGCAGAGGCCCCAGAGGCCACAAGCCCACCGAAGCCACCCAGAAGGGTTTTTGGGTCACTTTGGGGCCTGGAGATTGTCACTTTGGGGCCTGGAGATTGTCACTTGGGGGCCTGGAGATTGTCACTTTGCGCCTGGAGATTGTCACTTTGGCGTTGTGGAAAAGTTGGCCTGGTCCGGTTGCAAGTTTTTGCAGGTTTTGCGAGGTTCTTAAAGGCTCAGAATGGTTTTGAAAAGTTTTGAATGGTTTCTGTGGCTGTTTCAATAGGTTTTAAGTAGTTTTGAAGGTGGGCAAAAAGGTGTCCAGAAGGTTTCCAGAAGGCCGCGCAGCCCCCACAAAGCCTGCAGAAGGTCCTCCCCCGTAAACCCTGCAAAGGCCCCAGAGGCCACAAGCCCACCGAAGCCACCCAGAAGGCCCTTTGGGTCACTTTGGGGCCTGGAGATTGTCACTTTGGGGCCTGGAGATTGTCACTTTGGGGCCTGGAGATTGTCACTTTGCGCCTGGAGATTGTCACTTTGGCGTTGTGGAAAAGTTGTTTGTTGTTGTTGCTTCCAAACCATATAAGCCCCCCTTGCTAGGGGGGGTTGGGGGGGTAGACAACCCTAAACCCGTTCAAGGTTTGAAAT
Source organism: Symbiodinium sp. CCMP2592 (assembly GCA_905221615.1). Classification (NCBI taxonomy): domain Eukaryota; class Dinophyceae; order Suessiales; family Symbiodiniaceae; genus Symbiodinium; species Symbiodinium sp. CCMP2592. Next base: position 2,145,152 of record CAJNDT010000335.1, read on the forward strand.
TAGGGTGGGAGGGTGGGCATTGCAGCTCATGCGCCGACCCCAACCACTTCATGGAGGGGTCGACAGCGCACTCGCAGCGAAAACCCCTAAACCCTAAACCCGAAACTCTCTAAACTGCCGAGAGCGCCGCTGAATCCAAGCACAGTCCCAAATCCAGGTCCCAAACCCCAAATCCAGGCCCAGGCCCCAGACCCCAAACCCGCAAAAAAACGCCCAAAAACCTTATCCCGGCCGCGTCCCGACAAAACGGTGGGTAAAGCCTCGGCACGGGGACGGAAATGACTCCTCCACGCCTCACACAACACGGACGTCAGTCCGTTTGTTTAGGACCTTCTGGCTGGGCCCCCCCTCCAGAAAGGGCTGCCCCCAGGCGGGGTCCAGGGCCTCCAGCGAGCAGAACGCAATTTTGAGGATGTCTTGGTTTTGGGTGCCCGCTGCCCTGCTGCCCCCCTGCCCTGCCCTGCCCTGCCCTGCCCTGCCCTGCCCTGCCCTGCCCTGCCCTGCCCTGCCCTGCCCTGCCCTGCCCTGCCCTGCCCTGCCCTGCCCTGCCCTGCCTGCCCTCCCTGCCCTGCCCTGCCCTGGCCCCTGCTCTTCCCTCCCCTGCCTGCCCTGCCCTTCCCTGCCCTGCCCTGCCCTGCCCTGCCCTGCCCTGCCCTGCCCTGCCCTGCCCTGCCCTGCCCTGCCCTGCCCTGCCCTGCCCTGCCCTGCCCTGCCCTGCCCTGCCCTGCCCTGCTGCCCTGCCCTGCCCTGCCCTGCCCTGCCCTGCCCTGCCCTGCCCTGCCCTGCCCTGCCCTGCTCCCTGCCCTGCCCTGCTGCCCTGCCCTGCTGCCCTGCCCTGCCCCTGCTTTCTTGCCCCTGCACTGTCCTTCCGGGCTGCCCTCGCCTGGTTCCTGACCTATTCCTTGCCCTGTCCTACCTTATTCGCACTTCGATTACAGGGCGCGAGATGCAAGCTGTTTGTTGGAAACCCTTGCTTTACGTCGAGCGGCAGGCACAGGCCGCGAGGACCCACAACCCGACAGAAACCATTTCTGTTGTGATTTCTGGAGCAATATTGTTGTTTGCATGTCAAGCTGCGAAAGGAAGTTGAAACTGATAAAGCAAGCCTACTGATAAATCCTAAAACTCACGCATGACCTCAAATCCGGTCCTGGTCCTCTGCCGAACTGAAGCCAGAGGAAACTGTTGGGTTCAAAACCCTACGGTCACGACATTTTGGCACCAACGCAGAGGGTCGGTGGGAAGTAAGAAATTGCGGTGTCATAAACGGACAGCTTTTGTCTAATAAAGAGTAACCCGAGCTACCATCCCAACGTCAACTCTACTCGCAAGGTACAACCGATGGGGTTTGGGGGGTGAACCCTAAACCCTAATTGAGAATAGTTGGGGTGGTTGGGGCGGGACTACATGCTGACGCAAGCGCGCGATTAGTGGGCGCGCCCCTTATTCCTAAAGTAAAAGGCGCACCCACCGCGCGCATACTGTTACACACCCTAAACCCTAAACCCCTAAACCCTAAACCCCTAAACCCTAAACCCTAAACCCTAAACCCCTCAAGAGCAGGATAAATAGAAATTGTGCGATTTTCGTTTCGAACCGCATTTGCATTAGTTTCAAATTTTTAATAAACATGTCCAACCAAAATCCAGCCACAGCAGCCCAGCCCAGCAGCCGACCCGCCCAGCCCACCCAGCCCCCCAGCCCAGCCCCAGACCCCACCAGCCAGCTCGGCCCTCAGCCCGCAACTCCCAAAACGAAAACTACAAGTCCAAAAACAAAACCCTCCCAAAACTTTCGCCCAAAACTTTCGGTCAAAACCCAGGAATGCGAAATCACAAGTCAAAAACCCAAACTTTCACTCAGAACGTTTCGCTCAAAACCCCGGGTACATCTACATATGTATATGTGTGTAGATGTCATAACATAGAATATATATATATATATATACATACCTTCCTCATTCTCATCCAGACTTCCTGAGGATCAAGCCCCAGCTTCGTCAGTCGGTCGATGGCAGAGCACCCAGATTGCGTGAGTCTCGGTTCGAAGACGACGTATCATACTGCATCTTGCTCGTTCTGCTAACCACAGTTCGTGTGCCGAGGCAAAGCAAGATATTGACTTATGTGACATCTGCTGAGCTGGTGAAGTCAGGTCTCCGAACTTCATACTTTGTCCTCCACAACTCCAGGGCAGGCTAATCAGTGTTCGTCGTACAGATAAGGTTGAAACATAGTATCTTATCAGGAATCCTCTCCCAGCGTCCAGTGGAGTCGATGAACCCTGGAAGGATCGAAGCAGGCACAAGTAATGCTTTTCTCCGACAACTAGCAACCTGCATCTCTTCCCGAGAGCAGAGCACTTCGCAAAGCGATGTGGGCCTTCGGGCTTCAGAGCTGGATGCCTTCGAGACAGGAATGGCTCAAAAACAGCACAGACCTTGCAAGTATGCGCACAAAATTCTACTTACGCTGCAACTGGTCGTCTCCAAGCTCAGTAGCTTGACGCCTTGGTGAGGACGTGCAATACGGAAGCAACATACTGCGTGCAGCGCGAGACAGAGATAGGAAAGCTCTGAAGTTAAGAGTGTGGCTCCTTCAAAAATTGGGCGGGTGTTCTCACGGCAGACGGCTTCCTGAGATTGAGACATGAACTTCACGGACTTCACGACCAAGCGGCCATGCCGAGTAAGTTTGAAGCAAGTCCGTCCGCCAGCGAGGAAGACGCAACACCGGTCCACTTGAGTGTCGCTGCGCAACTATTTCGCAGCGCTACCCAGACCCTGATGTCTGTCCCAGTGGCTTTGCACGGCAAAGGAAGTGGCAGCCGAAGAGTCGGCATCCAACCTGATCATGCTGAATAGAACCAAACAACTTACGATCGCTGCAAAACCCCTATATATGTTTCTTTTTTACAGCAAACCTTTTCCAAACCCGCTCCAGGTCAAACCTAACATACGGCCCTGTCAAGACCAGCTCCTGGCGAAAACCAGCAAACCTCCAACAACAACTACCCAGCCCACAGCCCAGAACAAACCAGCCCAATTCCAAGCCAATAACCAAGCAAAACAACCCAGCCTCAGCCTCCCCACGCCACCCCCAACCACGGCCAGCGAGCAGCCGGCCCCAGCCCAACCCCAGCCCCACAAGCCCCAGCCCCCGCCCCACCAGCTCCAAAAGCAAAAGCAATACCGCCCCAAACCCTCAAAACCAACCGGACCGCTCCTGGCGAAAACCAGCAAACCTCCAACAAAAGCTGCCCACCAGAACAAACCAGCCCAATTCCAAGCACTTCAACCCAGCCTCAGCCCTCCCCACGCCACCTCAGCCAGAGCCCCCCTGGCAGCCAGCCCGGCCGCAACCCCAGCCACCAGCCACCCCACCAACCCCAGCCAGCCCCAGCCAGCCCCAGCCCACAAGCCCAGACCCCAGAACACAAAAGCAAAAGGCGAAAACCCCCCAAAACCCGGCAACACCCCCCAAAACCCCCCAAAACTCCGGACCCAAACCCTATACAATTTCTATAAACCCTAAACCCTAAACCCCTAAACCCTAAACCCTAAACTGGAGCGAGCTGCGGGCTCTGCGATAGCAGCAGCGAGCGTGCCGAAGCGTCAGTGAGGCTGGCTCCGGAGCTGGCGCGACAGGCGCAGCGGAGGAGCCCCAGCACCGGCTCAGCTGCTGGCGCATGGCGCATGCTAGCCAATCAGAACTACGGCCCTGCCTGGTCCTGGCCCTCGGCCCCTGGCTCTGGCCCTGGCTGGCCCTGCCCTGGCCCTGGCTAACCCGCCCTGCTTTTGGGCCACCGCCAGACCAAGCCACAAACCTTGAAAAAAACCCTAAACTCGACAAAGGTCACAGACTGGGTGGGCGGGTAGGGCGAGAGCGTTGAACCTAGGCGCACACCACAACACACGTCTCGCGTGGTGGTGTGCGCGGAGCATCGACACACCCTAAACCCTAAACCCCTGAACCCTAATCCCTAAACCACGAAAAAAATGCCCCACGGCCTCGCCCAGAGTGTGGCAGTGCCGAGAGGCGCAAAAGGCCAGCGCTGCGCTGCAGAAATCAGAGCCGGGTCCTTCCGAATCTCAGGGGGTGCAGGGCTTAGGGTTACTGGGGTTTAGAGTTTAGAGTTTAGGGTTTATGGAGTTTAGAGTTTAGGGTTTCGGGTTTATGGAGTTTAGAGCTGAGGGTTTAGGGTTTAGGGTTTAGGGTTTAGAGAGTTTAGGGTTTAGGGTTTAGGGTTTATAGGGTCCAAGGCTTAGATTTTACTGGGTTTAGGGTAAAGGTTTTTTTTTTTTAAGTTAGGTTGACGGCCTTCTTTGTGCGTAAAGGGTTTAGGGTATGGAGTTTATAGGGTGCAGGGTTTAGATTTAGGGTTCATGGTGTTTACAGTTTAGAGTTTAGGGTTTAGGTTCCTGGTTTAAGGTTTAGGGTTTAAATTACAGTGTCGAGGGTGGTGGTTTTAGGGGGTGTGGAGTGTAGAGATTACAGGGTTTAGGGTAAAGGGTTTAGGGTATAGAGAGTTTATAGAGGTTTCGCGAGCTTTTGCAGGTGTATAGAGCTATGATTTGTTTTCAAGACTTCCGAATCCAGATGCTGTTTGAAGGCAATATCAGGGTATTCAATAAGGTCTACATGGTTTCAGATTCGATACTTCCGAATCCAATGCCTTTGGATCCACAATAGCCCAAGCAAGCCTCAATGCCCCGAGCCTGCAAAAAGAGCTAAAAGGGTGGTTGTCAAAATTATGGTCCCTTTTTTTGGGTACCCTAAATAATAGGTGCCGTATTATAAGAAGGACCCAAAAAGGGACCCTAATGTTAGACAACTACCCACAAAACTTTGACAGCCGTAGACCTCTAACAACACCGCTTGAAAGCCCTATCTCCTCAACCAACAATAGCCCAAAAGCCCTAAAGCCCTAAAGCCCTAAACCCTCAACCGAAACACCCGAAAAGCCCTAAACCCACACTAATCCTAAACCGTACCTAAATATGTAACCTTAAACCCCCAACTAGTAACTCAAAGGTCACAACCCCTAAACTAAAGAAAGCTCAAGGCCCCCTGGCCCCGACCTTTCGCCATACCTTCGGCCACCAGGACATCCGGGAGTTTCAGGGTGAGCTCGGCCTTCATATTCCGAAGGAAGGGTTTAGGGTTGAGGGTTCAGAGAAACTGTATAGGGTTCGGGCCCTGTCTTGTTTTGCATGCTTTGTTGAGAAAGTGTGTCGGGCTCGGGTCCTAGGTTTTGACCGGGTTTCGGGCAGGTCGTTTTCAAACAGGTGACATGCTAAAGGGAAGCCCGAAATCGTCAAAAATCGTGCCGGCCATCGACAATTTCAATTTCTTTGGCGTGTTCCAAGACACACAATCCCAGAAACTTTCCGGCCGCCGAAACAAACCTGATTTTCTGGGTTGTAGTTTTGGGGCTCTGAAAAGTATTTATGAATAGGTACCTCTATAGGAACCATAAGGGAAATTAAAAAGTTTCCAAAATTGCCACCTGGTTTTTGAATGTTCCTAAGCGCCGCGGGAACACGTTGGTTTCTGGAACTGTCGCCTCTGTGTTCTACCTTGTTTGTCCGTCAAAGAATTGGGATCAAAGCGGTAAGACAGCAATGTCGGCATGGATGTCATAACATAAAATCTCTATTTTTCCTTGGCTCGAGGATTCAGGGATTCGGGATGTAGAGGTTAGGGTTTAGAGTTTAGGCTTTGGGTTAGAGTTTGGGCTTTGGACTTCAGTTATGGCTTAGAGTTTAGAGGTTCGGGCTTCTGGGCTTAAGGGGTTCGTAGTACAGGGGCCATGTTATTTAGAGTGTAGTGCAGGGCCAATAGAAACCTAACTCCAACAGCCCCTTAACCCTCAGCCACAAATCCGGGACAGCCAAATCGCCCTAATTCAGGTGCCTTACGAATTAGAATACGGTTTTGGGGCCAATTGTACTATACTTATAATCAGGAACCACCAAAATAGTAAAGGTCATTATTAAGGCCCCCTAAATTACCGTAGCTGCGGGCCTCAGGAAGGATCTCTTCGAGATGCGCCGTGTATGATGCATCTTCTGGGCGCCTGCAGGCGGCTTTCAGTTAAGATCTGTAGGGTTTAGGGTTTAGGGTAAACCCTCAACCCTAAACCCTAAACCTAGATATAATATAAGTACCTGATAGAGGCTAATTCCATAAACACCTTACTTAGAAGCCTTCTTGCAACCCTGTCTTTTTGTGGTTTGGGATCCCAAGAAGGCTGGTTTGAGCCTCAACCATGGACTCTGAGCCCCTGAAAGCCGTGAATGCCGCGCCTGGCGACACCAAGGAAGGAGGAGAAGACGGTGACAAGAGCTCCGTCATCGCTATGGCAAACCACCTCCCAGTTTGGGGTTTAGGATTTAGGGTTTAGAGAGTTTCATCTTGACAAGATTTGGGAGTTTCCGACCATAAGGAGTACCTTATTTTGGGGTCCTTATAATAAGAAGCCTACTATTTAGGGTATTATATAAGGGTCCCTATTTTCGGAAACCCCCATTTGGGAACACAGGTTCCAGGCATCGGATCTAGAGCTTTGGCTTCCGCGATAAGTAAAGTCAATATCAATACAGCAATATAGCAGATTATAACCCAGAGGGTCCATATACACTACCATTATGGAATTAGGTCCCAAAAGACCATCCCTATTATGGCTTTGGGAGCCTAATTCCACAATAGTAGTGTATATGGACCCTTTGGGTAATATACCAGAAGGCATGGGGTGGGGCTTGGTCTCCCCTGATCAACCTACTTAAACAGTAGGCCCTAAACCATCTTGAAGCACACCCCGCCAGCAAGTCTCACACTTGTATGGATGTATTCTATGTGCACTAAGGCGGTGACCCGGTGGGTGCTTAAGCAATGTAGAACAAAATACAGTACCAAGCCGCACCAAGCATACGCTTCATGCCTCTGAATCCCATCCCTGGACTTTCCACCCTACCTATAGTCTCCATTGTAGTTCCTTTTTTTGGTTTAACCAATCTTATAATAAGGATCCTGTAAGGTAACCCCAGACAGGAACTACAATGGAGACTATAGGTGAACCCTAAGCCCTAAAAACGCTAAAGACCCCGTAAGCGCAGTGGACCTAAATCCGAACCCATCGACCTGTCGACCGCCATCCAAATCACCCTGAACAGTAAATTTGGGGTAGTTGTCAAAATTAGGGCCCCTTTTCGGGTCCTTTATTATAATACGGCACCTATTATTTAGGGTGCCCAAATTCAAAAAGGGATCCTGATTTTGACAACCACCCATATGTAGCATCATGATGAACCTTCTCAAGGTAGGGAGCGTATTAAAACTTATTTAAACCCGAAACCCTAAACCCCTAAACCCTAAATCCTCAACCCTAAACCCTCAACCCAACAACCCTGCACCCTAAACCCTAGAACCCGCGTAACCCTGGGGATCAAAATAGCCCAAAAGCCTTACATAGTATGGTCTTTGGGCCCAAAAGCCTTATAATATATGAGTCCTGAGATCCCTAGGGTAAGAAACCCAGTGCCTTCCGATAGCAGAAGCCTTCGTGGATCACGTCCTTGGTGTAGCCTCGTTACCATCTTTTAGGGTTTAGGGTTTGAGGGTCTGGGGGTTTAGAGTTTTGTTTTGGTTTCAGATGTCCAGTTGCAGGCTTAGGGCTCCGGGGTCCACGCCTTTCGTGCGCACTTGGAGGGTCGGGGGACGTAGTAATTCGCTATTTTGGGGACTTATAAGTACCATAACCCCAAGTAGGGTCCCTTTTAGGGTACGTATAAGTCTACTTACTACCTACTCACTAAGTCCACCGACCCTCCAAGTACCCAGACCCCCGGGAGGATCCAATAAGTAGATCCCGTAATGGGGGTTCCTCTAAAGTACCCTTGGTAGTATAGGGCCCCAACCACCCATATATGGTCATATATACTACCATTGTGGAATTAGGCCCCCAAGGACCATCCTTATTGTGGGCTGGGGGGGCCTAATTCCAGAATGGTAGTACGAGTACTGGTAGCATATGTGGACCCTCCCCATGACATGAGCACATTATTAGTGTTCAGGGTTTGGGGTTTAGGGTATTACCAAGAGGGTCCATATATACTACTACGAGGTCTCCAAATCGTTTCCAAAACCATACTAGGGATGGGCTTTTGGGACCTTTAGTTCCAGAATGGTAGTATATATGGACCCTCTAGGCTGGGGTTTAGGGTTCGATAATCAGAAATAAGCAGCGCAGAGCTTTCAGCCACCCAGAACCCAAAATTCTGACATCCTGAAAAGCAATCACTTCAAGAGCGTTTTGGCACAAGCATATCAGAACTCCTGAAACCCTGCACTCATCAGCCTCCCTTTGTTAGCGTGACAAAAAGAGAACCCTTACTTGTCGGGTATTATGGGAAACTAGAGGTTAACCTTTTCCATCATATAGGGGTTATATAGGGATTATACTACCCAAAAAGGTGAAAGGTTACCTACGCTACTGCTAGGTCACAAGCTTGCATTGAAGCAGAAGGGGGACAGTTGCCATAGCCCTGGGCTGGAGCAGCGGAAAGAACTCGTCGTGATCAGTTCCCTGTACCAAAGTTAGGGCCCAAAAAAAGCACATAAGCAAAAATTGGGATAGGGATATCCCATATAAATCCCCGTATAATCAAGCCCAACCAGGTAGGGATGTCCCAATAAAATGCTTATGCTTATGTGCTTTCTGGGTCCCTAAAAAGGTGGGTGCAATCTCCAAGCAACCTCGATCCCGCGCGCCCAGCCAGGGTTGCCAGCCGTGCTCTTCAGCGTCTCTGTCGCGAGTTTCCTTGGGTTTTCGGTTTCATCTTCGGGTCTATACGGGTGGTTGTCAAATAAAGGTCCCTTTTTGGGTCCTTATTATACTAATATGTGCTCTTCAGCGTCTGTGTCGCGAGTTTCCTTGGTTTTAGATGGTACTGTGGATGGACAATATCCTGCATGACCCATTAAAAGCAATATACCATAGTTCCCATAGCTTTGAGTCCTTAGGGTCATGCAGGATTTTGTCCATCAACAGTATTTTCGACTTTATGAGGTATCTTCATAAGGGCTTCGTTGCTGCGGAATTTCCATCAACTTGCTGCAAAAGGACACCCGCATAGCTACTACATACCCCCAGTGCCGTAAGCCAAAAAGACTCCTTGGCAAGAACCGCGAATTTGCTTCAGGCTCTTAGGTCCTGCACAAGGGAGAAACGGTTTAATTAGGGTTCAACTCATAGTCGGCATCAGGGACTGGGCCACAGGTCCAATGCAAACTATTGGGTAGTTCAGCCACACTTCGGTTTTTTTCCACAACTCTACGTCTAACCTGCCGACGCTAAGTCTCGCTGATTCTTCGAGATATTGCCACTTGTCAGTTCCGGAGCGGTAAAACCCTCAACCGTACAAGCCCTGCACGTCTTAACGCCTGGATCTGGAATAACCGACCTGAACCTTGCAACTTGTAACCCGAGAATGCGTTTTACGAGAAATCCGCAACTGCATTCCACAGGGCTCTCCATATTTGGATAGCTTTTCAGGGTTCCTTTTCCCTTCGTAAGCACAATAGGATCCACGGATACCCAAAAGCCTCGTTGAAGCCCAAAGCCGAAATACCAGAACTCCACATTGATCAGGGCCCGAAATGAGTGTCATAAATCTTTAAAACTGGGTCTCTCAACAACCCCTGAATAGTAGGGGTACCCTTCTTCCCTAGCTCTCAGTTTTAAATAAGCAGACCTGTCCAAACCCCAAACCCTTCCTTCTTGGAGGGTCGGTGGACTTAGTAAGTAGGTAGTAAGTAGACTTATAAGTACCCTAAAAGGGACCCTAATTGGGGTTATTGTACTTATAAGTCCCCAAAATAACCAATTACTACGTCCCCCGACCCTCCAAGTACGCACTAAAGGCGTGGACCCGAAGCTAAGCCTGCAACTGGACATCTGAAACCAAAACAAAACTCTAGACCCCCAGACCCTCAAACCCTAAACCCTAAACGCCTGAAACTCTAAACCCAAAACCCTAAATCCTAAACTTGAAACCCTAAATCCTAAAACTCTAAACTCTAAACCCTAAACCCTACATCCCTAAACCCTCAACCCTGAACCCCAAACGCCTAAACCTAATCCCTACTCCTTGAAGTATCGTGCGATCGACAGGGTTCCAGGTAGGCGATGGTTCCATCGGCCAGGAGCCACTCTGGCGAGACTCCGACGAAGAAGCCGCCTCCAGGGTTGAGGCTTAGGGTTCTTTAAAAGGGATCTATAAGGGTTCCTTAAAGGGATCTATGAGGGTCCTATAAAGGGTTTAGGGTTCAGAGTTTCCGAAAATTAGGGGTACCCTTATTTGGGGTCCCTATAATAAGGATCCTACTACGTAGGGTACTCTATTAAGCTTCCTTCCTGCTTGTCGGCAGCATGTCGCATGCCTTGATCCTATAAAACCTTCCTTTTTAGAGTTCCCTGTTATGATTCCCTTTTTACATCCTTAGTAAAGGTAGGTTATTCGGCCTACTGGTCGGGTATCATGGGGAACTAAAGGTTAACCTTTTTGGGGATATAGGAATTATAGTAGGGACTATACTACTCAAAATCTACTAGGCCTTTGTTGCTTTCAAGGGCCCACCCGGAAAGGTTCCTGCAACGGTGTCTTTGAGGGTTCCCTTAAGGCTCCGTTTAAAAAATACTGACCATAGCGTTTAGATGGCGTTCAGGGTTTGAGGTTTATGGTTTGCCCCTGGGTGTTTGCGGGGTTTGGGGATTTGTGCCTTCAGAGTCTTTCAGGCTTGAGATCTTTGGGGCTTTACGGCATCGGGGGTTAGGCTTGAGAGCTTGGGCTGTAGGTTTTTCGGTTTAGGGTTTAGAACAGTGTAGGATTCCCTTGTTTGGGATTCCCTGGTCCTGAAACCCACACCCTGAAACTTAAATCTTAATTCCTGAACCCCCGCTGCCCCCCACCCTGAATGATCCCTGAACTCGCAAAGCCTAAACCCTGAACGCAGCTCTTGCTCCAAGAGTCCGAGTACCAAATGATCATATTATCCCAGGTACTGGCCTACACATCTACTCTCCTAAACCCAGGTACTGAATGAGTGGGTCCTCTAAGACTCTACGTACGCCCTTCGGGTAACTTCCGAGGCCTGAAACCCCACACCCCAGAATTCTTTCGACAAGACTCGGAAGTTAGGATGAGTGCGCCTTCGCGCATTCCCTGGAGCCCTATGACAACCATAAAGAGCCCTTTAGAAAAAGGGATCTGTATAGAACTCGCATTTTAGTAAACTCAATAACACCTGCTACAAAATGGCCATAAGACCCCACAAAAAGCCGTATCAAACCCTGTAAAGCCCGTTTTTCCCGTGCCCAGCATGAATTCGCGCCTTCTTCCTTCAGCAGGTCACGGCCTCTCTCGGCAATAACAGACTTTAAGCTTAAACCTTACACCTGCTGCAAAAACCACCGAAACCCGGAAGCCGAAATCAGGAACCTTTTGTAGGGTTTAGGGTTTAGGGTTTAGGGTACCTGAATACAAACCCGAAACCCGAAATCCTGGGTTTCAAACCCTCTGACCGGCAGTCGCGTTGGTATCGTTACCTATCTGGCCTAGCCGAATCAAAACCAAAGTATGGCTTACAGGGCTTCATCCTGGATGCCCAGTAACCTCGGAAGAAACAGGGCTCCCTTTTTGGTATTGGGTACCTTAATAAGAAACCTGGGACTGCAATAAGGGAATAAGGGTACTACTGGGCATCCTAGTTTAGGGTTTGCCGGGCTTTTGTTCAGGGTTGCTTGAAGTTGGGGGGGTGCCCTTGTTTAGAATGAGGATCGCACTTGGGGTGGCCCTTGATAAAGGAACTGAAATCTTGGCTTCGTACCACCGGAACAAAAGCCCTCAATCCTAAACCCGTCGGGCTTCCACGGGCTTAGGGTTTGGATGGGAGATGGGTTTAGGATTTAGGGCCTATAATATGTTGTTTAGATGGGAGATTTCTTGAGGGTTCAGGGTTGAATGCTGTGTCAGGGCGTTGCAGTTCTCTTTCAGGAGCACCTGTCCGTTCTATGAGGTGTCTCGGGCTTGGGGTTTAGGGGACAGGGTTTAGGGACATTTCACTCTGTCTCGGACAAAGCACGAAACAAAGCCATATTGCTGAATGGCTTGTAGGGTTGAAACGTGTGCGCCTTGAGTTGCACTTGGAGGGTCGGGGGACTTAGTAAGTAGGTAGTAAGTAGACTTATAAGTACCCTAAACGGGACCCTAATTGCCGAAAATAACCAGTTACTAAGTCCCGCGACCCTCCAAGCACTCGCATACACACTGCAGGACTCCGGTCAGGGGGTGGGCTGGCCTAACACCCCATACGCGTGCTTCGGTTGATGATATAAATCCTGCATTACGTTAAGGACCCTAAACTATGGGAATTATGGTATATTCCGTATTATTAGTAATGCGGGATTTATATCATCAACCGTTGTATTGGGGTCCTAGGCTTTCTGCCTTTTTGTGGTCTTGCATGCTTGGGTTGTGGGGGGCCTCGAGTTTAGGTTCCGGTCTAAGCAGTCTCAACCCGAAACTAGACCCCAAACCCAAAACCCTAACGCCGAAAAGTAACGAACATATAAACCGCAAGACCTCAAATCCAAAAAGCCTCAACCCTAAACCCTAAACCCTAAATCCTAAGCCCTAAACCCTCAACCCTAAACCCCGGGCTTACAGACACTTCTGTCGCGGCTCATGGGGCCTGCATGATGCCAGGTGAACTTCCCGGAAATGTAGCGATGATCCTGGCCCGGAGGTCTCATTAAACTCGTGAAGCCCTGGGCCCTAACCCGCTTTTTGCTTTGGGGTGCACCTAAGCTCTTGTTCTAAACTCAAATATGGAAGATGTAGCGACCCTACAAAAAGTTGGGCTCTGGTAGGTTAAGGTAGGGTTTACGGGTCAGCTTTCGGCTTGAGGTTGAGGGTTGAGGGTTCAGGGGTTTAGGGTTTAGGGGTTTAGGGGTTTAGGGGTTTAGGGTCTAGGGGTTTAAGGGTTAAGGGGTTTAGGGGTTTAGGGTTTAGGGTTTAGGTAGGGTCGGGGAACCTAAAACCCTCAACCCCAAACCCTACCCCACATGCACCCAGGCGCCCTGCGACTGTAAAGAGTTTTTCGATCAGGACTATAAGGCACAGGTCCTACTCAGATCTTCCGATATCCCTGAATCAAGGAATGCACCTTAAATGAAAGTACAATCCCTCGTATGATTTGAGCAGAGTTCCTTAAATACTGTTGATGATATAAATCGTGCATTACCTTAAGGACCCGGGTCATGCAGGATTTATATCATCAACCGTAGGGAGAGTTGGAAGATTTGGGTAATTATTCAGACCTCCGTTTATCTTAAACCCCGAAGCCCATTCCCAGACCCCCGGGAGGATCCAATAAGTAGATCCCTTAATGGGGGTTCCTATAAAGTACCCTTAGTTGTATAGGGCCCCAAATTAGGGGATCTGCTTTCTACATCCTCCCGGGGGCCTGGCTAGAGGCTAAGCCCTAAACCCTAAACCCTAAACCGTAAACCCTAAACCCTAAAGCCCTAAACCCTAAACCCTAAACCCTAAACCCTATTAACATTGGGGTTCGGGTTCAGGGCATCGCAAGACCTTGGTGGATTTTGGAGCATGGATCCCAAACCCAAGCCCGAACCCTTTAAAAACCCTTCAGCTTAAACTCTATACCCTTAAAGGGACCCTTGTAGATCCCTTAAAGGAACCTTTAAAGGAACCCTTATAGATTCCTTGCAGGAACCCTTACAGATCCCTTAAAGGAACCCTTATGGATCCCTGGAAGGAGCCCTTATAGATCCCTTGAAGGAACCCTTATAGATCCCTTAAAGGAACCCTTATGGATCCCTTAAAGGAAACCAGGAAACCCTTATAGATCCCTTGGAGGAGCCGTAATACATCCCCATTTCGGTAATCCTAAAACCAGAGCTTCAACCTTAAAAACCCCACGCCTGCAAGGCCTCTTTGGGCCTTCGGTTGTACATGTAGCCAAGGTACCTCAGCCGCACTTGAAAAGCCACCCCCGAGCTTTTGCATTAGACTGAGCCCCAAACCCCACAGACCCAAACCCTAAACAAAACCCTAAATGCTGAAGCCCACACCCTAAACCCAACACCCTCCCTGAACCCTAGACCCTGAACCGTTAGTAACTCTAGACCACTCCTGCCCTCAAGCACCCAAGCCGTCAAATTTGCATCGCTGTCCGGAGCACAGAAAACCTAATCCCCATCAACCCCAATAATTGCCTCAAAGCCTAAACAAAAAACGGCCCAAGCTCGAAAACCTAAAGAAAAAACATACATGTCTTGTACACCCGTTTAAGCAACCCTAAACCCTGAACCCCAAACCTTGAAACCCCTAGAGTACCCTCAAAGGAACCTTTTTGACAAACCCTGACCCCTATGGCCTAAGCCCTAAACCCCAAACCCTAAACCCGAAGCACTAATCCCTAAAACCTAAACCCTACACCGTAAACCCTAAACCCTAAAGCCCTAAACCCTAAAACCCTATAAATCCCTTATGGAGAACCCTAAACCCTAAGGCTAAACCCTAAGGCTAAACCCTAAACCCCTAAAACCCTAAACCCCAAACCCAAACTTCCTGCGTCCGAGGAGCTTCGCAGTACCTCGCAGCTCCTCGAGGTAGAACTTCCTCGTCTGGGAGCGAGGATTGGGGGGACCCTTTGGGACATAGACCCTCTGAATAAGGTCCCTTTTAACACAGCCAGAAGTAGGGTAAAGAAGGGTCCCCTTTGAAGGGTCTCCCTCACACTACCTAGGATCGTCCAGGGCACGGAAAGTCGCAGGGTTGGAGGGTTTGGGGTTTTGGGGTTTAGGGTTTAGAGCTTAGAGTTTAGGGTCGTTCGAGGGTTTAGGGTCGAGGGTTTAGGGTTTAGGGTTTAGGGTAGAGAGTTTAGGGTTGAGGGTTTAGGGTAGAGAGTTTAGGGTTGAGGGTTTAGGATCGCCAGGCTGCCTTACCAAGGACGTGGATGAGCCGAGCACAGACTCAGAAGGCCAGCGACACAGCAGCGCCGGAGTCTTGCTTTGTCACCAGAGCTTCACCCCTCGGTTGGCCGGCTTGAGCTTGCATCGATCGGCCTGATGGGCATGCTCCTCATCTCCCTTAAACTCAAACTCGAAGTTACAAGCCAATACCCTGGCCTACTCGGCCTATTCCTAGGGTAGTAAAGTTGCCCGAATGTTTGTCTGGACGAGCATGCTTCCCTGCGCCAAAACGGTCCGGATTCTCTGGAAAACCGTAGCAGGAGCCGTAGCCTGCCTATCTATCGGCCTCGCTCGAGCTCTGCAGCTAAGGGCCCGCCTAGGCCACAAAGTGCGACCTGAACATGACAGAAGGAGCTTAGACGGCTTCCTAGAGTGGCACAACGGATCGAGGCCCCAGCTGTCCAAGTCCAAGAAATCTGTTTCGCCACAGCACAAACCTGGGCAACAAACCACTCCACTCGCCGACATGCGACACGGACACTACACCTCGCCGGATGACAGGGAGCACCATATTTCTCCTTAGCGACTCTTGCCTCCTGAAAAGCAGAAGAAGCGTGCAAAGCCAACGGGGTTTCTGGTGGCTGGCAAACTCGTGACTCGTCGCAACGCCAGGGTCCTGGCGTCATCGCATCTGCTCCAGAGTGGCTTTGTTCCGACCTGACAGCATGCAAGGACACCCCGGCCGCTCTCTCCATTCATTCCCGCGCATGCTGCCCCGAGCAGCCCCGCCTTGGTCTTGGTGCACCCGGGCAGGTTACGAAACCGATCTATCATCTCCGCGATGCAGCCGCAGTCATTGCCTTGTGCGTGCAAGTCGACGGCGTGGGCAGGCGCCACGAGAGCTGGGGCCGGGCCTGTCATCGCCATCGCCGCGTCCCGCACGCGGGACTGCTCGCTTGCGACTGCAGGACGTCGCGCCCCCGAGTCTTAGTTTCGGGGGCCAGCAGAGCCTGTCGCCCACTGCGTCCGCAACGAGCACCACTCCGGTCGCGAAGTTCAAGTCGACGAGTAGTCTGCGATTAGGCATAGCGTCATCTCACGAAGCATCCAGATCCACCCGACCTTCTCCCATGCGACGAATGTAGACATCGACGCATTTGCAGGAGGGAACATGTCGGTGTCGTCCGTGTAGATGGTGCGAATGCTTGCTATCTCGACCAAAAAGCTGCTGGAACGTAGCGACAGGTCACATGCGCGTGTCATTCAGGTCCAAAGTGCAAAATAATTGCATCGACGACTGTAAATGTTGTCGCCAAAGCAACTTCGTAAGAAAGGGCACTTCACGGTACAACATGCATCCGCAAGTTCGACGATGCTCGAGAGCTAGTTTGGTAGCGACACACGTGGCAAGACGTAACTCAGATCTTCGGGTTCGCATTGGAATTCCACCTATTGCCGACGTTGCAGTTCTAAGACCACAGTCAGTACGTCGACTTAGTATATTTTTAGGAACAACGCAAGCATGTAACGCCAGCGTCCGCCCATGCTTCCTAGCATCTTCGTATGATTGTAGACTCTGCATATTTCAAGGACGCCTGAAGTATGTAACGGCAACGTCCACCTGTGTTTTTGGGCATCTTCGTATCGTAGACTGTTCGGTTTGTAAGACAACGGAATCTATGTAACGCCGGTGTTCGACTTTGCAGCTTTCGAGAACACTGTCAAGACGTAACGCCGACGTCCACCTTCGTTGTCGGCATCTTCGTACATTAGACTTAATTTGCATATCTGGCAGGACACTGCAAGCATGTAACGCCAGTGTCCACCCACGTTTCTTGGCATCTTCGTATTGTAGACTTTGCATGTTTCGGGGACGCTGGAAGTATGTAACGCCAAGGTCCACCTGTTTATTGGCTATATTCGTTTCGTATACTGCGTGTTATAAGGACACTGTAAGTATGCAACGCCAGTGTTGAAAACACAGGCACTATGGAACGCCAACGTCCACCTTCGTTGTCGGCATCTTCGTATATTGGACTTTGCATATTTTTCGGGACAATGCAAACCACTCCACTCACCGACATGCGACATGGACGACAACACCCCGCCGGACAACATGGAGCACCAGAGTTCTCCCCTAGCGACTGTGCCTCCTGAAAAGCATAAAAAACGTGCAAAGTTAACGGGGTTTGTGGTGGCTGCGCAAACTCGTGACTCGTCGCAACGCCAAGGGTCCTAGTGTGATTGCATCTGCTCCAGAGTAGCCTCGTTCCGACCTGACAGCATGCCGGGACACTGCAAGCAGAGCCGTCTGCATGGTGCCGAGTGCAAGGCGCGATTAGCTTCCACGGAAGAGGAACATCTGCAGCCAGTCTCCAGATGCTGTCTACAAAATGGCGAGTTCACGGTCCCACCGTTGCGAGGCAATTTGCGAGTCTGAGTCGCAGACTTGAGGGAGGTCGAGCAAGGTCTCCAGAGAAATGAGCTGCGAGTGCTGGACGAGCCGAAAAGAAATTGCAGCCATTACAAGTACCGGGATCGCGTATGTCTGCGGCCGAGGGTATCTGTCTACGCCCAAACCTTGGAGACCCCTCGTCGGGATGTGATTGTCCGCAAGGTGAGACTATATAATGGACATCATGTCACGTAGACGCAAGAGAAGTATCTTTTTGCAATGCTCGCGGAGCTAGTGCAGAGTCTCAAGCGCCGTCCATGCAGACTTCGGGGCCGACCTGGCGCAGGCGGATGATGATGATGACCAGAGGATGACTGCATGGCATGGGCTCACATAATAAGGCACAGACACGCAGACTTCTTTATCACTTTGCAAGATGGTAAGCAGCGCAACACGCGCTCAGATCGGCCCGCTCTTCTCCCAAAAACACCATTTTGTCGGTTTGCTCAGCCAATACTGAGACCAATTTGTACACATTTAAGACCTGGCCCAGGCAGCCGTTCTGGTTGGGTTCGGTGGCCGACTCAGGGCAAGTCATCCAGGGCACAACGGCTGTCCACGATAAAGGTACTCGCAGCAGAACTCGGACTTTTGCACTGCCCTGAGCTCGCAACGAGCCTTTGCTGTGCGGGGGATAATAGCGACGGCCACCGGCCGCCGGCTGTAGCAGTGCCGGCAAGGCAAGGATGGCTTCACTGCCAGCTGCTCTTCCCTGCTGCCATGGGTAGAGGGTTGAAAGTTTAGGGAGGCTTTCATCAGGGACGTATCTTCATGAGGGATTTACAGTGATCCGGGACGTAGGAAGGATTTAGCGTGTATGGGATTTTGGCTTGAATTTCGGGTCTCAGTCAGCTCAGGGCTTTGGATTTGAGTCGGTTTAGCAGCTGTTTAGCTTGAGGTCTCGAGAGTTCCCTAAACCCTCAACCCGAGGTGTGCAAATCCCTAAGAGCTGGACGAACTTCGGAAAGATTAGGGTGTAAGCGGTTTACGTCTTAGGGGTGAGTTGAGGGCTTACGATTTCCATCTCTGAGCTCTCACATTTCTCTGCATCTATTGCCTGATGAAGCCGTGGTGCTAACCTGAGACATTAACGTTTTAAAACAATTCGCAGCCTTCTGAACCGAAAGCCCCTTGATAGTAATCGTATCCCTTCCCTAAACCTTAAACCCTCAACATCCCTAAGCCATTGACATTAAACCCCCGAAACCCGAAGCCCTGAAGCCAAAAGCTCTTGTTGCTGCTAGGCGCAGCCAGCAGTGGAGGCCGCCAGCCACGGGATGGCCATCAGCCTAAAGATGTTGGAGGGTTTAGGGTTTAGGGTTTTACAGCTTACAGGATTCAGGGTTCAGGGCTTCAAGGGCTCGAGTGCTTCAGGGCATAGGCTTTAGGGTTCAGGGCTTACGGTTTGGGGTTAAGGGTTGACGGTTGACGGGGTTTAGGTTTCAGGGCTTCGAAGATTCGAGGTGTGTAATGCCCTTCGAAGGTTGTTGAGCCGATCACGGCTTCGAGCTCTAGGGCTTAATTAGGGCTTTTCATCCAGGGTTTAAATTTAGGGCTTACGGCTTTTCATCCAGGGTTTGTTTGGGGTTCTATAAAGGTTCCACAGGGTGTTCGTAAGGGTTCTCTAAGCCGCCCTGCGACGCAGTGGCGCGGCCTTGTCATCGTGCTTGTTGCGGGTCTGTGGGACTTGATCCTAAGCCACAGACTCGAACAGGCGAGCCCAAAACTTGAAAATCACAAGTCTGAAGTTTAGGGTTGGGATCTGGCGACGCAGTAAGCCTTCACGTCCAAGACTCTGTGAAACCGCAGCCCTTGAACCCAGTCTCAAGACCCTAACCCCAAAACCTTCTTGCCTCAGAGGGGCTAGCCGCCGAAATCCACCCCTACAGCCCCGAACCGGGATTCAACAAAGTATCATCCTCTCTAAGCCGTAGCCCTAAACCCTAAATCCCTAAACCCTATACTCTAAACCGTAAATCCCTGAACCCGGATTCAACCAAGGATCATCTTCTGAGAGGTTACCCACGAAGATGTGCTCAAAGGCCTCCACAGCCGCGTGAGGTCGGGCTCGAAAGTTTGGGAATTAGGGTTTGGGGTTTAGAGGTTTAGGGTTTAGTGGTCAAAGGTCAAAGGTTGAAGGTTCGGAGGTTTAGGATTCAGCACATGCGGAGTGATGTCGGGCTGAAAAGTTAAACCTAAGCTCTAAACTCTGAACCCCTACACTGGGTTTAGGTCTCAGGGATTCTTGGTCAGAGGGCTTCGGGTTCAGGAGCTGGCCTCCAGCGTGTGGAAATTCAGCGCAAAGGGCGGAGTGATGTGGGTAGTTGTCAAAACAGGGGTCCCTTTTTGGGTGCCCTAAACAATAGATGCCGTACTATACTAGGGACCCAAAAAGGGATCCTAATTTTGACAACGGCTCATCTGATTCTACGGCTGGCGGCTTGTGCCTTGACGGTTAGGCATTATAGGACATTTCGAACTTTGGTTTATCAGAACCAGAAGCTTCGACCTACAAGGAACCTAAACGGAACAAGGGTTCAGGGTTGGAAATTTAGGATTTAGGGCTTAGGGCTTTGGGCGTAGGGTATATACATGGCTTAGCGCAAGCCGGAACTGACCAGCAGTCCCAACACACCTCAAGCCATCAACGCGACACCCTTAAAGCCTTATCATGCTGTCAAACCCTGCGATGTCGACCCGTAACGTTTAAGGCCCTGCCCCCAATCTACCCCACCGCCCCCACTGCAACGGAAAAAAACGAAAGATCCCAAAAGAAACCCATCCGGTCTAAAACCCGAAAGCATGCAGAGAGACAGAGACAGAGAGAGAGAGAGAGAGAGAGACACACACACGCACACGCACACACACACACACACACACACACACACACACACACACACAACAACAAACACAAGGTACACATAACGACAGCGCCCTAGACCTGACGCCCTAAGCCCTAAAGCCGAAGAGCCCCAAAGCCCAAACCCTAAATGCTGCACTGTAGACCCAAAACTATGAGTGCTAAGCCCTAAACTTAGCCCTAAGCCCTAAACCCCGCAACCCTAAGCCCTGAACCCGCAACCCTAAGCCCTAAACCCGAAACCCTAAGCCCTGAACCCTAAAGGCCGGTCCAAGAAGCGCAAGGGCGGCCCGCACGGGTGAACCTCCACGGCTTACCAGTTCATGGTTGGGACAGGATTAAGAATTTACATGTTTATTCCTTATTGGGTTTAAGTACCCACAACAACCTAAAATGTTACCCAACTATGACAATTTAGGGTTTAGTCGAAGCTTGGGGATGTTTACGATGCTGTGGGGTTTAGGCTTTCGGGCTTGGAGCGTTGTGGGCCTCAGGGATTAGGGTTTAGGGTTTAGGGTGGGGGGATTTGGGGCGTTCTGGAATTTAGGGCTAATTCAGGTTTTGGGACGTTGTGGGGTTTAGGAATTAGGAATTATAGGCGTTTCAGTGTTTTAAGGGCTGAAGGCGTAAGGCGTTCTGGGTTTAGGATAGGGGTGATAGGAGCTGCTGAGTTTACATGGATGCGTTGGCTCTTGGAGTTTGGGGGTT
Source organism: Symbiodinium sp. CCMP2592 (assembly GCA_905221615.1). Lineage (NCBI taxonomy): Eukaryota > Dinophyceae > Suessiales > Symbiodiniaceae > Symbiodinium > Symbiodinium sp. CCMP2592. The sequence goes on from CAJNDT010000335.1 coordinate 2,166,175, forward strand.
TAGCAATTTCGGGCCTGAAGGTCTTTGCGTGAGGTTTATGGAGAGCCTTCATAGGGTGGAGGGCTCAAGGTATGGATGGATGTTGTTGTTGCTGTTAATGTTGTTAAAGCAAAAGAACATGCAGCAGCAGCAGCAGCAGCAGCAAGCAGTAGGTCCGTTTTCGCTCCAAGATTCGAAAGCATGCTTCAGCTTGGTACTCTTGCAATCTGAACTCCAACCCCAATCCCAAGGCCACAAACCCTACACACCAAACCCCAAAGGCCAAGCTAAACCTGAAACCCTGAAAACCCTGCCTATAAGACTATGGAACCCCATAGAACCTTATGAACTCTGAAAAAGCGTATGTAAACCCTTTCAAAACCCGGTTACTCTTTCAAAAGCCCACGACACTGCAATAGCTACTTGCACTCCCTCAACCGCAAACCGCAAGCCCTGAACCCAACCCTAAACCCCCGAAGCTCGGAAAGCCCTGTCGTCCCCACGGCAGGCTCCCCACCAGATCCGGCGTAGCTCGGATTGCCAAACTCCCTCGAGGTTGTCCAGCCCTGGAAGTATTCCGCAGAGATTGCTTTTGGCGGTTCGGGGTTTAGGGTTTAGGGCTTTGTGATGAAGATACCGGGACTATATGGGAAAATCATTGTGGAGGTCGTCCAGACCGGGAGGTTACGGTAACAAGGGCTTAGCTTTTTTCGCTTAGGGTCTCTGGTTGAGGTTTACCGTAAGGGCTTGGTTTATTCTTTGAGCTTGGGCTCGGGGCGTAGGTTTTGGGGTTTAAGGAAACCCTAAACCCGGAAACCCTAAACCCTAAACCCCTTAACCCTAAACGCCAAACCCTAAATCCTAAATCCTAAACCCCAAACCAGCTTAGGAGTTGGCCTTACGGTTGCACTCTTAGGCTTTAGGGCCTTAAAGGGCTCAGGATGCAATCTCCCGGAACACTCAACTCATGTCAACTCTGAAGACAAGAAATAAAACCCAAAGCACGAAATCCTAAAAACCTTTAGCGCTGAACCTGTAAGCCCTGAAGGTTAAGAGTTCAGGCTAGGGGCTATAAGGGCTTCGGCCATCCATAGCTGGGCACGGTGCCTTCAGTTTTCGTTTTGCAGTCGCTGTAGTATTTGAAGGTTGTGGTCTGAGCTAACATGTCCCCAAATACGCTTCTACTCAGAAGGACCTCAACTGCAACTTTGGCTACAACTGCCTGACCATAGCTCCTCTACTTCAGCATGCCGATGGAACCCTTAACGCTTGCTTAGCCTTCCGGGCCTATGGCGTCCACGGCGTAGCGAAAGGCGCGGCGCATCACAGCAGTGCGAATTATGACCTGATTCCGACTGGGATGTCTAAGCCCAGAGCCCTGAACCCTGAACCCCCAAACCGAACCCCGTAAACCCTGAACCCCTAAACCCCCAAACCCTAAACCCTGAACCCTAAACCCAAAGCCCTGAACTCACAAACCAAACCCCGAACCAGAGCTTCAGCGCATCACCCAGGAAGGATGCTCAGGGCTGCGAAATACAGGCTTTAATTTTATGTTATCATAGTACACTATATGTTATGTTATTACTTTATATTGTATTACAGCATACTATATTGCAGTATATATTGTAATATCCGGTTATGTTATGATGATTAGATTGTTCATATTAAGCTTTAGAGCCTTTTGGCACACTCCGGCCTGCAGGAATTCATCGATTGCTGCCTCCTCCGAGGCGGTGAAAGCGACCTTCGGCGTAAACCCCCAAAGCCTAAACGCTAAACCCTACCGTTGATGATATAAGTCCCGGGGTTCCTTTAAAGGGACCTATATGGGTATCTTTAACGGTATCTACAGGATTTTGGGGTTTATGGGTTTAGGATTGATGATATAAACGCTGCTTTAGCTTAATGAACCTAGACTATGGCAAGTATGGCGTATTTCTTACAATGGGTAATGCAGGATCTGTATCATCAACAATAAACCCTAAACCCCTTTCACCCAGATCTGAAACTGGTGTTCTTTTGCATAGTTGCCGTCTGCCTTAAGCGTCGTCGAGGTTTAGGTTCAGGACAACGATCCAGCAAAACGGGGATGTGCTCTTTATTCCTTCTGCTTCTTCGTCACCAGCACTCTGATCTTGCGGCCCTCAACCAAAATCGAAAAACCCAAAACCCTAAACCCTAAACTGGCCCTAAACCCAAACCCCCAAACCCTAAACCCCGCAGAACCAGCTGTCCTCCCCTCACTTGCCCCCCCGAGCCTGCTCGCTCTGAAGATGCTGGAAGACATCGAAGAGCCGGACCTGAGTGGTGGCTTCCTGGAACTGCGGTTGATGATATAAATCCTGGGGCCCTTTTAAAGGGATCTATAAGGGTACCTTTAAGGGGTTCCTTTAAGGGATCTATAGGGTTTTAGGGTTTAGGGCTGATGATATAGATCCTGCATTACCTTAAGGATCCTAAACTACGGGATCAGGGATTTATGGTATATTCCTTACTATGGGTAATGCAGGATTTATACCATCAACCGTAGGGTTCCTGTTTCGCGAGGGTGTCCTTATATTGGGGATGCTCCTACTTATGGCTCTGCATGGGGATTCTTTATTTCCTGTGAACCAAACCTTGGGTACTGCCCTCATACAGTGACAGCCTTTGTTAAGCTACGATACAGGGCCTTAACAGTCTATATTATGAAAACTGTTAAATCCTGATTGGGGGCAGCATCCAGCCTTCACCTTCGAATGCAGGCCCAGCCAGGACCTGCACGCTAAACACCTCAACCCTGAATTCTAAACCCTTAAGCCGTAATGGCTACAGTACAATAGGTTTCTGATGCCCTAAACTTAGACTCTGAACCTCAAGCCCTATAACCCTACCCTTTAAACCAGGCCTGAACTGATGGTAGTTCCTGAAATTACGTATAAAACCAAAAACATGATGTTGTCTGATGGACAACATCCTGCGGTCGCTGAAGTATCTTAGACGATGGGAGTGTATCTTAGACGATGGGAGTTACCAAATACCCTAAACCCTAAACCCCTAAACTAAATCCGTAACACCTAAACGTCTCAACCCCTCAGCCCCTAAACCCCAAACCCTGAGCCCTCAGCCCTAAACCCCAAAACCCTTTTTTAGGCCCCATACAGCCCCCGAAACTGGAGGAAGTCGCCGAGCCAAGGCACCAGGCAGAGTAGAGTCGGCTTCGCGAGCACCTGACAACCCGAAACCCTGAGGCCCGACACGTTTAGGGGGTGTTTGGGGTTTAGGGTTTAGGGGTTAGGGTTGAGAGGTTTAGGGGTTTTTGGTTTAGGGGTTTAGGGTTTGGGGTTTTGGGATTTCGAGGTTTAGGGCTTACTTGGAGGTTCCTGGGTAGTTATAAGGGTTCCACACGAAACATCTCGAGTACTGCCCTGGCCACACGAAACCACACGAAACATCTCGAGTACTGCCCTGGCCACACGAAACCACACGAGATCCCTTTAAAGGGATCTAAAGGGATGCTATAAGGGTATAGGGTTTAGGGTTCATGGTAGCTGTAGGTGGAGTCACAAGACCCCCAATATGGGTTGTAATTATAGCTACCCTACTTATAGCTCCACTTATAACTACCCATGAACCTCCAAGTAGGGGTTTAGGGTTTGGGAGTTTAGGGTTTGGGGTTTGGGGATTTTGAGGTGGCGGGTTTATGTGCCTTCCCGATTACAAATCGGCAGCGAAATTATCGGGGGACGCAGGCACTTCAAGCAAACGCCTGGCTGGAAACCATTCAACTCTACATCAACATCAGAAGGCTTTGTTAGGCTTTGTTCAGGCCACACTGGGTATCGGGAACTCAAAGGGAAATTGAAACCGCAAACCCCTAAACCCGAAAAACTGACACGGTTTGGGTTTTCGGGTCTGCTTGCAGGGCCAGGAGACTTATAATGCAGATAGCTCCGTGTAGTTGCGGTTGTCGTACCAGATCTTGCAATATACTGTAGGAACCTGGTTAAGAAACCTGGGTCTTTATAAGGGTTCCCTTTACTGTATTTTGGGGCTATAGGACCAGAGTTTCTTAATCTGGTTCCTACATTATCTTTGCGTAATTCTCCTTGAGGCATACCCGGGATCCATCCAAAGTATACTCCTTAATCCTGCCACTGCAGCTGATGGAATAAGTCCTGCCTTGTCTATTCCAACAAGTGTACGTACTACGGGCAGTTGCCGTACTATTTGGGGGACCTAGGACCTAAAAGGCGATCCCAGTTTAGAGAACTTCCCTTATAGTTCCACAACTAGTTCTTACTTATGTAATGCAGGAGTTTGTCCGTGAGCCATATTTTTCGCACATGCGCACGGCGAGTGCTGTACTACTAGCCTGCGAAAATCCGCCAGGTCTATTGCTAAGCCTAAGTTGGCCCCAGAGAGCCCATTCCCAATTAAACCTTCCGTAACTCCTCATCCATCAACGGTAAATTGGGCTCGGTGGGCGTTCTAACTGCTCTGGAAAGTTGCGCTGCACATCTGTCGCAGGGCCGAGTCGAGCAGAACACGGGATTTAGGTCTTTCATGTAGAGTTTAGGGCTTAGGGTTGAGATTCTCTTTTGGTGGTTCCTTCTCTTCGTTATCGTTTAATATACCCCGAAACCCTATTCTAATTATTAAGGCCCCTGTATCCGCCGACCCTGCTGGGGCGGCGCCCAGAAGCTCTTGGATTCTTGCAGCATCTGGCCGACTCGCTCTTACTCGGGAATCTAGGCCGTCCCTCTATGACCAGCCCTCCCGGCACCACCCGATACCACTCGGCACCACGCGGCACTAGTCGGCTCCACAGGCTGTATTTTTGGTGGTATTTCAGTTGTAGTAGAGTAATTTTAAAGGCGCTCCAATGTCTGCCCCACCCCCTCCCGGCACTACCCGGCACCTCTCGGCACCACGCGGCACTACTCGGCTTTACAGGCTGTATTTTGGTGGTATTTCAGTTGTAGTAGAGTAATTTAAAGGCACTCCAATGTCTGCCCCACCCCCTATTTAAAGGCACTCCAATGTCTGCCCCACCCCCTCCCGGCACTACCCGGCACCTCTCGGCACCACGCGGCACTACTCGGCTTTACAGGCTGTATTTTGGTGGTATTTCAGTTGTAGTAGAGTAATTTAAAGGCACTCCAATGTCTGCCCCACCCCCTATTTAAAGGCACTCCAATGTCTGCCCCACCCCCTCCCGGCACTACCCGGCACCTCTCGGCACCACGCGGCACTCCTCGGCTTTACAGGCTGTATTTTGGTGGTATTTCAGTGGTAGTAGAGGCACCCCAATGTCTGCGGCACTACTCGGCACTACTCGGCTCCACAAACTGTAGATTTTGGTGGTATTTGGTGGTATTTCTGTGTTAGTAGAGTAATTTAAAGGCACCCCAATGTCTGCCTGACCCCTTCCCGGCCCCACTCGGCACCACGCGGCACTACTCGGCACTACTCGGCTCCACAAACTGTAGATTTTGGTGGTATTTCTGTAATAGTAGAAAAATTTAAAGGCACCCCAATGTCTGCCTGACCCCTTCCCGGCCCCACTCGGCACCACGCGGCACTACTCGGCTCCACAAACTGTAGTATTAGTAGAGTAATTTAAAGGCACCCCAAGGTCTGCCTGACCCCTTCCCGGCCCCCACTCGGTACCACGCGGCACTACTCGGCACTACTCGGCTCCACAAACTGTAGATTTTGGTGGTATTTCTGTATTAGTAGAGTAATTTAAAGGCACCCCAATGTCTGCCTGACCCCTTCCCGGCCCCACTCGACACCACTCGGCACTACTCGGCTCCACAAACTGTAGATTTTGGTGGTATTTCTGTATTAGTAGAGTAATTTAAAGGCACCCCAATGTCTGCCTGACCCCTTCCCGGCCCCACTCGGCCCTACTACTCGGCACTACTCGGCTCCACAAACTGTAGATTTTGGTGGTATTTCTGTATTAGTAGAGTAATTTAAAGGCACCCCAATGTCTGCCTGACCCCTTCCCGGCCCCCACTCGGTACCACGCGGCACTACTCGGCACTACTCGGCTCCACAAACTGTAGATTTTGGTGGTATTTCTGTATTAGTAGAGTAATTTAAAGGCACCCCAATGTCTGCCTGACCCCTTCCCGGCCCCACTCGGCACCACTCGGCACTACTCGGCTCCACAAACTGTAGATTTTGGTGGTATTTCTGTATTAGTAGAGTAATTTCGGCACTACTCGGCCTACTCGGCTCCAAACTGTAGATTTTGGTGGTATTTCTGTATTAGTAGAGTAATTTAAAGGCACCCCAATGTCTGCCTGACCCCTTCCCGGCCCCACTCGGCACCACTCGGCACTACTCGGCTCCACAAACTGTAGATTTTGGTGGTATTTCTGTATTAGTAGAGTAATTTAAAGGCACCCCAATGTCTGCTTGACCCCTTCCCGGCCCCACTCGGCACTACTTGGCACTACTCGGCACTACTCGGCTCCAGAAACTGTAGATTTTGGTGATATTTCTGATTAGTAGAGTAATTTAAAGGCACCCCAATGTCTGCCTGACCCCTTCCCGGCCCCCACTCGGCACCACGCGGCACTACTCGGCACTACTCGGCTCCACAAACTGTAGATTTTGGTGGTATTTCTGCATTAGGAGAAATTCCCGGCACCACCCGATACCACTCGGCACCTAGTCGGCTCCACAGGCTGTATATTTTGGTGGTATTTCAGTTGTAGTAGAGTAATTTTAAATGCACTCCAATGTCTGCCCCACCCCCTCCCGGCACTACCCGGCACCTCTCGGCACCACGCGGCACTACTCGGCTTTACAGGCTGTATTTTGGTGGTATTTCAGTTGTAGTAGAATAATTTAAAGGCACTCCAATGTCTGCCCCACCCCCTATTTAAAGGCACTCCAATGTCTGCCCCACCCCCTCCCGGCACTACCCGGCACCTCTCGGCACCACGCGGTCTTTACAGGCTGTATTTTGGTGGTATTTCAGTTGTAGTAGAGTAATTTAAAGGCACTCCAATGTCTGCCCCACCCCCTCCCGGCACTACCCGGCACCTCTCGGCACCACGCGGCACTACTCGGCTTTACAGGCTGTATTTTGGTGGTATTTCAGTGGTAGTAGAGGCACCCCAATGTCTGCGGCACTACTCGGCACTACTCGGCTCCACAAACTGTAGATTTTGGTGGTATTTGGTGGTATTTCTGTATTAGTAGAGTAATTTAAAGGCACCCCAATGTCTGCCTGACCCCTTCCCGGCCCCACTCGGCACCACGCGGCACTACTCGGCACTACTCGGCTCCACAAACTTATTAGTAGAGTAATTTAAAGGCACCCCAAGGTCTGCCTGACCCCTTCCCGGCCCCCACTCGGTACCACGCGGCACTACTCGGCACTACTCGGCTCCACAAACTGTAGATTTTGGTGGTATTTCTGTATTAGTAGAGTAATTTAAAGGCACCCCAATGTCTGCCTGACCCCTTCCCGGCCCCACTCGGCACCACTCGGCACTACTCGGCTCCACAAACTGTAGATTCTGTATTAGTAGAGTAATTTAAAGGCACCCCAATGTCTGCCTGACCCCCGGCCCCACTCGGCACTACTTGGCACTACTCGGCACTACTCGGCTCCATAGATTTTGGTGGTATTTCTGTATTAGTAGAGTAATTTAAAGGCACCCCAATGTCTGCTGACCCCTTCGGCCCCCACTCGGACCTCGGCACTACTCGGCACTACTCGGCTCCACAAACTGTAGATTTTGGTGGTATTTCTGTATTAGTAGAGTAATTTAAAGGCACCCCAATGTCTGCCTGACCCCTTCCCGGCCCCACTCGGCACCACTCGGCACTACTCGGCTCCACAAACTGTAGATTTTGGTGGTATTTCTGTATTAGTAGAGTAATTTAAAGGCACCCCAATGTCTTCCCCCCCCACTCGGCACTCGGCCCCCCTGACCCCCGGCCCCACTCGGCACTACTTGGCACTACTCGGCACTACTCGGCTCCAGAAACTGTAGATTTTGGTGGTATTTCTGTATTAGTAGAGTAATAAAGGCACCCCTGTCTGCCTGACCCCTTCCCGGCCCCCACTCGGCACCACGCGGCACTACTCGGCACTACTCGGCTCCACAAACTGTAGATTTTGGTGGTATTTCTGTATTAGTAGAGTAATTTAAAGGCACCCCAATGTCTGCCTGACCCCTTCCCGGCCCCACTCGGCACCACTCGGCACTACTCGGCTCCACAAACTGTAGATTTTGGTGGTATTTCTGCATTAGTAGAGTAATTAATTTAAAGGCACGCGGCACTACTCGGCTCCAGAAACTGTAGATTTTGGTGGTATTTCTGTATTAGTAGAGTAATTTAAAGGCACCCCAATGTCTGCCTGACCCCTTCCCGGCCCCACTCGGCACCACTCGGCACTACTCGGCTCCACAAACTGTAGATTTTGGTGGTATTTCTGTATTAGTAGAGTAATTTAAAGGCACCCCAATGTCTGCCTGACCCCTTCCCGGCCCCACTCGGCACTACTTGGCACTACTATTTCTGTATTAGTAGAGTACTTTAAAGGCACCCCAATGTCTGCCTGACCCCTTCCCGGCCCCACTCGGCACCACTCGGCACTACTCGGCTCCACAAACTGTAGATTTTGGTCACTCCTCGGCACCAGAGGCCGTCCTCGCTTGCATTATGCTTTGTATTTGAATTTTTTTTTGGCAGCAAACTGTAGATTTTGCTGGTTTTTCTGTATTAGTAGAATAATTTAAAGGCACGACAATGTCTGCCTGACCCCTTCCCGGCCCCACTCGGCACCACGCGGCACTCCCCGGCACTACTCGGCTCCACAAACTGTAGATTTTGGTGGTATTTCTGTATTAGTAGAGTAATTTAAAGGCACCCCAATGTCTGCGGCACTACTCGGCACTACTCGGCTCCAGAAACTGTAGATTTTGGTGATATTTCTGATTAGTAGAGTAATTTAAAGGCACCCCAATGTCTGCCTGACCCCTTCCCGGCCCCCACTCGGCACCACGCGGCACTACTCGGCACTACTCGGCTCCGGAAACTGTAGATTTTGGTGGTATTTCTGTATTAGTAAAGTAATTTAAAAGCACCCCAATGTCTGCCTGACCCCTTCCCGGCCCCACTCGGCACCACGCGGCACTACTCGGCACTAGTCGGCTCCACAAACTGTAGATTTTAGTGGTATTTCTGTATTAGTAGAGTAATTTAAAGGCACCCCAATGTGGCCTGACCCCTTCCCGGCCCCCACTCGGCACCACGCGGCAATACTCGGCACTACTCGGCTCCACAAACTGTAGATTTTGGTGGTATTTCTGTATTAGTAGAGTAATTTAAAGGCACCCCAATGTCTGCCTGACCCCTTCCCGGCCCCACTCGGCACCACTCGGCACTACTCGGCTCCACAAACTGTAGATTTTGGTGGTATTTCTGTATTAGTAAGTAATTTAAAGGCACCCCAATGTCTGCCTGACCCCTTCCCGGCCCCACTCGGCACTACTTGGCACTACTCGGCACTACTCGGCTCCACAAACTGTAGATTTTGGTGGTATTTCTGTATTAGTAGAGTAATTTAAAGGCACCCCAATGTCTGCCTGACCACTCCCGGCCCCACTCGGCACCACTCGGCACTACTCGGCACTACTCGGCTCCACAAACTGTAGATTTTGGTCACTCCTCGGCACCAGAGGCTGTCCTCGCTTGCATTATGTTTTGTATTTGAATCTTTTTTTGGCAGTGGTAGTAGATTCATTTGAAGGCAATCCAATGTCTGGCCCACTCGTTTTCGGCACTGGTATTTCAGTGGTACTCCAGTATTTGAAGGCACCCCACGTCTGCCTGTTTTCTTCCCGGCACTACTCGGCCCTAGTCGGCCCTATGCGGCAGTCTTCGGTACGACCGGCTGCTCGGTTGCTTGTTCCTTTGTATGTTGGTGGTACTGCCCTGGTAGTAGAGTGATTTCAAGGCACCCCAATGTCTGCCCGACTTTTTCCGGCACTACTATTGTGACGGCCCCACGCGGCCTCACGCAACCCGCCGGCTATTCAGTGGGACTGCCCTCAGCTGTGTCTGGGTTGGTTGCCAGCTACATGTTCGCGGTGTCCATCGCTGCTCGAAATTACCGACATCGCTGTCTGGCTCGTTTGCCCTTGCGTTTTTGTTGTCTCGCGCGTTTCAAGACTACACCCTTTGCAACGTGCCTGCTGGGTGGTCGCCCCTGTGCTCGACCATTAACATTCACGGCGGCGGTCTTGGCGAGAACTTTGCCATCTGTAACTGGGAACCGGTGCGGACATCCTTGCTTGCGGCCATCGACGTGTCCATTTGTGATGCTGGACTTGATCCTTTTCCGACAGTGTGGACACGTGTACGTGTGCCGCTCAGCTGCACTTGGAATGACTTTACCATTTTTCACTGTGGCGCTAAACCCTATAGACTCTAAACTCTAATGCGCCCCGCAGTTCCTTCCTAGAGGCCGTACTTTCCGCGAAAGGCTTTCCGCAATCTCTGCTTTCTATGACGTTTAGAGTTTAGGGTTTAAGGTTTGGGTTTAGGGTTTACGGTTTAGGGTTCAGGGCTTAGCGTTTAGGGTTTAGGATCTAGGGTTTAGGGTTTAGGTTTTGGGTTTAGGGTTTAGGGTTTAGGGTTTAAGGTTTAGACCTCTTTCAGGACTCCAAACTCTACCCCGCAAAACCTGAAGCCTACACCCGCATATAACCCTTGAAGAAACCCTCGAAAAGGAGAGATTATGATACCCTTAACGTTCAACCCTGACACCCCATAGAACGCTTAAAGGAGACCTAAACCCTAAATTCAGATAATGCCCTTTCAAAGGAACCCAAAACCCTGAACCCCGAATCCAAATAGCACCCCTCCAGTCGAACATAAAACTCTGAACCCTGAATCCTAATAGTACCCCTTTAAACAAACCCCTTACCCTGAACCGTAGATCCTAGTGGTACCCCTTTAACGGAACCCTCGACAGAAACCCCACAAAAGAGCGTCCTAAAAAACGAGTTTAACCCGTCCTAACGGACGACTTTAACCCGTCCTAACGGACGAGTTAACCCGTCCTAACGGACGAGTTTTAACCCGTCCTAACGGACGAGTTTGAGCCCGTCCTAACGGACGAGTTTTTCCTAATCTTACCTGAATCTGAAATCTGAAAAAAACCCTGGGCAAGCCGATCCGGGCGAGCCCTCTCAACCCTGAGCAAGCCCATCCAAGCGAGCCCCGAAAATAACCCTGGGCAAGCCCATCCAGGCGAGCCCTCAAAATCCTGGGCAAGCCCCTCCAGGCGAGCCCGAATCCCCCCAAACCAACCTGAACAAGCCCATCCCCCCCGAGCAAGCTGACCCACTGGGCTTCCCGGCCAAGGACCAGCCGAATGAAGCTCGCCGCCACATGACATGGGATGATTTAAGGAAGTAGCCGTCAGTAGCAGCAGCAGCAGCAGGGGGAGTAGTGGCGGGTTATGCAGTAGTCCTCGGTCCTAGTAGCAGCAGTACTAGTAGCAGTAGTCGTCTAAGTAATCGTGACAGTGGCAGAGGTCACTACGCTCCCGTGCACGGGATCTTGCGGGACAGAAGGGTCGGCGGCACTGGCGGTAGCCATTAAATAAGGTTTTCGAGTACAGGGTTGCGGGTTGCCATAATCATTTGTACAAGGGTCACTACTGCATCGGTCCCTGTAAAGGACTTCCTACCTTGAGGCCTCAAGTTCAGGGTCTAGGTTCCGGGGCATCAGATTTCTATACTGAACTTTGAACCCTAGCAAAAATTATAACTTTAGCTGTTTCTTAGGGATTCTAATAACCAAAACTTAACAATTTTTCTAAGTACCCCTAAGGATTAAAGTTTAACGAATTGAAGGACCTTGCTGGAGAAACCCGCAGCTGCGTCGGCCCTTGTCGTCTCGCCAGAGCCTCTAAACCGCCACCCAGACCCCTGCGAGGATTTGAAAAGCAGATCCCTGAAGCGGGCTCATATAAAGCACCCTTTGGCAATTTCATATACCCTAAGGCCCCAAAGTAGTTCCCTTTTTGGGGTTCATATATAGAATCCTAAAAGGTAATCCCAAAAAGGAACTACTTTGGGGCCTTTGGTAATATAGCGTCCCAAGTTAGGCTAGGGGATCTTCTTTGCAGATCCTCCTGGGGATCTGGGTAGTCCGCCGGGATCGCAACAAAAGCACCCGGAGTTGCTTGAATGCTTGGATCTGCTGCAAATCAGCTGATCGCGCACAGCACTGCTGTCACCACCGTGTACAAACCCATGCCGCTACCAAACATTACCCTAAACCCTGAACCCACTGAGCCCTTAAAATCACCCTGAACCTCGTTTGAACCCTAGAACATCACCATGAAGTCTAAACTCTAAACCCTTTGTGCCCGGAAACATCCTGAACCCCTAAACCCTAAACCCTAAACCGTCTACAACTACACTCAATCCTTGCAACCGATTCCCCAAACCCTGCAAGTCAAACCCCTAATCTCCCCAAACAAAATCACTCCCTAAACATACTATACTGAACTTAGAACCCTAGCAAAAATTACAATTTCAACGTTGCTTAGGGATTATAATAACCAAAAGTTAAAAAAAAATATTTCTAAGTACCCCTATGCATAGATAGCCCCAAACTACTGAGCGGACTCTGCGCCAGTTCGATGGAGGGAGTGCCTCAGTTTCCGAGCTCACAAGCAAATAAACTCAACTTTTCTGTTTCAAGGATGGTAAAATTGGGGTACGGCCGGTTTAGGGTTTGGGGTTTAGGGTTTAGGGTTTAGGGGTTGAGGGGTTTAGGGTTTATGGTTCCCCATGCACAGTCTATAATAGGAAAATTATTAAGGTCCTTATATAGCTATATTATGAATATTATCCAACTGTTACTGAGTGGCGGCAGTACCCAAAGTAAAATAGTATACTCGCCCACAAACCGCAGTTTAACCTGGACACCAAAAGCATGTGGAGTAACAGCCTTTATAGGTCATGGGTCATTCTTTTACCGGGAGTTTAGGTAAGGTGCATGAGTACAATGGCCCAACACCTAGAAGCCTACTGTATAAAAGGTACTATTCTACCTACTTTTGGGAGTTTAGGTAAGGTGCATGTGCTCCTCCACGGTGTTGCGCGTGACGAAGCGCCACACGGAGACATCTTTGCGGGTCCTGGGTTGAGGGCTTAAGGGGGTTAGGGTTTAGGGGTTGTGACTTAAGGGGTCAGGGTTTAGGGTTTAGGGTTAAGCCTTCCAAAGTTTAGAGCTTGCAGTCTTCGGGTAGCACTGGAACTTACGCTACTTCTTAGTCTCTTGGTAGAATATCATACTCCCGGTCCAGCGGGCACCTCCCACGAAGACCCAGCGGAACACCCCAGACCCCACACCCTAAAGCCCTAAACCACGAAAGCCCTGAACCCCGAAAAATATTCAAAACCCCTAGACCCTCAACACCTAAACCCCTAAACCCCTAAAACCCTGAACCCTAAACCCCTAAACCCCTAAACCCTAAGCCCCTAAACCCTAAACCCCTACACCCCTAAAACCCTGAATCCTAAACCCTAAACCCCTAAACCCTAAACTCCGATACCCCTAAACCCCCCAAAAGCCCAGAATGCTCCTCAACTCCTAAGAACGGCCTAGGGTTGAGGATTTAAGATTTATAGGCTTCAGGGTTTAGGGTTTGGGGTTTGGGGTTTATGGGGCTTAGGGTTTGGGGCTTATAGAGTTTAGGGCTTAGGGTTTAGGGTTTGGGGTTTGGGGTTTGGGGTTTATAGGGTTTAGGGCTTGGGGTTTGGGGTTTGGGGTTTACAGGGTTTAGGGTTTAGGGTTCGGGGTTTAGGGTTTAGGCTTAAGTCTCGACCCTCAACATCCAAAAAATTTCTGCTGACATGGCTCTGGCCGATGCGCCTCACGCGACCGAGAGCCTGCCTTTCATAGGCCGTGGCAGTCGCAACCGTTTCGGCGTTCATGGGATGCACCTTAGAATCGGGATTCCGAAGAGGGGGTTTAAGGGGTTGGGAGTTAGGGGTGTTTGCCGTTTTTAGAGGTTTCGGGCTTAGAGTTACGGCTTAGTTCAGTCAGTGAGATTATGAACACGTTAACTTACGCGTATTTACTGAGTAGAGATGCCTTGTTCATAACCCTAGCTACTAGGTCGCATGATCCTGTCAGTAGAGTCGAGGATGCGTGGCTTAGATTTGGGCTTCGGGGCTGACATTGTATTGGCTTCTATGTTAGGTGTCTTGGAGTCGATTCTGGAAGTTTGGATTTAAGAAGTTTACAAACATGCTCCAGCAGACCCTGCTTACCCTCTCGGAAATCCATCATCTGAGTGACTGCCGATATGGAGGTTTCCGAAAACAGGGGACCCTAAAATAGCACGCACCCCAAATGGTAGGATCCGTATTCAAAGGACACCAACATGAGGTACCCCCAACTTTCGACAACTCTCATGTCTCTTATACAAATCCGGATCTTAGAACAAGGTTTTGGGGCATATTATACTCTAGGTATAATACGGCACCCCCCAAATAGAATAGGTAACTACTCAGGGCCCTATATTACATAAGTCCAGATCTCCAACCCTGAACCTCGTTAGGGCTCGAAGACTCACGGCCCGGGTCACCACTGACAGAGGGCTCTTGGCATAAATGAAAGAAACTGACATTTACTGTATGTAAATACATGCGAATGTATAAGCAACTGAAGAATTTGAGCAAATTCGTTCCTATACATCTGTGTAAACATGTATACAGGAGTGAGGAAAGAGTTGGAGGGAGAGAGAGAGAGAGAGAGAGAGAGAGAGAGAGAGAGGCAGAGAGAGAGAGAGAGAGACAGAGAGAGAGAGAGAGAGAGAGGCAGAGAGAGGCAGAGAGAGTCAGAGAGAGACAGAGAGAGACAGAGAGAGCACGAGCAAGAGAGCAGGAGAGACAGAGAGACAAAAGAGAGAAAGAGAGACAAAAGAGAGAAACAGAGCGAGAGAGGTTTACATGTACATATATCTTTATGTACGCACATACACGTATGTTTGTGGACACATATGCATGTGTATGCGCATGCTCCATACTCTATCTGGTCTAGGAGGCCTATTGACTCACGGTCGAAACTAGGAACAGGAAACCTAAACTACTGAAACCTAGCTTCAGCACGGGCCTTAAGAATTAGACCGTAGTGCCCTACCCTACACCCTAAATCTTTTCAGAGTTTTGCCCACTTTTTGAAAACGCACGAAACCTGTTATACTTTGGTAGTCCTCTACATGAGGGTCCCCTTTTTAGGTCCCAGAAAAAAACGCGGAAAATGTTGTTTTATTAAGTGTTATTTTTTATCTCTATTGTCACTTTTGAGGACTCTGCTCTTGCTCCTGCGTGGGCTTTTGCACCTGCCTTGCTACGTCTGTTGCTCTCGCTCCTGCGCCTGCTCTTGCTCTTGCTGTTGCTCCTGCTCTTCCTCCTGCTTTGGCTCTTACTCTTGCTATTGCTCTTACTCCAGCTCTTGCTCCTGCCTTTGTTCTTGCTTTTCTTCTTGCTCTTACGTTTGCTCTTGCTCCTGCTGTTGCTCCGGACCCCGTCAGAGAGGATTGGTCCCAAAGTGTTTTAATTATTGGGGTGGTGTTTTCTTCATAGTGTAAGGGACTAAACTCTAAACCCGACACCCCTAAACTTATGGCTTCGACCGCCCAGTTACTGTGGGTGGGCGGCGCCTAACTTCAATGGCCTGATTTTTGCTTCAAACCTCAGCACTGGCCTTGCACGCCCTCAACATTACCGAAGGCACCTATTCCTGCCATGCCCGGTGAGTGTTGATGGTCATAAGGCCTGACTATACGCTTCGACCTAAACCCGGATGAGAACCCCTAAACCCGAACCCTATAAACCCCTAGACCGCAAAATCAAAGCCCCTATCCCGTCAACCCCAAACCCTAAACCCGAAACCCTGCAACCCTACACCCCTGAACCGTGAACAACCGTAAACCCCAAACGTTAAACCTGGAACCCCATACCCTAAACCGCAAACCCTGAACCCGCAGCCCCCAAGGCCCCAAGGTTGATAATATCAATCCCCCATTACCCATCATAAGGTTCTCATACTCATAGTCTAGGGTCATCCGGGTAACGCAGGAATCATATCATCAACCCCTAAACACTGAATAAACCCTAAACCCCAAACGCTGAACCCTAAATCTAAACCGTAAACCCCAAACCCCGAACCCTAAACCGTAAACCCCGAACCCTAAACCCTAAACCCCAAACCCCGAACCCTAAACCCTAAAGGCCGAGGAACGAAGAGAACGTGGCTTGCCGAGGTGAGATTCGTCCCCGAAGCCGCCCGCTGGAGACTCAGCACCTGGGCTCAGTCTCCTAGTGTTTTTGGGGCTAAGTAACCCCTCAACCCTGGGTTCAATTAAGGAATACCTAGGGCCCCTTTAAGGGATCTATAAGGGATCTATAGGGTTTAGGGTTTAGGGGGCTCCAATATCCCTTAATTAAGGAATATTCCTTAAATTATAGTAGGATCCCTTATATGGTTTAAGGAATATTCCTTAACTAAGGGATATTGGAGTCTCTGGGTACCAGGGTAGGGCTCCTTCAAGGGGTCCCTAGAGGGCCCCTTAAAGGCTAGGATGCCCAGTAACCCAGGAATAAAAAGGCCTCCCTTTTTGGTATTGGGTAACTTTATAAGGAACCTAGGGCTACAAAAAAGGAATAAGGGTACTACTGGGCATCCTAGAAGGGATCTATACTATGAAGGCACGGGGTTTAGGGTTTAGGGATTAGAGTTTTGGGGCTTCACCTGTGGTTAAGGGGTTTAGGGTTACGGGGTCTAGGTTGACCCAGAGAGAGGAAAAAGGCTTCGCGCGGGCCCCTTTAGCATTCCGAGACGAGCTCAGATTGGGGTGTAGGGATCCAAAACCTACCGTTTTAAGGGCTCTACCCTCTAATTAAGGGTTCATTCCTAGGGTTTTGAAGAGTTTAAGGGTTTAGGGTTTGGGGTTTTTAGGGCTTCAAGGTTTCTGGAGTTTAAAGGTTACCTTAACCCTGAAGATCCTGCCTTTCTCAGGACATCTACATATTGGTGGTTGTCAAAATTAGGGTCCCTTTTTGGATCCTTTTTATAGTACGGCACCTAATATCTAGGGTACCCAATAAAGGACCCTAATGTTGACCACCAGTACTAGGATGCCCAGTAACCTAGGAATAAAACGGCCTCTCTTTTTGGTATTGGGTAACTTTATAAGGAACCTAGAGCTACAAAAAAGGAATAAGGGTACTACTGGGCATCCCAGTATATAAGGTATGGCGGAAGGTTTCTTGGGGTCCAGGCCGGGCTTAGGCTTCGTTGCCTGAAGGTCTCCCCAAAGGCTACCGAAATAGGGCCCCAAAAAAGCACATAAGCATACATTTGGATAGTGATATCCCATATAAACCCCCCTTATAATGGAGCCCAATACGGTAGGGATATCCCCGTAAAATGCTCATGCTTATGTGCCTTTTGGGTCCCTAACTTAAATCCAAGGGTAAAAGGATGGACCCTTAATAAGGACCCCTAGGTATATACCCTTACTACAGCTATTATATACACATTATATAGCCCATCATAGGGTGGGAGGTCCCCATTAAGGGTCCATCCTTTTCCCTTAAACCACCTAAACCCCCAAACCTTTAAACCCTAAACCCTAAACCCCTAAACCCTATACCCTTATAGAATCCCTATAGATCCCTTTAAAGGGATTAAAGTGTTTTTGGGTCCTTAATGAAAGCATCCTTTGGAGGCGAATTGCAGCCCAAGGCCTCCGGGCGGGCGGCAGAAAAGAGCACGTTTAGGGCTCTGGGAGTTGAGATGGTTTTTAGGGTTCAGGGCATAAAGGGCTTCAGGGTTTAGGGCTTTAGGAACTTAGGGTTTAGGGCTTAGGTGGGTTTAGGGTGTAGGGTGTTTGGGGCTACTTTGTTTCAGGCTTCATTGAAGGGGCCCAGAGAGTGCGATTATCTTGGGGTTCCCTTGAGGGGTCTATAGAATTCAAGAAGGGCTCCTTTGAGTTATGGGGTCTAGACTAGAGGACTGTTGCAGGACCCCCATAGTAGCTTATAGTAACCCTTGCGGTATCCCATCCTTGAACCCTACTATTTGGGACTCGGCCTGCCAGGTCCTTCACATGGTTTAGGGTTTAGGGGTTGCAGCAACTTCAGTTAAGCAATAATCAGGAGCAGCAGCACCAGGACATAAGGGACGTTCTTGCCCGTCTCCTCCTGAAGATCAGGGTGGTTTTGGGAATCCGGGCATAGGCTCGCGGCTAAGGCGGCTAAGAGTTTCCTTAACCTACCAGAACCGACATTGTTGTAGGGTCCCTACAAGTCCCGTGTTAGAGTCTGTAGTAAGCGCACACAAAAGCTAGGTTTTGGTAGGTTCAGTTAGGAGTTAGGGTTTAGGGCGCGGGGCTTTTTGGGCTTAGGATTTAGGGTTACTGAATTGCAGGTGGGCTGAGCAAGAACTATTTTACCCATATGGTGGCCTTCATAGCCAAAGGGCGTCGAAATGCAGCACAGTATCCGCCAAATGAACGTGCGCCCCTCCTAAACCTTAAAACCCGAAACCTCAAAACATTAAACCCCAAAACACGAGGGTCTTCGACGGAAGCTGTACATTAAGGAGTTGACCTCACAGGGACCCGATTCCAGCCATTCATGCAAACGTCATAGAACCAACACAGCATGTCTTCTTGAACCCATGAATTGAGAACTAAGCCAAGCCTCTATGAACTTCCCCACTTCCCCAAACCCTTAACCTTCTAGAAACTCTCTTTCACCCAAAAATTGCCCTCAGTACCTAACTCAAACCCTAAACCTGAAACACCAAAACAGCACTAAGTAAGAGCACCGGTCAGCCGTGGAATCGGCTTGAAACCGCAAAACCCTGAATCAAGGAATAGACCTTACACTCTAGGGCCTTAACATTATGATTTAAGGTATATTCCGAAACTCCGATATTCTCTAAACCCTCAAGAGCCTTAAACCCTAAACCCAAAGGGTTTCGGACTCTAAACCCACAAGAGACGATGAACGTCCTGGAATCTGCGAAGCACCTGGCCATCCTCACGACTGAGCTTTGTTGCAGGCCCACGCTTGGCATTGCCAACGTGCAGGAAGTTGATGCCGTGATCCTTGCGTCTGTGGGGTTTAGGGTTTAGAGTGGAGGGTTTGGGGTTTAGGATGATGGTGTGGTCCTTGCGTCGTCGGGGTGTGGGTTCAAAGCGCTGGGGACCCTGAACCCTGATACTCTCACACCCTAGACCCTAAACCCCAAACCCAAAACCCCATATAACCTTTACATGCCCTAGACCCCTTACCCCGAAACTCCCAAAGCCACCGCAGGTCCTGCAGAGCATGGCAGACCTTCACCTGGCTTTGGGAGTGTTAGGTTTAGGGTTCGAGTTTAAGGGTCTAGGGTTCTGCTCTTCCGGCTTTTCTTTCGATTTAAGGGATTGTTTTGGTGGAAGGGCTTATAAGCAGCGGTTCATTTTCTTTGAAGTTGTTGGCCTCGGCACGTGGGATCGTCCACTGCTGTCCAGGCGATATCCACGTGGCTTTCGTGCCGGTCGACTGCATTTGATGTGCTCCTGGCGTCGGCGGTGGTGGCGACTTCATCATCGTCCGGATCTTCGCAGGAGCCGGACGTTTGCCACTGCCCTTTGGACCGCCATCCTTCCCAGCGGGCGACTCACCGGAGGTGTCTTTGGCCCTGGCGCTGCTGGCGACTCGTACTGTAATGAACCCAAAGCTCCTGTTCTGGTCATGAAGGCCCCTCTACGATGGTTTTGGTCGGCTGCCTCCCGTGCGACTGTGTGCTACGGTTGGGAACTCAGGCTTAGGAACCGGGTCCTGGGTTCGGGGGTTCAAGATGTTGGGCTTAGGGCTGGGGTTAAAGGATTTTGGGCCTAGGGCTGGGGTTTAGGGAGCGACCAGGTCGAAACACAACCAGACGGAGAAAATACATCCACACGGTGGAAGAAACAACTGAGCCATTTTTGTGGGTTGGCCCAAACGGGAGAAGCCACAGCTGGTGTTGCGGTGTCTTTATAAGTTTGGACATGACCTTCAGACAATCCACGGTACGGCCTAGAGGCTTCAGCACCAAAGCTAGATAATAATGGTTCTGATTCGCACAATCTCTTTGCGCCCTGGCACGAATACAGAATATGATAGACTAATGGATATAACATGTGTACAATATAACTTCGGCGTTAGTCAATACTTGGTATGACCCTTTTGTTTGCAAGGTTTCTGCTAGATAGGTGCGAAGGGCTTGCAGGCAATACTTGACATGATTGGTCGTGTTAATATGGTTCTGTCATTAAAGCTTTTACCAATTCACTAACCCCTTAACATTAACAAGAGCAAATCCCCATACTCCAAAGCCCCCAGAATCCCAGAACCCCAAACCCTCATCAAACCCCAAACCCCAACACCCATGAAGCTTTCGAAGAGAACCTCCCGAAAGAACCACTCAAAGGAACCGTTGACGGAAGCCTTTACACATACATGATATACAGACATTCTCTGAAGCTTCAACCTAAGAAACCCTATCAACCCCAAAAGGAACCCTAGAAGAAACCCAACTTCCCGGAAACGAGCCTCCAGATCTGCCCACTGCACGAAGATCAAAGCCTTGGCCGTGGAATCCTGGGCCATCGGCTTCTTAAACGCTTCCTTTTCTGGAAAGCTTCCTGAAAGGGATCCTTTCAGGGCTCCTTTCAGAGATTTACGCGGATTCTATACAGGTTGCGGGTTTAGGGTTCAGCTGCTAAATGGGAGCCTGAATATTTGGAAAAGGCTTCGTAGGAGTTCCCCGTAAGGTTCTGTAGGGTTTTCAAAAGCGTTCCAAGAAACGAGGGTTAACCCGTAGAACCGGGCTTGTGGGTAGATATGCTATGGGCTCTATTTTTCTGAGGGCAACTGTTAGTAAAACGAATCTGTTCATTTACTTATTTGCATACTTATTTATTTACTTGTTTTGCGTATATTATTACATATGTAATATGTACTGATTATTGAATACATTGCTTGGCCCCGGGCTTAGAGTATTGGCTTTAAGGTTTCGTAATTTGGGCTTAGGGTTTAGGCTTCCACTACTTATGAGGTTTTTGGACTTAGGATAGCTATCGGCATGGTTATGTGTTGGGTTGGGGTGCTGAGTTTACGGCTTCCGGTTCAGGATGTAAGGAACTCTGTTAAAGCTGGTGAAGGAGCTCAATTTCAACTACCGTAGCAGGGATCTATAATAGATGAGATGCTTCCTTATGATGGCAAACGAAATCAAATCCCTTAACGAGAGCCCAGTTATTGTTTCGGGTGCTGGCTTTCGGCTACCGGGCAGAGTTCGGGTCCCAACCCCTGCTCCCTAAACCCGAATCCCCAAATCCCAAACCCGCAAATCCGAGACCCTGAAAGCCTAAAAGTTTCAACACCATCAGCCTGACTTATCTCGAACATCTGGAGCACATAGGTTTCTACAGCGAAATATCTCCCAAAAGTGGCGCTGTAGCTTCCATGGAGAAATCATCTCTGGCGCCTGCGCACGGATCTCCCGAAGTTTGGCAGCCACGGCGTTGAGCTTGGAGCCGTGCCTTTTCCAGGCCTGCGATCTGGTGTTCAATGTTTCCAAGTCTGTTGCGAGTGGGGTTCAGTTGTGTGGTACTACGCGTGGCTGGATAACAGTCGAGCTGGGCCAGGCATCTTCTGCATTCCCTGGATTCGCTGGTCTTTTCTGAGGCACGTTGGCTCCAAGGGGTGGGCTTAGGATTTGGGTTTTAGGATTTGGGGTTTAGCGTAAACTGTGTCAGAGGATTTTGTCTGGAGGAGACTGAGACACGCAGGCTCGAATGCGAAAGACCTGTGAGTTTAAGGCTAAACCAATTGGACACGTGGCTGCAGAATGTGGAGTGGGTCGAGAGGAGATGGCTACGCCTTGGCTCAGGTTTGATGCTTCGGCTTTCAAACCTCAAGTGCTGAGTTTGTCAGCAGGCGCAACGGCTGCACAGATTATGCCAGGAAGGCCCAGCCGTTGTCCCGAATTTCAGAGCCAAACCACTTACCTACCGGCTAGCACAACCGTGTTTCTCGTTTGTGCCACTGTCGAAGAGAAGTTGGCAGGCCTGCAACAGCTTTTTTCGGAACATGTACTGTCGTGCTTTCATATCGCAGTCGAATGGAACCTGTTCAATCCTGCCTTCCACCCTTCTTCACAAGGCCACTTCAGACTGACATCTGCAAAATGCCGTGAATGCAGAACCTAATCTCCACAAGCCGGCCCTCCAGCACTTCGAGAGTGAGCCACCTCACAAGGCCTGGAGGCTTCTGGCAAGCCAGGAAAGTGCCCAACTTGATCTCCCTCTTGTACGACTCATAAGCGACATGCCATCCCACACCGTCGTCGGAGGACAAGATCCGAAAAGAAGCCGTAGGTGCCGCATCAAACGTGCCCCGCCTCCTTGCGAACGAGAAGCCCTGAAGATAAAGCCAGAAATGCGGAAGGAACCACCGCACCCGCCCTCTCCGTAGGGTGCGCACATGGCCGCTGCGAGCCATCGAGCGGACACAACGAGCATCTATGCTCAAATCTGCCTCCGCGGTCCCAGAATCACAGCCACCCAATAGCCCAGAAAGGGGCCCCGCCCCCCGCCATTGCTGTAGCGACTCCAGAGAGAGTGAAGCACATCAGTGCTGTGTTCTCCATGTGATCGGATTTTGATGAGCCATTCCAGGGAGTCGTCTTCCTTGTCACCCCAGCTCCGGAGGGTTTTTTGAAGCGCACACTCTGACATGCACAGCAAGCCTGACCCCAAGGATTTCCTCCAATAGCTCCGGGTCCAGTGCTGGACGCTTTCTTAGGGCCTCTCCAGGGTTCATGAAGATGCGATCGAGCGCCTCTGTTCTCGAGTCTGCTAGAAGAAAACGGTCCGCAGAAGCGAAGACCTCGCATGCCACAGCTGGTCGAGACTTGAGTTCTTGTCGCACAAAGCACAAACACGCATCATGCAAAGCCTTGACCTGATGCTTGTCTGCCAGTGCGACCACCTCCACAAGAGGTATGGCAAAGCGCCCGACAGTACCGGAATGCATGAAACGAAGGAAGATCTCAACGGCACCAGCAGAGAAGTCTTTGATGACGACCTGCGCAGCCTGTGACTCCGCATAGCTTTCAGAGCGGATCATCTTCTCACAGACTGGGGACCACTGGGCAAGTAGGACAGACCACACCTTGAACTCCGTGCACTTCACCGGTGCCTCAGAATTTCGTACACTGCGAGGACTGTCACATGAGGGCTCTTCCACGATGACCGTGAAGTCGCTGCCCTTCCCGAAGCATTCGGTCAACACACCGGACAAGGAAAGCAGATCCTCACCAGCCTTCGTAGCCATGAGCTCAGGAGCTGGGCTACGAAACATGTTTATGAACGCTTGCCAAGCCAAGGCTGAGCGAGATACAGAATTTTTAGGAGATCAGCGGTTTAGGAGCTTAGGGTTCAGGGTTCAGGGTTTAGGGTTCAGGGTTTCCTAAACGCGCAAACTCGAAGCCCCACCTAACCCTGCACCTAAGCCTGGCCCGATCAGCCAACAGACTCTCTTTCGAAGCCCATGGTGGGTTCAGGCGTAGGGTTTCGGCATCAGGGTTTAGCAACGGAAATACGCAAGCAGCAGCACCCTAAACTCGAAGTCAAAAACCGTGAGCCCAAGAGACTTATAAACTGGACCCAAAATGTACCCCAAGCCTGCAATCCTACACAGGGGTCAGTTCCAAACCACATCACCCTCATAAATATTATTAGCCTATGATGAATCCAAACAGTAACCTTGATAGAAATGCCACAAAACTTACACAAACCTTCATAAGGCCGTCATCAAGGTCGCATAAAGCCCTCATAAGACCCTGCTCAACCTGTATGAAGTCCTCTTCATGCCCGGAAGCACCCCTATAACACCTGTCTACAACCGAAAGAGAAAATAATGCCCCCGGATCGCCTGAGTGAGCTTTGAGGGCTTCGCTGGCTTTGGCTCCGGTTCCGGGCTTTTCAGTTCCTCAGCTCGGGGGGCTTTGGTCCGTGGGGGGGGGTTCTTTGCGTTAAGGCTTCCTTCAGGGAAACCTTTAAGGGTTGTACTTGAGGGCTCTATCAAGGGGTTTGGGGTTTAGGGTTTAGGGTTTAGGGTTTAGGGGTTTAGGGTTTAGGGTTTAGGGTTTATAGGGGTTTAGGGTTTAGGGTTTAGGGTTTAGGGGTTTGGGGTTTAGGGTTTGGGGTAGAGGTTTCGGGTGTTGCATGTAGCGTCTTGGGTTCAAAGGTCTTTTCCGGTTACAGGAGACGCTATTAACGGCCCCTTTTAAGGGAATACAGGTGACAGGCTCAGGCTTGATCTCTTGGGCTTTAAGGCTTCTGGATCTAAGAATTGGGCTTTTGTCTTCAGGATGTTGGGTGTGGGGCCCCAGCTGCCACAGCTTAAGGGACTTGATGTTGATTACTGATGAGGCACGGCTATGCCACGTTCAGCTAACACATGTGTGGTAATGTGGACCTCCGGCTAATGAACTCCGTTCTTTCAGGGCCCCAGTCCTGGGATTGCCCCTATTATCCCGGAGCAGGCCTGTATTTCTAACCGTATGTACCTCGAGGCGTGCCAAGCCCCAAAATCGAAACCACTGATGAAGCCGAGCTCTAAGCCACTGGACACCCAAAGGCCCAAATCCTAATCCCGAAACTCTTTATCCCAAAAACGACCCCAACCATCCCCGACTCTGCAAATTGAACGACACAGGCACACAACAGCTGGAAAACCCAAACTCCCAAAGCACAGCCCCAAACCAACCCACGCACGGAAAACAGATGCACCAGGCTCCATGACGACGGAGGCTATTTGCGAAGCCTGCGGGCGGCCCTAAACCCAAAACCTTTACCCCATACCCCTGAATCCTACCCCTGAACCCTAAACCCAAAACCCTAAACCCTAAACCCAAAACCCTAAACCAGAAGAAGACCCGGAGAGCTCCAGGGTTGGGGGCCTGAGTATAGAGGCCTAAAATGAGTTTTCGGGGTTCTTGTTGAAGGACTTGATTAAATTCCCATAAAACCATATTGTTTACTCTAGATCAATCTTTAAAATGGAAACTAATGAGAACCTAGGTTTCGGGGGTTCGGGTGTTAGGCTCTCCTGTAGCCGAAAAAGCCTACCGCTTTAGGGTTCCTTATGGTTTCTATATAATATGATTACCCCAAAAGGTGGATGTTTGGGATACAGGTTGGGGAAAATCAGGATTCACGAGTTTGTAGGCTGAGGCGTTCTGGACCTTTGGTAGCTTTCGGTGTTTGGTTTGGGGAGCATAGACTTTGGGGAAAAGGGGAGTCAGAATTGCATAGGGCTGTGGCGTCTTTTATAGTCTGGAATCATTTTGCAGGCTTAGAGTTTGACTATGCAACCATGGCATGGCTGCAGAGACGGCTCTTGTTTGACTCAATTGTTGGGATTGGACGAAAACCGAAAAGCGACACGAATGGTTACAAACCTAAGCCGCCTAAGCCTAAAGACGTCAACACCTTGGCCACAACACTAACCTCCAGCCTAGCCCCCTGCAAAAACGACACGCTCTTGTGGTTTGGGAACCTCCAAACCCCTAGAAGCAAACCCCTTAAACCCTAAACCCTAAACCCTAAACCCCCGAAAACAAAAACCAAGACCGCAGACCCCCGAGCCTCACAGCATCAACAACAAACATAATTCTATCGGTCGGCCCGAGAAAGCCCGCCCCCCAAATTAAAACTACGACAGATTCACAATCCTACCGTGGATGCAAAAGCCCAAGCTTAAACCGTATTGCGGAAAACCTGCATTCTCTAAGTCCGAAAAGCCTATCGAGAATCTCTGAAAGCTCAAGCTAGAGACCCTCAAAGGAGAGGAACCTTAAAGGAACCGAGCCCCCAACCCGAAGCCTTAAACCCCCTGAAAGGGACTCTTAAAGCAACCCTTAAACGACCCCAAAATCCTAAACCCATAGAAACCCAAAAAGTTGAAGTCCTAAGAGTCAACCAGAAGAACGCCAATAAGGAGCCCTTAGAGGAAACCCCCTATAGTAGGGCCCCAAAAAAGCACATAAGCAAAAAGAAGGATAGGGACATCCCATATAAATCCCCTCAGGAGGCCCGGCCTCTAGAGGTGCTCGGCACTCCTCGGAAGCTCAAGCTTTGACCCCATCAGTCAAAGGGGAAAAGGACGGACCCTTTAAGGGTCTCTTTACATGGATCTATAGGGATTCTATAAGGGTATAGGGTTTAGGGTTTAGGGGTTTAGGGTTTAGGGTTTAAAGGTTTGGGGGCTTAGGGGGTTTAGGGGAAAAGGATGGACCCTTAATGGGGACCCCTACCCTATAATGGGCTATATCATGGGTATACAATAGCTATATTAACGGTATATACCTAGGGGTCCTTGTTAAGGCTCCCTCCTTTGACCCTTGGAATCAGAGCAAGGCCAGCTTTCATAACATCAACATGTAGGGCTTTAGGGCTCGAGGTTTAAGGCTTTAGGGTTTTGGGGTGTTGTGTTTAGGCTTTAGGCCTTCGGGTTTGGGCTTAGGGCTCCACCACACAGGGCTTCATCACTCAAACGGGAGTTTAATGGGCATCAAGGGGCGTGGAGGTTTTGGAGTTTGCGATCAGGGCTGATTTCGTTCTTTGGGGCTTAGGGCTTGAGGTGTTCTCCTAAACTCCCCAAGCCCCAAAGCCCTACTAAACCCCTGTTTCCACTTGAACGCCAAATCAATCCCACTAGCTGCCCATAAAACCCCAGAAACCCACTAAGCCACTAAGCTCTAAACCCGAAACTCCTCAACTCGAAATCCTTAAACTCCTGAAAACTCCTAACCGTAACACCCGAAACTCTCTGTTAGACCAAGGATCGGGACAGTTAGGTTGGAGCCGCAGGCATGCGCGGATGCACGACACGTGGAAGACGTGGGAGCCTCCGGCCCAGCACCCCCTGAATATTACTTGGAGGGTCGGGGGACTTAGAGTAGGTAGAAAGTAGACTCATAAGTACCCTAAAAGGGACCCTATTTGGGGTTATGGTACTTATAACTCCGTAAAATAACCAGTTACTAAGTCCCCCGACCCTCCAAGTACGGGTGCCGCATGTCTTACCTAAAGAGTCCATGCCCTAAGGCTCCAAAGTAGTTCCTTTTTGGGGTTCATATATAGAACCCTTTCAGGTAATCCCAAAAAGGAACTACTATGGAGCCTCTGGGTATACACTACCATCCAGGAATTAACAAAAGATCATACGGACATAGTTCCATACTAGTAGTATATCTGGACCCTCTTGGTTACTCTTCGAGTTTTAAGACTAGTGTCCCCACAATAATCAGGGTACCCTTTCTCCTGGTATTCAGTTTTAATAAGGGAACCCTAGAATAAAAGGGAACTACAAAAGGAACCGACAAAAAGATGCCCTAAACCCTAAACCTAAACCCAGAGCCCTATGCCCGAACCCTAGAGATGGGGGAGCCTTCAGTCAACCTCACATCGCGCTCCACCCTCAGGCTCGTAAAGGGGTCATGGGCCTAGGCTTGGGGATTTAGTTTGTGTATCATTTTCATGTGATTTAACAGAATATACCATAGCTTGTCTACATCTAACATATCTTTTAGAAGCTGCCCCCACCCTGTAACAGTGACTATAATAAGGATTATATTCATATGATATTAGGGCCCTATTGTATTCCTATTATACCACTATTACAGGGTGGGGGCAGCTTCTAACATATCTTGTTGATCTCACGACCGGTGTCCAGGAGACTTGGTGCAGGATGGGCTTTCGGGGTTCATCTCATGGGGGCCTGGGGCTCACCTACGGATCAAGGGATTGTACTGTGGATGGACAATATCCTGCAGGACCCATAATAAGGAATATACCAGAATTCCCATAGTTTAGGGTCCTGAAGGTCATGCAGGATTTCGTCCATCAGCAGTAGGACCAGGATTTAGGGCTTGTGAAGGTCGAATTCGGGTTTAGCGTTTAGGACTTGCTGTTTTAGGGCTTAGGGTTTTAGGATTTAAGGATTGAGTAAGGCAGCTAGCTACGCAAACAAACAAAACAACCATGTAGAACAGATAAAACCATGCCAAGTAAGAGCAGCACTAGCAATCATGGCAGCAGTAAGGATAGAAAACCATCACAGTGATGATGAAAGTACATCTCCTAATAGAAACAACAAACATGGAAACAACCAAACAGTAATTAATAGTCAATTACAATAATAATAACAATGCCAATGCCTCCGAAGGGCATGGAAGGATCGCCATGGTGTTGAGATCGCCTTTGTTCTCCAAACAGATGGAGCACTCATGCTCAGCGGCGTGGCTCCTGACTTCAAAATCTGGGCTTTGAGGTGTTTTTCGAGGCTTAGGGCGTTAGGGTTTAAGTTTCGGGCTCTGGGCTTTGAGGTTTTAAGGGCTTTAGGGCTTAGGGCTTTAGGGTTTGAGGTCTTCGGGCTTGGAATGATAGGGTGAAGGGCTGAAGGATTGGGACTCCTACAAAGCCGCGGTATCGCCAGGGTCCGCAACAACCGGCATAACCAAACCCCTGAACCTCATCCATAACCCCCCCCCCCGCTCTACGGTTGATGATATACATCCTGCATTACCCATAATAAGGAATATACCATAATTCCCATTAAGGAAATGCACGATTTATACCATCAACAGTATCAAAGCCGCAAAACTCGCAACTGTGTGTTCCGAAGCCCAGAACTTCAGACCTCTGAGCACCAAAAACTTCCAAAATCTCGGGCCCAAAGCTGACAGCAATGGATGGGCCTTGGTAGTTGTTGGGACGGTTGGGATATCATATGCGGGAACCCGAATACAACAATAGCATTGTGGTTTCTCCAACCTTAAGCCCTGAACCCTAAACCCAGAACCCTAAACCCCGAAGCCCTAAAGCACCCAAACCATTCTTAAAGCCTTATTCCTTTTCGAACCCTTAAAGGGACTAGGTTTATCAGTAACCCCTTAAGGACAAGGGTACGCTTCTTCCTTTTTCGGTTTTAATAAGGAGACACAAAAAATGCAAAGGGGTATTACTCAGGAACCAGGGGAACCTCAACCCCCAAGATCCCTTATAGAACTCTTTAAGGAGCCCCAAACTCTAAACCGTAAACCCATTATATTAATGAACCCTAAAACCTGAACCCTAAACTGTCAGGGACCCTAAGTAAAGCCTTAAAGGAGCCCTTAGAGGAAACCCCCTATAGATCCCTTACTTGGAGGGGGGGGACTTAGTAAGTAAGTACCCTAAAAGGGACCCTATTTGGGGTTATGGTACTTATAACTCCGTAAAATAACCAGTTACTAAGTCCCCCGACCCTCCAAGTAGAAGGACCCTAAGTAAAGCCCTAAGCCGAGGCTCCCCGTGAGCTGCTTCAGCTGCTGGCCGTAGAACTGAAGGCTGCGATGCGCCTTGTATACTTGGAGGGGCAGGGGACTTAGTAAGGGTTCTTAGAAAGGGCTCCATGGAGGGATCGAAAGGGGTTCCTTAAAGGGATCTATGGGATTTAGGGTTTAGGGTCTACTTGGAGCAGCAGGGGTTTTAATATGTCGTTTCTAAGTCGGGTTATAATTGGTGTAACTCCATTTAGATCGATGAAGCTTCAAACTCCAGGTTGAAGGTACTTAAAGGATCATGGGACTTTGCAACTGGGGTTATGATTTGGGTAACTATACTTATAACTACTTATAACCCCAATTAAGGCACTTATAGCCTTACTTGCTAAGTCCCACGATCCTCCAAGTAGGCTGGGGTTCTCTGAGGGATCTGTAGGGTTCCTTTTAGGGCTCCTTTAAGGGTTTTACTTAGCGTCCCTTATAGTTTAGGGTTCAGGGTTTTAAGGTTGCAGGAGCTGGAAAAAGGGGGATAGGGCTAAGCCCTTAAGGAGTTCTGGTCTAATAGTTGGAGTGAGAGGGGTTGTAGAGGTTGCATGCAGAGCAGTTTAGGGGTGTAGATGGGAGTTAGGATCCTGAAAAGTGTGGCTATAAAGGGATAATTTGGGGTATAGGTTAGGAGCTAGGAAAGAGAGGGTTTAGGGTTTAGGGTTCGGGGGTCTCCTAATGCTACCTCGAACAGGCTTAAGATCTGCGATTTTGGGATTGGGGTTTGGGGAACATATGTAGAGTTCAGGATTTAAGGTCTTGGCGTTCAGAATTTTTGGATCTAGGGTTTAGAGTATAGGGCTAAGGGGTTAGTGCTTGGGTTTAAGGATTTAGGAGTTTTTGGGGTCTAGGCCTCAGGGGCTTTAGGGTCTAGGTTCTCCGGGCCTGACTACATTCTGTCACGCTTTAGTTAGAGAAGGACTACCGGAAGCCAATCAGGAAAGATCAGGCTTCTTGAAACGGTGCTCCTAGATTTTTGTGACCCCAAACCCTACAAAATAGTAGGTTATGACGCTAGAATTAGAGGGTAGAACCCTTAAAAGCGGGAGGTTTTTGGATCGCCAGGAAGACCCTAGACGCTGTTGCGAGGCATCCCGTCCCTTGCGTAAAGGTATTCTGACGGCTTCAGCGGCTCCTCGCAGCTACGCTTGCCAGTGCAGTGCATGTTGGTCTACGGCTCCGGGCTGTGCCGGGCTGCACTGGGCACTGGAAACCCTCCACCGCAACACCTCAAAACTGGAAACCCTCAAACCCCTAAAACTCTTGAACCACAGAGCCTACAAACCCTATTACTAAAACCCCTAGACCCCTAAACCGTCGAGCCCCGAAACCCTGAAGCGTTACAAAGAGAGACGGAACTCAAACTGCACCAAACCGGCCCCAAGTTCCAGAACAAAAAGGTACCTATACAATCCCAGAGTGTCCATATGTACCATCATGGAATTGGGTCCCAAAAGACCACCCTGATTACGGGTTTGGTGACCTACATAAATATATCTATATATATATATGTATACATATATATATATATATATGTATATATATAATAGTAGTATATGTGGACCCTCTGGGAATGGTAACTTTGCCTGGGTATCCCAAAAAAACCTACCGTTTGAAGGGTTCTACCCTCTAACTAAGGGGTCATAACCTACCATTCTGTACGGTTTCTATCGAACCCTAAACCTTAAGCCCTCAAGGCCTTGTCCAGAAGGCAACACTAGACCCCGGTACAACCCTTATAGAGCCCTTCTAGATCCCATATGGATCCCTGCACTTCTCTAGTAAAGATAAACCCTCAGCTCTCAACCCCACCATGAACCCAAAACCCTAAACCCTAAACCCCTCAAGGCCTTGTCCAGAAGGCAGACCAATTCCACAATTCCTTTTTCGAAGGCCTTCATCAGGTACTTTTCGGTCCTGGCCGTCTTCTCTATTGCCTTGGGTTTGGGGTGTACCTGGGGATCCAAACGCCTGCCGCTTTAAGGGTTCCACCATCTAATTAAGGGATCATAACCTACTATTTTGGAGGTTTGGGTCACAGGTAAGGTGTAGGCATGTGTTTGTTGTAAGATGGTGTAGGGTATAGTTTGAGGGTCAGGGGTTACGGGCTCGGGTTTAGGGTTTACCACTTGGGGTCGAATTTGGGGTTTTTAGGGTTGTAGGCCGCAGGCTGTTCTTTTTCTTGATCCGAACTGGCGCTGCGCTCGAAACCCGAAGCCAACCCTGTCAACTCTGCACCTAGTACAGTACGGTGATCCATCGGAGTCTTGGTTTAAACTCAATGGCATTTTCGAACTTTACAGTATAAAGGCTGTCCACGGTTCAGACACAGGTTTCCCTGTCGAGTCAATAAACTCGCGCAGGTATCTATTACCTTGCCTCGGCCGACGGAAAAGCCTTTTCTAAGCCGGCTTAAGGTTTAGGATTTGGAGGTCAACTGAACATTCAAAACACTTGAAATAACCTTCTGTCCTCACAATCTACTAGGAATCCGGAGGAAGCTTCCTCCAAGGTTCTTATGGTTCTCTGTGGTGCCTACTTACGTTCTTCAAGACGACTCCCCAAAATGCACCCGATCCCCAAGGCTTGAGCCCTAAAACCCTAAACTCAAAAACCCTAAATGAAGACTAACCCCAAAACCCTAGAACTCTGAACCCTAAACCCTAAAGCCCTCACTGTAGACTAAACCCTAAACCGAACCCCCAGAGTACTAAGCTGGCACTGGGAGACAGTTGATCCCAAACCAAGTCCTGAGCCCCCAGACCATATGGGAGTTTCCGAAAATTAGGGGTACCTCATTTTGGAGGTCCTTGGGATAAGGATCCTACTATTTAAAGGTACTATATTAGGGTCCCTTATTTTCGGAAACTCCGATATACCCAACACCTTCAGCCATAAGCAAGAAGCCCATGACTATAGGGGCTTGATACAGTTATAGAAGGATTTGGGAGTATACTATACCACAGCCACTACAACCATGTATGTATCCGCAAGCACAGGCTATGATAACTGAAGCCGTAAACCCTAAAACCCATCAAAAAGTCTACATGTAGACTAAACCCTAAACCACCTAAACCCCAAACCCAGCTCCTTGGCGTCTTTACCAGGACACCCTTTTTGTTCCTCTTGGGGCACACCTGCAGGAGGAATTCTGTTGCTACCTTTCTTTGGCTGGCTTGATTCATGGGCATCGAGGGGAGGTAAGACGAACCCTGACACATGAACCATTGCTTCATCTATGGGGGCTATGATTACTTGGCTGACTTCTGAACCCCTCCTAAAAGTTAAACTTTTAGCCTCCTTATTATAGTTCATATAGAAACCCAAAAAGTTAAAGTCCTAAGAGTCAACCAGAAGAACGCCAAGATTAGGATGCAATCTACAGGCCGTACGGTTGATGGTATAAGTCCTGTATGACCCATTATAAGGAATATAGCATAATTCCCATAGTTTAGGGTCCTTAAGGTATTGCAGGATTTGTATCATCAACCGTAGTGGAAAGGGAATCAGCGGTCTAGCATTGGGTGCTAGGGTTTGAGGTTTAGGGCTTGAAGTTCAGGGTTTGGGGTTTATTGTCTGGGTGGTTTGGCCTTAGGGTTTGCGGATTTCAGCTTGGGGCTTCGGTGTAGAGTTTAGGATGCATCTCGGAGCCCCGGCGTGCCCAACTGACAGCTATTGTTTAACCATGGGTCAAACCTCAAACCCAAGCACGCCGGAGTTCGAGCAGCAGCTTTTGGCCTAAGGGCTTCGGGTTTAGGGTTTTGGGTTTAGGGTGTTGGGTGCAGGGTTCAGGGTTTAGGGTGTCGGGTTTTGGGTTTTTGGGGGAGTCCTAAACCTAATAGTCCTAAGCTTACCCAAACTTCAACCCCGAAGCACCTACACGTCTTGGTGTCATGGTTCATTTCGGGGTGTCAAGGAGGTAAGGACTACGATTTTGGTCGAGATCGACGGGATTTCCCTACCTCGGTGTCTGGTAATAGGAGTTTCGAGTTTACCTGTAGCTCTTGGGGTTCCTTCTTATGGTTTCTATATATACTTCCGTAGGGTTCGTGGTTCAGGGTCTTAGGGTCTAGGGCTTCAGATTTAGGGCCTCTAGCATTGATGCGTTTAGGGGTTCCCCGAGTTTATATGAGGGGATCTACGAGGCTTTGTAGGGATTTATAGAGGGCTCCCCATAGAGCCTATTACCCCCTAAATCAACGGATATACTTTGAATCATAATATTAAGGCCTCTGTAGTTTAAGGTATACTACTGAATTCAGGAGTGTTCGGATTTCTGGGCTCTTGAAGGTTTAGGGACCCAACGATCCAACCACGCACGCGCCCACCTGCTCGCAGATCTGCAAGTCGGCCAAGACCTCGTCCGCATCTTTATCTCCAATGTGCCTGCTGGGGTTTCTTTACCTTTGGTTAGTAGGGAATGGAAGAATGGTAGTAATAGTAGATATAATTGTACCCCATTCCTCCATTCCCTACTAACCAAAGGTAAGGTTTATGCCTTAGAAGGGGCCCCACCCTGTAATAGTGGTATCTGTAATAGTGGTATAATCGGAATATACTAGGGCCCTAATATAATCCTTATAGTCACTATTACAGGGTGGGGGCAGCTTCTAAAACATGCCTGCTGGGGTTTAGGGTTTCGAGGCTTTTTGTGTTAGCAGTTAGAGTTTCAGATGCGATGGTTGAGGTTTGGGGCTTCGGGCCCAGCCACAGCCGTAGTTACCTGGTTCAACCGCAGGCCCAAGGAAAAACCCCAACATACAGTACTCCAACTCCAGTCCTAAGCCTAAACCTTACATAGGACAGAAACCAGACTCACGACAATGCAAGCCCCGGAGTAGCATCCTTAATCTACGGATCCCTGGAAACGGTTCAGGGTTTAGGGCCCATGTTCAATAGTTGCAAGGCCTGAGAATTCTCAACGGCTACCACCTGTCTCCGGGCTTCAACAGCATTTCTCAGGCGCCCAAACCCTTCTAAAAGAACAAGCACACGTGTATGTACAGGTAAACCACATCTACATGTGTCCGGAAACCCTGAAGCCTCCAAGGCCTTCAGCCAGCAACCGAGATCTAAAACCAAAACATCAAAGTCTAAGACCTGAGACAAACTTTCTGTGAGCCTCAGCACCCCCACAAGGCTCCAACACATCAAAAGCCTGAAACAAAACCCCAAACCCGAAACCCTAACCCTGAATCCCCAAACGCCACAAACCCTAAACCCCTGACCTGGCGATAGCATGGACGACCGCGTGCCGGCTGCCATCACCGTAGTACTCGCTCTCAGGAATAGGTTGCACCCTGAGCTGTTGGGAGGCTTTGAGGTTTGGGGTGTGTAGTTAGGGAGTTGGGGTGGACAAGGCTTTGGAAACTCCGTTAAGTTTGTTTACCCTAGGGTTTAGGGTTCAGGGCAAAGATTTCTCAGACGGTCCCTTAGTACTACTATTATGCAACTATGAATCAGAAAACCATCCTTAAAATGGTTTTTTGGGGCCTAATTCCATAGTGGTCGTACATATGCACCCTCTGGGTTTGCTTAGAGTTTATTTAGCGCTTGCGGCGTAGCAGGAAGCGAAGGGCTGCGGCGATTCAAAGGGCTTTGTGCAGACTTTGGGATTTCAAGGTAACGTAGCGGCCTTAGGAGTCAGAATGGGAGTCGGGCTCCTTTACAGCATAAGTATATGACGGAACTCTGAAGAATAATATTGGTAGTATGTAGGCTTCAAAATTATGAGACGAGTATAACAAGGTTCTGGGGCCCATTATACTACATGTATAATCAGGAATCCCCAAAATCGGGCTGGTACTGATTTACGTAAGTCCCAATATTACACACATCGTCCCAGAAAGGACCACGGCAAATTGCGCTTCCCGCGACTTGTAACTCGAACTCTCACTGCATGTTGCACGACTTACTGCCCGAAGCGGTCCACCCGAAATCTAACAGTAACATCGGAACATTTCGGATTTGCGAAATTTGGGGACAGGCTGCGTGCAGTTAGGATTTATATGCAACGCTTGGCGCCCTGCGACGCGAAGATCTAGAGCCAAAAACACACATTCCCGCACTTTTCGCAACTTGCTAAAGCCTGCTCAAACAGGCACTGTCACCGTGGAGGTTCATTTGCGAAAGCCTTACGACCAGTTCAGGCTGGGCCAGAGCTCGCTGGCATCACGCGGAGTCTTCGCATCGCCATCTGAGGAACCTATATTGAACTTAGAACCCTAGCAAAAATTAAAATTTTAGCTGTTTCTTAGGGATTATAATAACCAAAAATGAAAACCTATTCCTAAGTACCCCTAAGGAACGTGGTGTCCAGGCGATTGGTGGCCAGAGATCCGGCGCTTCCGAGTTCGTCGCGTCCTCAGCTTCGGTCTGCTCCCGTTTAGGCTTTCGGGGTATAGGAAGTTTAGGGTTTAGGGGCTTCGGGTTTAGGGGTCTCGGGTTTAGGGTTTAGGGTTTTCTTAGGGGTTGAGGGTCTTAGGCGTTTAGGGGTTTAGGTGTTAGGGGGCTCCGGTCTGCTCCTTCTTCTGCTGGGTGAGGGATGCTGGCACCTCGTCGTCAGCCTCAGCCTTCGTATCCTTCGCGGCCGGAGACCACTCCATCGGTGGCCAAAGATCGCAGACGTCCGTTTTGGCCGCAATGCCATCTGAAGCCGAAGCACCTCCATCGCCCTCTGAAGCACCACGTGGCGTCCAACAGATTGGAGGCCACAGTTCCTCTCGATCGGTCGACATGGCGCCACCCACTGCAGCTAATTAGAGTACGGGCCGTAGCAATTGGAATAAGGATTTGGGATATGTCATATTGAACATATATCACGATCATTAAACCTGAAAATCTGATGCCTAAACCTTAACCGGCTGCAGCTACTTCGCCATGACTTTCTGATGCTTGTCTTGGCCTTGTGATCCGTGCATCAATCTTACTCCACACGACTACCAAGCCCTTACATTAGATCCCACGACGAGGACCCAGCAAATCTCATGCGGGTAGTTGTCAAAATTATGGTCCTACTTGGGTACCCTTAATATTAAGTGCCGTAATTATAATAGGGACCCAAAAAGGGACCCTGATTTTGACAACCACCCATGTACACATTTAAGAAGCCCCTGAGCCAAAACGCGAGTAGCGTGCAGCTTCCCTGTGCAGGGTTTCGAGGTTCCCAGATCTTCCAAGATCACTCATGATCATTTAGGAATATATGGGAGTTTCCGAAAATAGGGGACCCTAATACAGTACCCTAAATACTAGGATCCTTATTATAAGGACCAGAAAATAAGGTACCCCTAATTTTCGGAAACTCCCACATACCTGATGTTACTCAATGACCCGAACAAGATTGCGGATATGTTCCTTGATTAACGGATAGAGCGAAATCTGGGCTAGCTGATGGGGGCCTCAATTTTTGCTAAAGCACTAGCACTCATGATTGTTGAGGAGTAGTTATTTTGCTGCCGTGCTCTTCTTGTCATCGCGAGCCCTACGCCAATGCCCTACACCCATAACCATAAACCATCAAGAACATTACTGCATAGTGGGGCCGCCCAGTGTCCTCAGGGACGGCAGCACCCAGAGACTCCAATATCCCTTAATTAAGGAATATTCCTTAAATCATATTAAGGATCCTACTATAATTTAAGGAATATTCCTTAATTCATATCAAGGATCCTACCATAATGTAAGGAATATTCCTTAATTCATATCAAGGATCCTACCATAATGTAAGGAATATTCCTTAATTAAAGGGTTTTGGAGACTCTGGGCACTGCCTGTCATCCTAACTACTTGGAGACTCCGGGGATGTACTTGGAGGATCGTGGGACTTAGTAAGGGTTCCTTTAAGGGCTCCTTAAAGGGATCCATAGGGTTCCTTAGAGGGATCTATAGGGTTTAGGGTTTAGGGTCTACTTGGAGGATCATGGGACTTAGTAAGTAAGGTTCTAAGTACCTTAATTGAGGTTATAAGTAGTTATATATCATTGCCCTTTTGCACCGAACCAGAACCACAAGGTTTAGATCCACAGGGCTTTTTCGACAGAGTTGGCTTCTAAAGACGTTTACAGACTTTTAAAAACTTTCAAATGCAAGAAAAAACATTCTAAAAACTTTTAGAAGACTTTAAAAGACATTTAGAAACTTTTAGAAGACTTTTGCAAACTTTAAAAGACTTTTCAAAACTTTAAAAGGCTTTTAAAATATTTAAAAGACTTTTAAAAACATTAAAATACATTTAAAAGCTTTAAAAAGACTTTAAAAGACTTTTAAACGCTTTTAAAAGCTTTTACAAACTTTAAAAAGAATTTGAAAGACTTTTAAAAACTTTAAACAACTTTTAAAATTTTTTAAAAACTTTAAAACACACAAAAAAACTACATTTTTTAATGTTTTTTCCGAGAAGACGAGGATGAAGAAGACCTGGCACAGGGTTTACAGTTTCAGGGTCTTTAGGGTTTGGGGTTAGAAGGCAGAGTGCCATAGCATTAGGGGTTTGAGGGTAATGAAAGGGTTAGGGCTAGAGTTTCAGGGTCTTTATTATATTTAGGGTTTGGGGTTAGAAGGCAGAGTGCCATAGTATTAGGGGTTTGAGGGTAATGAAAGGGTTAGGGTTAGAGTTTCAGGGTCTTTATTATATGTAGGGTTTGGGGTTAGAAGGCAGAGTGCCATAGTATTAGGGGTTTGAGGGTAATGAAAGGGTTAGGGTTAGAGTTTCAGGGTCTTTATTATATTTAGGGTTTGGGGTTAGAAGGCAGAGTGCCATAGTATTAGGGGGTTGAGGGTAATGAAAGGGTTAGGGTTAGAGTTTCAGGGTCTTTATTATATTTAGGGTTTGGGGTTAGAAGGCAGAGTGCCATAGTGTTAGGGTTTGAGGGTAATGAAAGGGTTAGGGTTAGAGTTTCAGGGTCTTTAGTATATTTAGGGTTTGGGGTTAGAAGGCAGAGTGGCATAGTATTAGGGGTTTGAGGGTAATGAAAGGGTTAGGGTTAGAGTTTCAGGGTCTTTAGTATATTTAGGGTTTGGGGTTAGAAGGCAGAGTGCCATAGTATTAAGGGTTTGAGGGTAATGAAAGGGTTAGGGTTAGAGTTTCAGGGTCTTTAGTATATTTAGGGTTTGGGGTTAGAAGGCAGAGTGCCATAGTGTTAGGGTTTGAGGGTAATGAAAGAAAGGGTTAGGGTTAGAGTTTCAGGGTCTTTAGTATATTTAGGGTTTGGGGTTAGAAGGCAGAGTGCCATAGTATTAGGGGTTTGAGGGTAATGAAAGGGTTAGGGTTAGAGTTTCAGGGTCTTTAGTATATTTAGGGTTTGGGGTTAGGAGGCAGAGTGCCATAGTGTTAGGGTTTGCGGGTAATGAAAGGGTTAGGGTTAGAGTTTCAGGGTCTTTAGTATTTAGGGTTTGGGGCTAGAAGGCAGAGTGCCATAGTTTTAGGGTTTGATAGTATTAGGGATGCACAAATCGCGCGAAGTGGCTACGAACTGCTGGATGTTGCGCTTTTCTGCGTTGACCACACTGTCAAGCGAATCACGTGCAGGCGAAGCAGGGTACAGCTGGGTGACGCGACAACGTCTGGCACTCTGCCTTCCCAGCTGCTGGCACTCTGCCTTCCCGCCTCAAGATCCATTAATTATTGCCATTTGGAATTCATCCCCACCTTTGCACGAAGCTGGTCGGTCAAAGGTATTGCTCCAGCATCAAGGTCAGGAAGTTCCCCCGGACCACCGAGACGGATGGCAACAAGTGAGAGGGGTTTCATCTGAAGGACAAACTGCCGTTGTTGTTCATCTTCGTCGTTCCAAACATAAACAAAATCACAAACGAGAGAAACGCGCGGCAACTCCAGCGGTTCTTCTCCTTCACCCACCTGATAACACTTCGGGAAGGGGCCTTCGTGCTGTCGAAGAAGCCTGAGGCCTGCTGTAATGCGGGAGCCAATACGTGGCCAGTAACGCAGGTAGCGAACCATGATTTCCCAAGGCACGTCGTCATAAACTTCCTTCCATCTCTCAGCTGGTCTCCACTGGACAGGCGCTTTGGCCAATTTTTCGCAAGCGGTTTTGATCAAGATTGGGGAGAGCTCGCCTCTGAAGAAACACTCTCCTCGTTCGATCGGGGCGAAATGCATTGCTCTGGACGGCTACTGTTCAGTCACAAGCACGCACGGCTTCAAACCACATGTGCTAGTTTGTGCGGCTTCCGGGTTGTGGCACTCGAAATGATTGTCCATGTGCTTGCACGTGACAAATTCCACATGTGTGAAAATGCGAACATGCTTTCGCAATCCGTCTTCCCCAAGCAGAAACACACAGTCTCTCGGACGCATTCCAATCTAGCAGGACCCGCTGCCATCAATGCAAGCACACAGACAGACACACAACTTTTCTTTGCAGCGCAGGATGAATCCTCTAGTTGTTGCCAGGCCTCCTGGTCGGGCCACAACAGGGCCTATGGTCAATGACG
The DNA here is from genome assembly GCA_905221615.1 of Symbiodinium sp. CCMP2592. Classification (NCBI taxonomy): domain Eukaryota; class Dinophyceae; order Suessiales; family Symbiodiniaceae; genus Symbiodinium; species Symbiodinium sp. CCMP2592. The sequence continues at coordinate 2,206,072 of CAJNDT010000335.1, forward strand.
TGTTGTCTGGCCTGCGCTTCTGTCATCTTGGAAGCCACACGTCCCCAGTGATAGGGTACGAGGTGGCTCCACTCGCCTTCAATGCCAGACACACATGGGTTCATGTAATGTGACACAACACACAGCAGATCAGGCAACCACATCGAAGCTATAACAAATGTTCCGAATCTTTCCAAGAGACCGCCGTCTGTCACACGAACTCGGAGAAACCATTTTGCTTTGTCAGTGCCACCAGGATTCGGGTCGTACTTCATCTCACCAGCGATCTTGGGACACTCCGGGCATTGAACAGGTGTCCATACCCCTTGGTAGTCAACACGGTTCGGCCGCCGCTGATGTTGGGGGCCACGGACTGCAACCTCCCGTGGCTCGAGTGCTGGGATAGGCACTGCAGGCACCTCCGGCATCTCAGCAGGAGGGGCTGGCACTCTGCCTTCCTCGGGCTCCACGTGATCATCAGGCTCTGGGACAGGGATTGCAGCAGGCACCTCCGGCATCTCAGCACGAGGGGCTGGCACTCTGCCTTCCTCGGGCTCCACGTGATCATCAGGCTCTGGGACAGGGATTGCAGCAGGCACCTCCGGCATCTCAGCAGGAGGGGCTGGCACTCTGCCTTCCGCGGCCTCCACGTGATTATCAGGCTCCGGCTCCACCGGCACCTCAGCAGGAGGTGCTGCCACTCTGCCTTCTGCTCCCTCTTGACCACTTTCATCAGGAGGCGCGGGTTGCTTCCTGGGCAACATACGTGGGCGACAAATCTTTCTCTTGGCTTTCCGTTGGGCCTGTGGCTTGGCCTTTGCTTTGGTCTTTGCTTTGGCCTTGCCCTTTGCCTTGGCCTTTGCTTGCTGCGTCTTGATGGCCTGCCAGGTTTGATGCACCCTTTTGATTCTGCGTTTTCTGACTGCGTCTGAGACCATTTTAAATTCCTGTTTGTCCTCAGCAAGCAGGTCGTCAAGAACCAGCTCATCAACAAAGTCCCCCATGATAATGTCATCCTCATCCTCATCCTCTGTTGAATCTTTGGCTGTCGAATACATAGCCTCAATTTTGCGCATGAAATCCTCATCTTCCGGAAGGTGATGAGAAGCGATCAGGCTCATGAGCTTTGGACGGCGCATTCGTTGCAGCTCCTTTCGCTTTTTTTTTTCTACGTTTCCAGTCTGGGAGATCACATGCTCGGCGAGATTCTGGCAGTCTGCGAGAGTCCGACATGCTTGTGACATTTCCCTCAGTCGAGTCAGCAAAAACAAGCACAGCAAAACTTATATAAGTTTATTGTACTATTTACTGTATGGGTCGACAGTTGACAGAATCCTAAATGAAAACATGTCACTTGGGATGCTGCAACATATAGGATAGAAGTGACACTGAGCTTGTAGCACAACGACGGAGGCAAATGAAGCCATTCCAGAAGACTGCCTCTGTTTCGATGACTTCCCAATACTGGGGCTCATACAAATGAATCCAGCAGGCCTTGACGCTGGAACCATCCGGGCACTCTGCCTTCAAAACAAAATATATCTCTCCTGTCGACTGGTCCTCATGCTGGACCACTGGCCACATGAGAGCAGCCCAGGTTTTTGCCCCAAGAGAGAGATAGCATGTCAAATCCAAGACATGGTTCAATATCTTCAAAGGGGCTGCAAGGCTGCTAAACTTCCCAGCACGCAAGGGAACATGCTGAGATGCCAGTCTTGCATCATTGTAGTGAATTAGCCATGACCACGCAGCTGATGCTCGTTCGAGTGTCTCTTCTGACAGGGTGTTCCATGTCTTGTCGCCGACAATCTCGGTATACTGTGACTGCAGCTTGTGGACACATCCTCTGAAGCACAACTTTTGGCGCTTCCTGTCCACATTCCAAAACTCCCTTTCAAAATATTCCCGTTTGACTTTTGCCGGATGCCTGATTGAACGGCTTTCAAAGACGTTTGAATGCTCGATCACAGTTTGAATCGTGGAGTATGTTTGCTTGCGGGTTTTGTTCAACAAAGAATCATTACGAATCTTGTTGTGCACATCTTCCACAATCTTGTTGTCTGGCAGCGTCTGCACCAGAACACTCAGCAGGTGGGTTGCAGGGCATGCTGGTACCGATATTGTTACAGTCCTTTGAGCTGTCACTCTGCCCTCTTGCCCGTCTAACAAAATGTCACCAACTCCGGCACCGTCATCTGCTTCTTCAGGCACAGAATCCTCCATCTCCCCGTCCTGCTCTGTGTGAACATCATCCACGACAATGTCTTCTGACCCCGGAGGCGCCACTTCATATCCCTGTGCCTCCAATGTGTCCAGAAAAAGTCTCGAAGGATGGCTGATTCCAACTTTCAGGTCTGTGAAGAGTTGCCGGGCATGAACACTTGGAGTGGACCGTGCCAATGTCGACTCCAACCTCAAGAGTGATGTGTGATGGCCCTTTGCCTTCAAAGCCGTGATCGTCCGAATTTCTGCATCAGGTGACAGCAATCCCGCATAGGCATCTGGTGGAAGTGAAAAAAGACTGCAAGTCCAGACCCTGTTCATCAGCAAATGCAAGCTCAACATCATGATTTTTTCTGCGTGCTCGTGTAAATCAGTATCCAGATGCTCCTTCCACAACTCGGTCTTCTGCAGGTTGGAGACAATCTGCAACAAATGTTTGTCTGCTTTCCAGGCATCATTCACTGTCATCAACTCGGCATAACCTCGACCATCCTGCGGCGATTTAACGTTTTTACTTGTTTCCCATACCATGTCCACAACGGTTCGGTCACTTTGTACAATATCTTGGAGTGATCGAAAAGGTCTTCTGTCATGAGATAGTATGCCAACTTGAAGGCCCCCATGCTGGCTTTCAACAAGCTGAGTTCTTTCCGTGGATCAGTGGCACGACCAGCCTGTGACAGCTTTTGCAAATCACCCAGTGCATCTTCCTGCCTCTCACCATTGTCAGAGTCCGGCACTCTGCCTTCGGACTCTGGCACTCTGCCTTCGAAGAGCTCCTTGCCCGATTGTGTATTCGCCGAGTTTGAATACAGGCTGAGTCTTTCCCTTGAGCAAGGGCTGAAAGATTGATCTTCGCCGAAATGATCAGCCAGCAGCATTTTGAGGACATGAAACTCATGAAGTTGCTCACAACATAGCTGGTTCCAGCTGAACCATCTGGAGTATTTCACCAAGCTGCCCTTCTTCATGAAGGATTCGACATTTGCAAGCATATGTTCAATCTCATGCTCGTCACCGGATAGCTGCCTGTCTAAGTCATAGGCAATCTTATCTCGAAAAGCGTCCCACAACAAGCTTCTGCTCGGTGATGTGCAGGAAACAAAACTCGCCATCATTTCCTTCTTCTGCTGGTAGAAACCACCACTTCCAAAGGGTTTATAATTCAGGGCAAAGATGTAAGAGGAGTGAAGTTGTGCTTTCAGGAAGAGTCCTTTGAGGCATCTCGACATGCTGTTTTTGAAATCTCGAATGGCCCTGTGAATCTTGTCACATTTCACATGAATCATGTTTTCACGCATAGCATAGTCCATGCCAGCAAGTCCGATGCTGCCCTGGTCAAGGCCCAAGACCAGCAGTGGAATGTTCAGCCACCACTTCTCTGACTCTGGCAAGACGGGGAGCACATGTGTGATCTCTCCATCCTCAGACATTGTCTTCAGAAAGGAGACATGAGGAAAAGCTGGTGGCACTCTGCCTTCTGGCACTCTGCCTTCTGCCACTCTGCCTTCAGCCGGATCCGGATTGTCCCTCAACCACTGAAAACAGCGGTCAATGTCATTGTCTTCTTTTCCAACTTGGAAAACCACCCTGCTTTCATATCTTTTGACAGGCCTCTGCCCAAGAGAGGGGGCGATCTTGAAAGAGCCCAAATCCATTCGCCCTCTGTGCAAAATCCAGATTTGGTGACTGATCGCTTGAAGCTGCCTGAATGCAGCCATCCTTTCCAGCTTCTTTCGCTTTGATATGTGAAGAAGCAGGTCGTCGTCAAACCGGTCTTGTGGAGAAACTTGTCCAGTCTTCATCACTTGCATGGGTGCAAACACTGCAGCAGAAATCTCATTCGCCCCAGCCACTGTCACAAGACAATCGCTGGTGCTGTGAGTAGACCCATCGGCGATGAAGTTGATTTGTCGACAGTGCTGCATAGCAGTGATAGCTCTCTCCTGGTACAACCGATTGATTCGAAGCTGCCACTCGTCCCAGCTGGACTCAGGCACACCTGAGCTGGCAAGTCAAAGAGCGATCGATTCGTTCGCTGCAATCGTTGAGATACAAAAGTACAACTTGGACTTCAACACTATGCGCAAGCAACACCATTCTTCGGCCTCCCATGGAAGAGCTTGGGTCACCGAGGCTACGTCATTTTCGGGAGGGGCCACCTGGCACGTTAGCGCATGTTTCCAGATGTCATAGCCAGATGCCCGCTGGCCGTTGGCCCCAACCCCCCCCTAGACTGCGGGACCCCAGTGCCCTTGCCCTCGCTCCACACCCGGCCAACAGTGTGTCGGTAGCTGCAAAATTGGCGGGCATGCAGCTGCCGCTTGGTAGAGCAACATACACCAAACCCCATTCTGAACATGTTGGCACTCGTGACAAACACAACCGAACAGCAAGCCGAGCAAGGTTCTCTGCTAAATAAGACAACCATGTCCCAAGAACGGACGGCCTCCCTTCTTTGTTCGGAACCTGGAAGTCTGGCCCGGACAACACGATCCGAGGTCGCAGAAAATCCAGCTCGGTAAGGCAACCTTGAGGAGGTTCGACTGACACTCTAATTACTGTACTTCTGCTCGATATTTGGCCTCCCATGTTGCTGAGGTGGACACTCGGGTGCCGAGCTCGGACCCAGCCAGCACGTTGGCATATGTGTGACTGGCTGTCATCACCATGTGTCCGCTCTGGTGGTTGGCCCCAAGTCCTCGATCGGTTCCTTCTTCCGCGGTCCGCCAGAGCGACCCCATGCCCGCCCATCGGCATGCAAGCGCGGCTGGTGAATCAAAACTGGACACACCGCGACTTGTTGGTAAGGTTGGTGTGACAAAGAATTCACTATAATCTTAAACAACTGGCTAACAAAACAACATTCTACTATGAATGAGACGGAGGAACACACCAGCTCAACAACACAGCCCTGTCCCAAGAACGGCCTCCCTTCTTTGTCCGGTATTGCTTCCGGTGACTTGCATGACTGCTTCGATGTCACCAGGTCACAGCCCCAGCCGGCGCATTAGCCCATGTGCCCGGCTGTCATCTACCCCCTGCCCCTGGGATATGTTGGCCTCAAGGCTGTGACACAGGCAAACCGAACGCCTCACACATGGCCAATGGTGTGGGGAGCAACCCTGGTGGGGCAGGGGTTTACTCCTTAGGTAAGGCAACACCGAAGAGGTTCGACTGGCACTCTGCCTCGGCACTCTGCCTCTGTCGTCGATCCCAGAGAACAGAAAGCATGTGCTCAGCAGAAAGAGATATAGCCTAATCATGGGTTAGCGGCCTCCCCCATTTGCTGAAATCCACCCCACTCGGCCAAGGTGGGTCGCCATGCTCACAGGGAATATTAAGATGAGAGCGCTGTGCCGGATCCCGATCCCGTCGCAGCTGTTGCTCGCAGGCCATTTGCACACATGCGCTGTGAAGGATCGCGGAGATTTGGTTTGTTTTCGGCTTAAACATCGCCCGCAACGCGCCGATAGAAACAAACCAGGCACAGGCTAACATCACCACCGTGAGTAGCAGGCTCAAGGCACAGCTGGCGGCTGGGGTAGTGGTAACTTACAGCAGGATGCTATGCTGCAACTACAGTTACAGGCCATGCCAAACGATCAACGATAGACCTGATCCCAGGGCCACTTGCGCGCAAAAGTGAGCACAGGCAAGAACTGAAGAAGGCACTATCTCACCCTTCTCTTTACAACACAACTCAGGCGGCCTCCCTTTTAGGATCTCACCGGGGGGGGAAGGACACACCCGCCCCCCATTTAAGCCACCCCCAGCAGGCGCATTAGCGCATCGCCCTGCTGTCATACCCCTCGGGCTGTAGGGGAGTTGGCCCCAAGGGTGGCCGCCACGAGGCCACGCATGCGTCAGTGGCCAAGCTTTCAGCTCCGGATGGATCGCTGCCCCCAACACGGCCAACAAGATGGAACCTGGCAGGTCTCTAGGGCCCCCTCGGCCAGCCCGCTGCTCAGGTTTAGGTCGGGCAAGCGAATCGACAAGGACGTTTATGATCAAAAGCAAGCACAGCAAACCACTAAACCCTACTAAAAACCCTTAGAAGTTTTACTGGCACTCTGCCTTTGGCACTCTGCCTTTCATAAATTTGATCACAACCTGACACTTAATGACTACTCACTCGATTCGGCCTTCCATGTTGCGCACTCGGTCGATCAACAGTTCAAGAGCCTCCCCTGCTGCCCCCGAGTGGGTCATCATCTCGCACTGACTACTGGCTAGCCAGAGCGTGCAGAGACATAAATGGGGGGCTCCCAGCAGGCACGTTAGCCCATGTGTCCTGCTGTCATAGGGATCTGGTCAGCAGATCCCCGTTGGCCTCAAGAGCCCGAAAATCCCAAACAGCGGCCCGCCACACCCGGCTAACGGTGTGAACTACAAGCTGCCTTGCACTAGCGAACCCTCAGGGAAGTGACCCCGGCTAATGGTGTGCGACTATAAGTTGCCCTGCACTACGTTCTTCCCCCAGAGCCCTGTGCGAGACACAGCGAGTCCTGGGTAGCGGCCACACACATGCCTCCACATGCCGGCAAGCGAATCGACAAGGATTTTCTGATCAACAGCCAGCGCAGCAAACCACTAAACCCTGAACCCTTAGAAGTTTTACTGGCACTCTGCCTTTCATAAATATTAAATGCACAACCTGACTTAAGCATCCCTTTCTGTAACGGCCTCCCCGCCGTCTTTGCAAAGACGAACGTGCTCTGACAGTCATGCGGACCGGAGACTTAGGCCACCCCCATTCGGCCGAGATATGGGGTCACCCCGCTCTGCCATGGGGATATCAGGCGAAGGCTCTCAACGACCGCCATCCCAGAGTTCGCAGCAGATACTTCTGCCCCCGACATTGTGTACCTTCTGCTGGACTTGGCCAACAGCTTGGCGCAAGAGCCGAACGTCGGGTCGGCCATGGCAAGAGCGGTAGTCGAATTTAGTTCGACTGTGGCGCGGGTACGTGGCATCAAATGAATGTGTGACAAAGAATTCACTAATCTTAAACACCTGGTTAACAAAACAACATTCTACTCCATATCAAATCACCAAGGAACCATGCAGGTCGCTGCGTTCGTCCTGGTTCTTGAGAATGAGGGCTTGTCGCAAAGAGGTCCCACTTTTTGCAGCGCCCTCTAGCAACTTCCAGATGCTTTTGATGTCCACAGTCTTTGTCAATGGAACACGCTTGCCCAGAAGTGCCCTGCGAGACGTCACAGGCACACCAGCATCATGTACACTCAAGTAGTGCCCAATGACATACACCTGGAGGCCGGCTGACAATGTCTCGGACAGACACTCATGTATGTGCATGAAGGCATTCAAGACTGTCTTGGCAAATCCATGAGCCTGCCCCGACGGTTGAAGCGCTCTGTGTTTTTTTGCCCTGGTTGCAAAGGCGATGATGTCGTAGATGCTAGTTTCAACCTCCTCCCAATCTCGTGGCACTCTGCCTTCAGATTCATCTCGGAGAGATGAAGACAGCGTCCTTGCATTGAACATAGATTCCCAAAGCTCACGCAAAGATCGGGACGTGTTGCCTGCCAGCGACTTCATCATCCAAGCGGCAAAGCCTGACACCAACCCAGCTGATTGAAGAAACCATGACACTCTTCCTTCATCCAACTGCATGACCAGAGGCTCATCACTGATAGTTTCACACACACGTACCATAGCATCCTTCAGTTTGCTCTTGTACCATTCCCTGTGGGCGTCTGTCCTTGTTTCGAAGGATGCTTGCAACATGAATCGGGCCAAGGCTGTGGAAGATGCCACATCCTCCTGCACAGCATCAGGGTTTGGCACTCTGCCTTTTTGACTTTGCACATGTGACTCCCAGTTCGCAGCCAAGGGGGTCTTCCTGAGAAGATCACTGAAGAAGTTGTACCATTTGTGGTACTGTCGACGTTCTGAGCCGTTCCTGTTGCTCTCATCGAAAAACAAGTCCAGACGCCACCACAGTTCGCCCTGTGCGAGCCAAGCTGCTCTCGCTGGCAGTTTTGCATCATTTTCCAAGTTAAGCAATTGCCCATCACGGAGCAATAGCATGACCCACAGTTTCAGAAGCATCACCGAAATCCTCCAAAGCAACACTGTACTTGAATCTTACTAAATACTGACACACACCTGCACTTGTGTAACAAGCCCCAGTTCACAACACATTGAATTCTTAAGAAATCAACCCAAAGAATCACGATGACATGTCAGCAGCCACATCATGTCACTCGAACTTGAGACAGGAAACTATCGCAGATGGCACTGAACTGACAACCACATGGAATGATTAACACAGGCCACCGATGCCTGCAACTGGAGGTCGAGACACCAGCAAGGTCATTGCCACCTGCACGACAGCAGCATACGAACTGAGACAATACCGACAAACACATCTGATCACGGAGTGACTGAAGCTCTCTACATTTTCATTGCACAGCTGCACCAGCTCGGATCACTCAGATCCTTCCACGAGGCGGCGAGGATTTTCCTCGGAACCTCGTGGAGGGAACGGACGGGGTCCAGGGCTCAACCCAGTCCCAACATTGGAAAGCAGAATACCAACAAGACAGAATGTCGAAAGATGAAGCAAGCTCATTTAACTCTAGAGAATTATGGCACTCTGCCTTATTGGCACTCTGCCTTCACCTACACTTCATGTTGGGACATCACTCATCATATGAGAGGCAACAGCTTTGCCGAACTCCAGGGTGTACTCCTCTGACTGCTGAAGATCTTCAGGACGACCGGTGAACTTCTCACCATCTCGATCAACGCAACCAGCACTTCCTCTGACATGGGAAGGATAGCTGCGCCGCATACCATTGATGTGCTGACAGTTGATCCACAGTTGAAGCGGTTTCAGGATGGGCTGGCCGAAGGCACCACCATAGGTTTTGACCTTCATAGCCTGGATCATTCCCATGACACGATCGACGATTGGAATCTCGAACAGCATGCTGGAGCAAGGCTGCTCGATCACAAACCGGTTGTCATTCAAAGCCGCGAGCAAAGTCAACAGCAGCGTCACATACATGAAACGATTGCCTTCTTGGCATGCCAGCGATCGCTCAGGTTCTCCCATCCAGTCATTGGCAATGGACCTTCCAGTACTGTATTTACAGAGTTGGACGAAGGAAGAGCATGGAGTTCCAAACCACACAAGGCCGTGTTTGTGTGTTTGACACACAGCATTGACAGCCAGGCGAAGTCCTCTCACAGAAAGAATATCATGATCTGTGCCGTACCTGAGGTCCAAGGCTAGCCCCTGCCAGCCAGCACGGAGCATCTCCCGACTGAGGTTGCCCTGCCCTGCAAAGATCTCCAGGAAGTGGAACCTGGCACTCTGCCTTATGTTCCGCTTCCAATGACAAAAGTTGATGAGGAATCTCATCTGTTTCTTCCATGGCCACGAAGTCATGATGGGAAAAGTTTCTGATAACATTTTTTGCCAGATTGATATCATCCAGGAAAACCCACTGGCTTCAAGAATCACATCATAGTTGCACTCAGGCAGAACTTCATAAGGACCTTCATTATGGAACTTCAGAAGCGACGGGTCAACTTCGCAAAGGCGCAGAACATCCTGTCCTCTCGAAATGGCCAAGAATCTCTTCTCCAGTGCGATGTTTGCATCAAACTGCCGCCGAATGTCTGCTAACAGTCTTCTTCTTGTTTCAGTCGGGTCATCTGCTGCTGCAGACATGGCACTCCAAATTGCATTGTGCATGGCACTCTGTCTTACCCAGGAAAGTGTAACACCTTAACCTCAAGAGTGTTCGAATTAACAACATAATTGTGAACCAGCGCATGCAGCAGTTGACACACTTGTGAGTCGATTGATCCATCACAACACAAGGATGAGACAGACATGATGCAATCACTCGTTGAAATTCACATGTGGCATAGTTGTTGCAGACCATGACTTCATGCTCAAGCAATCAAATACAGCAATGCCAGACCCTCACTCGATTCTCGTTTTTCTGGTACCGCACACAGCAGTCCATCCATATCACTCGACGATTGCGAGACCACCGAGGTGGCAGCCACTTGTCAGGCATATTCTGCATTGGCACTCTGCCTTCTATGCCGTCTTTGCTGGTGAGCTAAAATAATCAGTCTTCCATCTGACAAACAGCATTAGTGGAAGAAGCCTCAGAATCGGACTCCTCACCTTCCTCCATCACATCTGAGGGGGCTCCATCATCCGCTGAGCCGCGCTGACTCCAGCCCGGGTCTTCTTCTGAGATGTGCCCATAATCAATACCCAAACGACCCCGCCCTCCAAGCTCACCAAGACGAACATCTCGAACACCTTCCTCAATCACATCTGAGTCTGAGGCGTGAATCTCACCTTCGGCACGAGCTGGCCCAGTCAACCAGGCATCCGGGCGAGATTCCAAACGAAAAGAAATTTGATCACGAACTCCACCTTCGAACTCATCTGGCACTCTGCCTTCCGGCACTCTGCCTTCTGGCACTCTGCCTTCAGCAGCTCCACTGTTGGCATTATTGTTAGGGCCAGGATAGCCATTTTCAAGCATCGGCCTTGGCGGCACTATTGGTGGCGGCGGGTTGTCTGGAGCATTGAAACACATGGCACAAATTCGCCGTCCCAACTGCCGAAGTTGCATCTCTTCAGGGGTCAAGTTCTCAAGGGTGACCAGAACAATGCGGCCCTCCCTAACAGTAACCACATCCGGCTCGAAGTTGATCATGATCGGGGTCTCCATAATGTCCAACGCTTCTGCCACAGCTTGGGCAATCTCAAACTCATGTCGCGCAGGGGCGGGAGGTCTTGGGCCAGGTGGCTAAGGTGGCCGATTCACAGGCGTTGGTGGCGGCGGACCCATTTGTGGCCCTGGCACTCTGCCTTCCGCCCCACCACCTTCTTCACCAATGCCATTCACACCGGTTGGCGGCACTCTACGAGGCCGTCGCTTCGGAGTCCTCACCCCGCCGATCCTCCCCGCTGCTGCCGGTTTGGCCTTCGGTTTCGGTGCCATGGGGCTTAACTTTAAATATCTTTGATCCAACAAGCTGCAAGCAACTATATGTGTTGGATAGTACGAACAGGTACTAGAAGTTGATTGTCATGTCCGTTTCAATACCACATGCAATAGGTTCCACTGGACGACACAAGCATTTATGCACATGATCATTAGCTTAACACATATTTGAAGACAGAGTGCTATTAATAGATGATGTAGTTTAATGTTCGAAAGCAGTATGCCCAATAATAAGTGTATGCATATAATCCATACATGTATCTATATGTATGTATGTATGTTATACATATACCTAGGTCTATGTGTAAACTTACCACACACAGTAACGGTTTAGGGTTTAAAAGAGCTTCAGGGTTTTAGGTTTTTAGGAGGTCCATGGTTTAAAGGTACTTCAAGGCAGAGTGCCACCTAGTTTATGCTTAATCATAAGATGTGTTACTACTCGTAGGGATTTGGTTGGGTTAGCTGGACTGTGCCGATTCAATGGGATTCGATATTGTATAACTCGCTCCCAAGATTCAATAAGCTCCAACAAGACTTTTGGGAGGGGATGCTACATGTGTGCAATTGTCTGGTACAGGGTCGGTGTGCCTTCAAAACGTGATGGCCCGAACACTAAGATTCAATAAGATTTTTTCGGGTAGTCCACAATTCTGCAAATGTCTTCTAAGATTCAATAAGATTTTTGGGCGAGCTGGAGGCTGTGTCCCTTGTAAAACCGATAAGATTCAATAAGATTCAATAAGATTCAATAAGATTCAATAAGATTCAATAAGATTCAATAGGATTCAATAAGATTCAATAAGATTTTTTCGGGGTAGGCCACAATTGTACAAATGTCTTCTAAGATTCAATAAGATTCAATAAGATTTTTTTGGGCGATCTGGAGTCGTGTCCCTTTTAAAAATGATGGACCAATAAGATTCAATAAGATTCAATAAGATTCAATAAGATTCAATAAGATTCAATAAGATTCAATAAGATTCAATAAGATTTTTCCGGGGCATGCCACAAGTGTCACAAATGTCTTCTAAGATTTTGCAGGGCCTGTGTGGCGGTATGGGGATGGTGTCCCTTCAAAGGCCATATGTTTTTTTAAACACGGATGCACCCCATTGCAGACTTCCGTGGTCCTTTGTTGGGTCCCTCCCAACTGGTGTTCTAGGACAGGTTGGATCCTGCCTTTGGCGCGGAGTTGTCCACAGGCATCTGCAGTATCCTTGTGAAATCGACAGACCGCCTGGGATTACAAAGAGACATACATTCCTGATGGCATAATGCAACACAAGGCAACACAATCATGTCAATACATAATGATCATGGAACACATGTTACAACCCATGGCACTCCGCCTACAGAAACATGTCTGTGACAATGGCATTGCCACACCTCCAAAATTAATAAGACTCGAGGCCACATCACCGACAACACATACACATGAGCCAGTTATTGTTGCACTCTGCCTTGTTACCGAGCCACCTTGTCGACGCAATCAGTCCACCACGGGGTCGTTGACCTCAGGAGCTTCCTCTTCACGAGTGCGGTCGTCAACGAGTTGAGCTTGTATTTCCTGAACGATTGCGTCCACATCATTAGCATCATCTTCGACAGGAACAGGGGCATTGCTTACCGTGGACCCCCTCGGACCCAAAAAGAACCTTGCCATAGAGGCTGAGCTCGCACACTTGAGAGGGCAAGCGGTGGCCTTGTTCCGCCCGGTCGACTCACAGTATCGATTGATACATTCGCTGTGAAAGAGGTGGCCACACGACAGCGCTTCCAATGCCTGCATTCCAGGGAAACAACAGAAAAAGACACGTCATGTGAGAGGTAATGTTCTGAGGATTAGTGGAATGTACAAACAGGACAGGCACCACTATCAATGGTTCATTAACCAAAGGCAAACGAAACCAGCCTGCCTGGCCCGGGTGCATCTCCGAATGGCAAATGACACAGAGGGCCTGGTTCCACCGGTTCGCAGGTCTGCTCGACTCATTCGGAGCATCCTCCTCCTCCTCCTCAAAGAAGGCACTGTCGTCGGCCTCGCGCTCGACCTCGGCCTCGACCTCGGCCCCGGCCTCGACCTCGGCCCCGGACTCGGCCATGACCTCATCATCGACCTCGACTGCGACCTCGTCCTGCGACTCTGTGTTTGGTGCCGTCGCCCTGGCCTTGGACTTGGCCTTGGCTTTCGACTTGCCATTGGCTTTTGCTTTGGCTTTCGACTTGGGTGTCGCAAAGGGCACAACGGCATTCACGTCAGCACCAGCTGTCGAGTCACTGTTCGTGGAGGTGTCTGGCCCTGGCAACTCAACTGTTTGAGGTGCAGTGGTCACTTCTGTAGGAGGCATGACGATCTCCTGATCGGGCCTGATCTCTGCCTCTGCCGGCGCTAGACCATCGTCATCCATGGCAGGAGCATTCCCATCAACTGGCACTCTGCCTTCCACAACCATCGGCACTCTGTCTTGTTCACTTCCTGCAGCCTGGCTGCCTTCGGTTGCCTGGCTTGCATTGGAACCCGGAACGGCATGAGGGGAGGCAGGCGGCTGTTGAATCGGCACTCTGCCTTGTTCACCAGCCGGGCTGCGACCCACAGCCTGGCTTGGATTGGAACTAGGAGCAGTCGTTGGCAAAGGACCAGAACGGACCACGTCTGGCACTCTGCCTTCCGACGGCGGAACCGTGGGCGGGGCAGCTGGAGCAGGACTCGGATTGAAACTGAGACGTCCCTGCGTCTCAGTGGACTGCCTTGCTCTCGCTCTACGCCTGGCATAGGTCGTGACATCCTCGGTCATCCATGTGGACTGCCATCCACACTCCAAGGCAACCCTGTCAACAGAATGCTCAGTCATATTCACCCCCATTCCCAGAACCGGTTTGGCTATGCGGCTCCAACTGCTGCTATCGCAGAGGGATTGACGCGTATGGGCATTCGCACATCGCTGACCAAGCAAGCTGTATTTGCTATCGACCCTGAGTTCACTGACCTTTGTGGTCGGCTTCAGATTGGTCAATATGAAGAGCAGTTGCAGCGCTGTTTGTTGTGGCAGGTCAGCCGTGACCGCGGCTTCCCTTGCACTATGAACCCGCTCGAGCAGAGCTTTCACCTTCACCTCAGTCAGTAAGGCTTATCTAGGCTTTGTGGGGGGAGGGTTCAGGGATCATTGCTGACCTTAGGGATACTCTGTTGATTGACAAGCAGCCAGAGGGATCGAACGCAATGTCTTGGCGCTTCTCGGGATTGCATCTGCATCGGTAGTGGACGTTGCCAGCCGATCAATCCCGATCGTTGCTGCTTGCCTTGCTCTGTTCTTCTTGGTTTCCTTACGAATCCTCCTCACTTCTTGGGCTTCTGATTCCGACGAGGAGGAGTCGTTGGCACTCTGCCTTGATTCACCCACAGCAGCCATCTGCTGCTGTTGCTGCATTTGCTGCATCTGCTGCATTTGCTGCATCTGTTGCTGCTGCTGCAACATGAAAGGGTTCATCATGGCCAGTGGGTTGTTCATTCCCATTGCTGGGTTCATTGCCCCCGGCATTGGGAACATCATCTGATCACTCACACGAGCGCTCTTCCTCGACTTTCCCATTGCTCTCGGCGACTGTCTCTGGCACTCTGCCTGGAAGCACCACGGCAGCACTAAGGGACTCGATCTTGAACACACATATGTTGATTGCGGCCAGGTCAAGAAATTCTTGCGCATCCACTCACTAGTCACTAGAGTCCGTACACACTACGTGGCATGGTCCCATCAACGGCCAGATAGCAAGCGTTTCAGCTTCCACAACTCACAATCACTTGCATCATGCATTCCAGCCTTGCCATAGTAGCCAACCACCTTGGACGCCAGCACCTGAAAGTTTTTATGGGGCTGTCACAGGAAACCAAGGTTGAACCAATCAATTCACAGGCACAGTAATTAATCCATCGAGTTACTGCCGACATGACTGTATGCATAGGCACCGTCTTTGTTTTCCAAAACGGCAAGCTGAAATGTGCCAGATCAGACGGACTGCAAAAGTGACAACATTCAAACGCCCCAAGAAATGCGATTTCACATTGGCACTCTGCCTTTCCGGCACTCTGCCTAGTGACAGCGACACAAAAATGAATCTGAACAGGCCACACTGTTTGGTGGCACTCTGCCTTAGTCACACCGAGAACTATCTGGCACTCTGCCTTGTGAAAGTCCCCAGTGCCCAAGGACGAATGGGATGAAGAAGAGGAGGTCCACTAGATGGCTTTGTTTTGGCAACACAATTAATAAACCTACTCGCTCAGCTCAATCATTGACACTAATCAAGACTGAAAGCCATCTGCAGTTACTCCCCAATCAGGAACGAAGTCCCCAGTGGTCTGGTAAACATCCACATAGTTATCCTCTTCTTCATCTTCCGATGGCGGGACATCATCACCCATCTGGCTCACCGCGTCTAGGTTTTCCCCCTTGCCTTCTGTTCCAGCTTCTTCTGACAATACACAAGCATGGTGTAATTGTAAGCATCCCAAATCTTGCACGACAAAGGCACAATCCAGCTCTGCAGGTCTTTGGGCCTGAATTTTTCCTTTGAGATGACATCTTCCGTCGTATAAACCTCAACGAGTCTCTTTGAGGCCTCCCACCAGTGCCAGTATGTCAGATGTTTTCCCTTGACTCGATCACGGCCATGAACTGGCGGAGTGACATTGAACATGCACTGGAGAATCTGCTCAATGACCGCCACCCCAGTTTCCCTCTGAAGCCACAGGTGCCAGTCCCCAGGCTCAGAGTTGTCTGGAATCTCCTTCATGCCCTTGTCACACAACAGATCCCAGACAACCACAGTTTTCGAGCCCTTCGACCGAAAGTCATTCCACGCCATTTCCTTCTTCTCCATTGGCAAGGAATTCTTCTCGCATTCTCGGACTGTGATCTCATGGACAGCCATGAGCAGCTGGGTGATGACAGTCGTAGTCTTGCTGTTGAACTTCCGCTGGTTGTGGTGGGGGTTGAACGGCTGATCTGGTGGCACCGGTCTCGACATACGTGCCCGATTGGCGAGGCGGCCCACCTTCGAAGTCACCACCTCCCTGTGACTGCATGGCAGCATTCCCCGCAACGCTCTGAGAGTTTTCTCCTCCTCAGTCTCTGGCTGCAAAAGCTCGGCTGGAACCTTGATCTTGTTTTGACACCTTGGCACTCTGCCTTGGGGGTCCGTAATTCCGAGGTCCTCATCCGCTTCCAAGAAAGGCTTCACCTCTCCAGGCACTGGCGCAGTCGCACTCTTCGGGTTTGCAGCAGCCTGCAGGCTCGGGTCCACATTCATAGCCTCCAGCTCGTGCATGACCTTGGCGACGACAGGGTCCTCGCTCTCAGTTTTCCGGGCCTCCGGTACAGGAGGCATCGGCTCATCTTGCTCCTCTCGGAGATGGTCCCCTAGTACCATTGTTGCTTGGCTGTCACCCTCATCCTCGTCCAAGCGATCCGGGTGAATCGAGGCACCCGTGGCGAACGCATGCTCATCCTCCTCGGGCTCCGCCTCCATCTCAAGCGGCGGTTGCTCATCCTGCACCACAACCTCGACAAATTCCATTTCATCGTCCGACGGATCTTGCACAGGCTCCTCCTATTCCACCACAACATCAACCAAAGTGTCCTCCTCCTCGGCTTCCACCTCCTCCTTGGGGTCCAACCATATTCCTCCCTTCTCCGTCTTCATATGCCGCAAAAAGCAGGATGAGCTTCGCCTGGACGGCCCTTTCCAACAAGGTGAGTAGGGATATTGGGACGGCCCTTTCCAACAAGGTGAGGGATATTGTCCTCCACTGGCACTCTGCCTTTGTGGCCCTTTTTGGCAGGCTTGCCCTTTTGGGCGAAGTAAGCTGCTTTCCCGATCGGGACGGCGTCGCCCTTGCTTTTCAAGCCCTGGGCCTTTGCCACCCAGGCCGGCTCAGCGCGTCGGCCCTGCGGAACGAAATTGGAGCATCTTGCCGTATCGTCAGCATACTCGGCAAGTTCCTTGGCGAAATCCTGCTCGTCCATCCTTTGCGTTTCCGTCATTTCAGCAGGAGCACTTGCCGACATAAACTGTGGCTTGGAACCAACAGGCACAGGCTGTCCGTCGCCGAATTTCCTTTTGGCAGGAGGCTGCTTTGCCGGCGGGGGACCCATCGGCTCTGGCACTCTGCCTTGCTCTGCCGGCGGGGGACCCATCGGATCTGGCACTTTTAGCACGGGATTCGGCTCGGGATCTGGCACTCTGCCTTGCTTTGCCGGCGGGGGACCCATCGGCTCTGGCACTCTTGGCGGGGGATTCGGCTCGGGATCTGGCACTCTGCCTTGCTTTGCCAGTGGGGGACCCATCGGCTCTGGCACTCTGCCTTGCTTTGCCGGCGGGGGACCCATCGGCTCTGGCACTCTTGGCCGGGAATGGCTCGGGATTCGGCTCATCGTCATGCCAGGCATCGTACTCGTCCTGGATGACGGGCATTCTGTTCGTTCTGCCCCAGCGATGTTGTTGCTGCTGCTGGCCAGGAAGAGGCTGAGCTGGTTGCTGCTGCTGGCCAGGAGGAGGCTGAGCTGGTTGCACCGGCGCCCTTCGTAATGGTTCCCATTCCTGCTGCCAAGACTGATCAGGCAAAGGCCCAGCATTTCGCAGCCGTCCTGGTTGCACCGGTTCGCGTTGCACCTGTCCGGGTGCCACCGGTCTTGCTGGCTGCTGCCACGGAGGAGGCCCGTCAGGAGGCGGAGGGCGAGGCCTCGCCTTTTGCTGAGGCGGTTTATGCAAAGGCGGGCGGTCCCTCCCGGGAGGAGTCCCCTCAGGATGAAGTACTGTTTTGCCTTTGCCTGGCACTCTGCCTTCTACTGGCACTCCTCCTTTCATCCCTTTGGCTTTTGCAGTCGCAGTTCCAGGGGGATCCCAGGGAGGTGTCGAATCCCAACACTGACATGGCGGAGGATTCGGCGGCGCAAGTGCCTGCGGCTGAACTCTGCTAATTACTGCCCTTGTTGCCTCGACCCTCATTTGCTGGCATTGTTGCATCAAGTCCAGACCATGCTGGAACTTCTCTTCCAGATTCTTGCACAACTTGTACAGATCGCCCACCATTTCAGCAGTTCTCCACTTATTCGGTCCATAGTCAGATTTGAATTTTTCGCCAGCGGCAAGCATCTTCTTCCAGACCTCTGACGCGTACTCGGAGACGGTGGCGCCGTGGTTTGAGGGAATTTGCCACAAGCTCAGAAAGCAGTTGAGGTGACCCTTCATCTTTTTTGCGGGAACATCATTAATTGGTAGGCAACCGGAGCAGTCCACCAAGGCAAACGTCAAATTCTCCGCACCCACTGGCACTCTGCCTTTGTGGTCCGGCACTCTGCCTCCCATGACAGTAATGTTATTCTCATGGAGGTCCCCCAGAAGACTCCCTTCCTGCCTAAGGGTATGCATTTGTAGCTTAAAGACAAACTTGAACAGCTTGAAGAGGATCAGCATGGTCTCTTTCTCTGGGAACTTGATTGGGTCGGAAAACCTCTGGTTGAGGAAGGCTCCCACAGTCGTCCCTTCGCCTTTGGCTTCTGTGACGAGCACCGATTTTCTCATCCGCGGTGCCACTACGCCCGAGGCATGGGTGACCAAGGTTTTCAAGTCGAAAGCGAGCGGGACAGGAAACGATTGCCGGTGGGTTGTGAACATTCGAGATTGCAGAAAACGCCAGTCAAATTGGTTTCCACACTCTTTTTCATCCTTTGCGAGTGCCCTGTGCAGCTTGACACAGAGGTGCACCTGATCTGTCGGATGATCGAAGTCCAGAGCATCTTCAGGAATAGAATCCACCAGTTTCAGGGCCTCTGCTGCGACTGTCGAGGCTTTGAGGACTTCGGCACTCTGCCTTTCAGACTGAGGAATCCTGAGCTCGCGCAGAAGCTTCAGAATGTCGATGACCCACGGCTGTGGGATCCTCGCAATCATTGAGTCCCGATTCATTCCATGACCGATGTATTTCCATTCACACTTGCACTGTTTGAATCCTTTCCCGCCTCTCACGCGGAATTGCAGGCGGACCTCCCCGAAGGCTGTGACATAGTATTCTAGAGGTTTTTTGATCGGCCAGGGATAATTCCCACCCATCTGCAAGGATCCATCCAGCTCTTGTTCGTAAAACTCACAGGTGATGTTGCCGGCTCGCACATTGGCCCAAAACGTCTGACCAACCGGACTCGTATGCACAGGCGCTGTCATCCTGCGGCACTCTGCCTTGTCCAGCCAGATTGCGGCACTCTGCCTTGTCCAGCCAGATGCAGGCACTCAGCCTTCTCAGTCCAGCTAAAGGCACTATGCAAAGAATGGCGAGGCGGCACTCTGCCTTATAATGTCGAAATGATATACTACCTCTGACGTCAATGTGTTGTTAGATTATAGTTACTAATATTTGACACAATTCAAATTATATCAACTATATTTTGATATTATGCTCACATTGGCATTAAATATCATGCATATGCCATCATTCAAGGACCACGACTCACTTCACTTTGAGCAACTCCATCGACAGAATAATCATGACATGACACTTTTATTGAAGCAGCAGCTACACGGAGTTTAACTAAATTGAGGGGCCAGACAGACTCAGCATGATCGGGAGCTTAGCACACGAATGAAACCTAATTCAAGGGCTGTGTTGATATTCAAATCTGCCATATGCCATGATTCAAGGACCACTGCAGCAACATTTGAAACCTGAGCAACCATCATAAGCAATAGGCAAAACAATCATGACATGACACTTCAGAAGCCCGAGAATGCTAAGTTGAATTTGGCAACGCAGAAGCAGCATGATCGGAAGCTAAGAACAGCACCGATGACCAGCAATCCTGGGGTCTGGAGACGCCAGCTGACGGCCAAAACTTGCATGGTCACTTTCATTCATACTCAGACTCTCTCAGCACAGTCGCAAACCCAACACATCCAACAGAACTCAGAAGTGCTCGGTCTTCAGAAGTCTCAGCACTCACAGTTTTGCTTCTGCAGCAAGCAATGCTCTTCTGGAGGCACTACTCTGACAGCGACGAGGCCTTGTCCAAAACACTAACAACTTTGATCATGACTTGTTGGTTTGCCTGCACCACAAACAAATAACCTGTTGCTGTGCGAAAGGCAGGCAGAAGTCCACATGAGCAGACATCGGCACTGAAAAACTTGAGAAGAGTCAGTCGACGAAGCCTGACCCACCTGGCACTCTGCCTTCCTGGCACTCTGCCTTCGTCACTGTCCTGGCCTGAAAATTAAAGTGATATTGGAATTTGGGCCAACCCACTCACTGAATGGTCCAATGGTGGGCACTCTGCCTTTGGCACTCTGCCTTTTAAGGCACTCTGCCCTTTTTTCTCACGGACACGGCAAGTGGACGACTTCAATGAATTCTTCGCCGTCTTCCATGGGAGCAGGCCTTTCTTCGAAGTCGTTGTAATTTGTAATCCTCCTCATCTTCCACACGCTCTTCATTCCAGGCCTCCGGATCATCTTCGTCGTAACCGAATCTCACCATGGTCGTGGTCCACAAGATTTGGTCACCTTCGGTGACTTCCCCGTCCCACAGCGTCAAATTCTCAACCCCCCGCGCCCAGCCCTCACTGCAGGAATAGATCCATCTTTTGTCCATCATCACTTGCATGCCTGCACCGGTGAGTTCCAGCTTCAGGTAAGCTGGCGGTGCGTGTTGATCGATCCTGAACTGAGATCATGTTGAAGTTGCTACTTGATTCTAGTCAGTATTAAGATCCGTAGGTATGAGATATTAATAAATAAATGTAGCGTCGAAGCATTGCTTGAATCTGAGTGGCCATCTAATGCACTTTGGCCACCATTGGTAGCGTTGAAGGGCCGCCTGGGCCGTGGGGCGCAAGGACCAGTGCGGAAAACCTTTGTGAGTGTTATCCTGCGTGGCACCGGGTTGCGCCCAGGCGGCGACGCCGTTCGCTTTGAAGAATTCAAAGCGAACCTGCAGGGAGACATCCAGTCAAGCAGTAAGAAACACTCACAATCAACACATGCTATGATTATCATCACATACACTGCCCACTGCCTGCCAAACGTCCTCCACGCACATGAAGTATGTGTAAAGGATCTGGTTGGGGTCTTGCATCGGGACTTTGCCCTTCTTTCCCTTGCCCTTGCCAAGATCGCCCTTGCTCGCACTGGCACTCTGCCCTGGCCCTGGCTTTCCTCCTCCCTTCCCGATCGCACTTCCTCCCTTCCCGACCTGACTTGTTCTTTGGGATTGACCGGCGTTGCTCAAGTTGGCCATCTGCCAACTTGAAAACTCTTGCAGCCGAGTGCGCTGGCGAACTGCGCCCGTGTTTTCCATGGCGGATAATGACTTGCCCACTGCACAATTGGGACAAGGGCACTCTGCCTTACACTTGAATTGAACCCAGACTGCTGCAACAGCACAAGTAGGCAAAAATGAGCACTCATTACAATCACCGGAGACTGACTGTTAAAGTCACGCTTGCACCCACTGAGTCACCGGCTGGATTCACTCATCCAATCGCCCCAGCGGCCCTGATCACCATGTCGGCACAACCGACAAAGGAACTGACAGTTTCCACAACCGAGACGGGCATGATCTCACTTTCTTTTTAAGCTCAGTCAGTAACACCGGCAGCCAGGTTTAAAAGCACGAATTAAGCTGTGACTGCCAGCTGAAAGTGGGAATGTAACTATTAGTCTTATCAAGGTAAGGACTGTGTTTCACTTCCAGCCAGCAGTCCAGTGTCGGGTCCAGGACTCTCTGGCTGGGCCAGTGTCGGGACACAAATTTCGACGTCAGAATTGGAGCAGAACTGTTTGACCATGGACTTCGGGTTCAGTGTCGATGATCAACTGTACGTGTGCAGCTCATCCTGCATTTCCAGCAGTGTTTCAATCATGTACTCACGATCCCGGAATGGAGCATAGTAGGCTCGGTGCTTGATCCACCTGACAATGGCTTGTTCCATGGTCATCGAGGCAAAGGCCATGACTAGGACACAATAAGCAGCACAGGTCCTGTTAATGCCACCGTAGCAATGGACAAGCACACGAATTGGCCTCTTCTTGCCTCCACGCTTCCGACCACCTCCCTGAAGCTTCATCGCCTCCAACAAAGCAAGAGCATTACCGAGCTCACCAGGGAATGTCTCATCGGCCACCTTCAAGGCACTCTGCCTTCCATCGGCACTCTGCCTTCCATCAGCGGCTCTTCCGAACAGGCTGCCCATGTCACTTCCCTTGCTGAAGCCCTTGTCATAGGAGCAGCCATAGCCAAATGAGCCCTTCGTCGATGCCTTCTGGCTTTGCATGTGATTGGAAACCTGACAGGGGCCGCTGTAGCCCTTGCTGATTGTCTTGCCCTTGCCCCTGCCGCCATTGGCCTTGCCCATCATTTTGCCCTTGATGGCACTCTGCCTTTGACTCTGGCTGAACTCCTCTTCTGAGCGCTGCCAGCACATCATAATCTTTCTGAAATCTGAAATGAGGCGGCGCCAAATGCTCTTGAACTCATGACTTCTTTGTTCAGCATCAAAGTCATTGGCATGTGTTTGATCCCAGCCACCATACCGAAGATGTGCAGTGCCAAACGGTCCACAATTCGCCAAATACTGATACCAGTCCCATGGCTCAAATTCCGAGGTCTGTCATCTGCATTCATAGAGATGACAATGTCAGGCTTGACCCGGAGCTGGTCATATCGGATCGGGCAACCAATACTGCCAACAAACAGTTGCCACTGGGGATGGTCGTAAATCAAAACATCATCCATGGGCCACGTCTCGACATCATGCTGGCATGGCCGAGGTGGCGGGATCGACCCAGGCAGCACATCTGTCTGGCCGGTCCATGCTTTGTACAACTTCATATCCATATCTCCGAAATCTGAGATGGCCTCAACTGCCAATTTGATTCGTTGATCCAATTGTGCAGCCCTTTGGATCTTTCGGAGCCCGGTGGTATAGTCGGCAGCTGATCTGCCACAGTGTAAACAATTCCACCGAAGTTGTTGCACGGCTTCGTTCCAGTAATCACTGCCAAGGTCAATGTGATTGGCCTGATGATGGTCAGCAGCAGAACTCTGGCACTCTGCCTCGGAACTCCCTGAGCACCTTGAAACGGTCGTCGGCATCACTGCTTTCATCGAGCACACAATTGTCCAACGATTAAAACATTAACAGTGACTAATGCATCACTATACAGTACATTAATCAATGATATGTAACATTGTGTTACTACTGTTACATCAGTATGAATGAATCGCTTGATTCCCTGGCCGGCAGATGTCGATCATGTATGGTGCAAGGCAACTCACTGACAGACTATGCAGGCAGGCAGCCAGCCTCGGAGACAGCAGGGTCCTGAGGACATCACTGCCACCCGGCACTGTGTAGTCAGCATGTCATGCTGGGTAACCTTTTTGAATCCAAGTTGCGCACACTACCGCTGAGGTCTCAAATCGGACAGTCTAGCTCTGCTGGCGAGATCGTCGAATTCAAAATCCTCTAAGCACACGCAAACCCGGCACTCTGCCTTCCCCAACATCCGTAATAATACGGGCTCGGAGGCTGTACAAACACGACAAATCATTGATTCAGTGACGACACAAATTCGTCTGACACATTGTAACGTAAAAAAATTCCTGGCACTCTGCCTTGCCGAAAATCCCGCACAAATCTGGTCTGCTCATTAACATACCAGGCTACTTGCAAGACTTGCCCACGCTCTTGAGAATTCAGAAACATCCACAATGTCGTAAAGCACTCCTCTAGCATCCTGTAGAATCGAATCACAGAATCATCGTCGTCAAAACTGTCCGCGACCGAGCCCGCAGTGCTTGCACCCTCATCGTCAACCAGAACCCAGTCCGAGCCCAGAGACTCACTGTCACTCCACGACATCGACCACATCTGCCGGCTTGCAGGGAGGCCTACTACGACTTAGACTAGAGACAGAGCAGGTCGTCGGGATCACTGCTTTCATCGAGCACACTTCAATTGTCCAAAGATTAAAACATTAACAGTGACTAATGCATCACTATACAGTACATTAATCAATGATATGTAACATTGTGTTACTACTGTTACATCAGTATGAATGAATCACTTGATTCCCTGGCCGGCAGACCGATGTCGATCATGTATGGTGCAAGGCAACTCACTCACTGACAGACTATGCAGGCAGGCAGGCAGGCAGCCAGCCTCGGAGACAGCAGGGTCCTGAGGACGTCACTGCCACCCGGCACTGTGTAGTCAGCATGTCATGCTGGGTAACCGTTTTGAATCCAAGTTGCGCACACTACCGCTGAGGTCTCAAATCGGACAGTCTAGCTCTGCTGGCGAGATCGTCGAATTCAAAATCCTCTAAACACACGCAAACCCGGCACTCTGCCTTCCCCAACATCCGTAATACGGTCTCGGAGGCTGTACAAACACGACAAATCATTGAATCAGTGACGACAGAGATTCGTCTGACAAATTGAAATATAAAATTCCTGGCACTCTGCCTTGCCGAAAATCCTGCACAAGTCTCGGAAAGAGTACGAACATGGTCTGCTCATTGACAGACCAGGCTGCTTGCAAGACTTGCCCACGCTCTTGAGAATTCAGAAACATCCACAATGTCGAAAAGCACTCCTCTAGCATCGTGTCGAACCGAATCACAGAATCATCGTCGTCAAAACTGTCCGCGACCGAGCCCGCAGTGCTTGCACCCTCATCGTCAACCAGAACCCAGTCCGAGCCCAGAGACTCACTGTCACTCCACGACATCGACGACATCTGCCGGCTTGCAGGGGGGCCTACTACGACTTAGACTAGAGACAGAGCAGCTGTAACACGACTATAGTAGATTACGCAGGGCAACAGCGAGCACAACTGCTGCAGCGGCAAGTTGCGATACATGACACGCTCACTGACTATGCAAGGCAGCTTGTCCTCTGCGATGGCAGCATGTCCTCAGGATCCTCGTCATGAGCCTCGGTGCCAGGACTGTACCATAATAATGGAAGTAGCTGAAGCAAGCTGATGCTGAGATCCCAGCAGTTGGCATCCACTTCTCGATGGGCTGGAAGCCGATGAAGACCGATGGGAGAGAAGGAAATGGAAGAGAAGGCGTTCACTAGGCTTGGATTCAAACCGAACACTTAGACCTGGCCAACGGTGTGGGGAGCAACCCCGATGGGGCAGGGACTTAAGTAAGGCAACCTCGAGAGGCTCGACTGGCACTCTGCCTCTGTCGATCCAAGTCGCAAGGCTCCCTAACTAACGTGACAAGCATGGATGGCCTCCCCTCCTGGTTGGGAGAAAAATAAAAAAGCCACAACCACTGGACCACCCCACCCAGCACTTTAGCCCATGTGCCCGGGTGTCATATGCCACTGCCCTGGCACGTTGGCCCCAAGGCGGTCCAGGTACCATCGACAACACCTGACACCCGGCCAACGGTGTCCACGAACCGAGATGGGCAGTCGATCCGTGTGGGTAAGGTGGCACTCTGCCTCTGTCGATCCAAGTCGCAAGGCTCCCTAACAAAACGTGACGACAAGCATGGATGGCCTCCCCTTCAAGGCTGTAAGCACGGCTGCGAACAACCCCTCAACCGCCCCACCCGGCACTTTAGCCCATTTGTCCGGGTGTCATATGCCACTGCCCTGGCACGTTGGCCCCAAGGCGGTCTAGATACAATCGCCTCATAACCTGACACCCGGCCAACGGTGCCCACGAACCGAGAAGGGCAGTCGATCCGTGTGGGTAAGGGCAAGATCTCAAGGCAAGTCAACATGTCACTACGGCCTCCCTTCTTTGTTCAATCACAACCCAAAACTATTTAAAAAGATTAAATATTAAAAATTATCAACTTCAACAACAAATAAACAACAAATTTGTAGACATACAGCAGCAGGAAACCAGGTAGAACAACAGGAAGCCAATTGACTCACTCAGAAACAAAATTCACAAACATGTATTTTTTACACCAAAAATAAAATAAAAGAATTTTAACAACTGTAAAACACAAAAAAACCTATTTAAAAAACTTTTAAATACAAAACACTACTTTTAAATACAAAAAAACACTTTTAAACACAAATAAAGCCAACCACATACAAAAATAAGATTTTGGGTTCCTTTCATATAAGCCTTGTTGATCTAAACCCTGTGGTTCTGGTTCGGCGCAAAGGGTTAAGGACCAAAACAAAGTATTCCACTGGTCGGCCGTCCTGAAGAATGCCCGCACGCCTAGCTTCCAAGGGGGTGTTGAATGCTCGCTGAAGCACCTGAACACACATTTCAGAAGACAAGTCACCCTTGCACAAAGCATCCACCGCCAGAGAGGACGGGGTGCCACTGGAATCGAGAGAAGAACCGCCCTCCTGAATCCCCGCGCAAGGGAGGGCGCAGAGAACACGTGATTTAGCAGGCAAGAGAGGATAATGCGGCTGGCACTGAACGCCTGCGCAAGGCAACCAAGGCTGCTGTAACACGGGCCCGGAAGGAAGCAGCTGCGCAGGGCCCTGCAAGACGCAAATGGCTTTGTGTTCTGGCAGAAGAGGAGGAACCCTCTTGCCGCGCGGTTGAGTGCCAGAAGCCACCCTAGCTTGTAGATGCACATCAGAAAGACCCGGCAAGGCTTGCGCAGGTGGGGAAGAGCCAGCCGCGCCAAGAGCATGCTGCAAAGCCTGTGCATACGCTCTACAGAAGGGAGCAGGGTATGTTGTGACCGACTCCCTCGGTGCAGAATGCGTCGGGTGCAACGAAGTATGATCACATGGGAGTTGCAAGGCCTGAAAGGCATCATGGAAGTGTGCAATGCAAAGCTGACGTTTGAAAGTAGCCCCGAACATGCAAGTGTGAAAAGAGGAAAACTGCAGTGGGACAATCGACGAAGATGCATCCAGCCAAGCACTGCTTTGCCAGAAATGGCTGGAGGCTGGGTTTTCCAGAGTGGCAACGATGCCTGTCTGGAAAGCCTGAAGGAAAAGGGTCGATGCCAATGCAAAGAGACGATTGTACAGCTCAACTTTAGCTTGATTGGGTGGGGAGAGGTCGGGTAGGCCATCCGGAAACGCCTGTGAGCGAAGCGGCGTACTGCCACGACCTGGGAGGGCTGCAGGTGGCGCCAAATGCACCGCAGCTAAGGCCCGATTGGAAAGCAGCAAGAAAAGCACTCTGACATCCTCATCAAGCGCAAGGTCCAATTTGACCACAGGCGCTGGAGCTGACTTGGGTGTCCAAGCATCGATGCCGAAGACACTGCCCACGCCACACGCATGGACAGCACCTGACAGGCGAGCTGAACCCGCGAAAACTTCCACAAAAAGCAAAGACTGAAGGGGCCTGCCGCGAACACGCTCTTGCAGGGCCTGGAAGAAGGACTCGGCTGAGTCGACGACGCGTGCCTGCGGCAGGCCTGACTCTCAGGCTTTGGTGTGATGCTTGTGCTTGCCCTTGCCCTTGCCTTTCGGAATGGGCTGGGGTGGCGTAGGTGGAAGAGCACTGTGCGCATGCGGAGCAGGAGGCTTGGGAGGAAAGGGATGAGCAGGGGGTGCAGAGGCGAGTGCCAGGGCTTCCTGCAGACGCTGCTTTTGGCGTTCACGGCGCGCCTTGGTGCGGCTCTTCTTGGTCGGGTTGGGGGTGTCGGTGCTACCATTGGGAGTCGCCATGACCTGTGAAGCGGAAGGGCGCTTGCTCTGGCCACCCGCGGGCAGCGGCATGAGGAACATCATGACATCGGTAGCCGTGGTGAGAGCTGCAAAGAGATCATCCATGGGCAAGGTCCCATCTGCACGCTTTTTCAAGGAAGTGCCCTTTTCGGCCATGTACGTCCATGCAGCCCTGTCAGCCCTTAAAATTTGCATGGTATCCACTTGCTTGTACTCCATGGGAGGTGCCTGCTGCAAATGGCGCAGAAGCTCGGCGTGCCACCGTTCGGAGGCTGCAAACGTTGCGGCTTGACACAAGTCAAGCGCGAGAGACCTTCGGGTCAAAGCCTGACTTAAGCTGAGTGCATCAGGGAGATGACACGTGTCGGCAAGCTCAGCAGAATCTCGCACCTTGATGGAAGACGATGCATCGATGATGACTTCTTTGGGCGGTTTGGATTGCTGAACCTCATGAGCCCTAGTGGTGAACCGATTAGGGGCGAGGTAAGTAATTTCATCAGTGGCCAGCATGCGAATGACAAGCGTGTAGCAGCTGAAAGAGCATTCCAACGGACCGCGGAGCGTCATGCCGGCCAGGCGGCGTGCTTGCTCTTCCAGACGGAACCTTCTTTCGGCTGGCTGAAGGTCTTATTTCCCAACGAAACTTCCGTTTGCGCGCGTTCGGTAAACCCTAACTGCGCTGCAGAAGGAAACCTGTGCAAGCACTCACTTTTTTCTCCTAGCGGACATGGGGGGTCAGTTCGGGCCCGATCTTCGGGCAGCTAAAAGCCGATGCCGCTGGCATCTGAGAGCGAAACTCGACCGCTGGTCGGTGGTAAGGCGAACGACTGGTTCACCCCCCGCCCCCTACCAGAGGACACCCGTACAACGGGGATTAAGGTGAAACATCAACTGACCTACTTGGTCACTGCAACTACCAGTAGCTACTTTGTGTTCTGACGGCCTACGGCCTATGTACAAGAGGCACGCTGTGCTAGCGCATCTCGGCTAGAGATGCATGAGGAGCTCTGCTCCTGGCAGCTCTGCTGCGACAGGGGTTCCGCAAACCCCGCATACTATACAGGGTGTGGTGGGTGGGACAAAAAAACTTGGATCACAGATCCAGCTACAAGCCGAAAGCTGCACGGCAAAGTTTCTCTAGTGTTACCCACACTCAAGTGAAAACTCTGTTTTCCTTTTCGACAAACTTTGTCTACACTTTCGGCGGGAAATAAAACCCATTCACGCACGCATGATGGATGCTTATTTCCCAACGAAACTTCCGTTTGCGCGCGTTCGGTAAACCCTAACTGCGCTGCAGAAGGAAACCTGTGCAAGCACTCACTTTTTTCTCCTAGCGGACATGGGGGGTCAGTTCGGGCCCGATCTTCGGGCAGCTAAAAGCCGATGCCGCTGGCATCTGAGAGCGAAACTCGACCGCTGGTCGGTGGTAAGGCGAACGACTGGTTCACCCCCCTTCTAGGCACTCGAAGCCTTACTCACCCCCCATTCAGTCCGCGCCGAGTGACAGCGCCAACGACACTGCGTTGGGCGGGAGATACTGGCGATCTGCGCCCAGCTTCTCGGTTTCCTCCCACCAGTCTCTGCTGGGCCCATCTGCGATGTTGCTGTCTGTGGGAACTCGGAAGAAGGCAGCCCTGCACTGCAGAGATTCTTCGAAGTCGACTGCCTGCGAAACTATCGCTGCGCCTTCCGCCTTCCGTGTGAAGGCCTTATGCAGGGACGTACGCGCTGCGTCGTTGTCGATCCAGACAAAGAGGTCGCTGCCTGCAATGTGCTGTGCCCACATCTGCAAACTAAGCAGGTACGGCAGCAACTCGCATTCATACACCAGCTGTTGTTTCTGTGCTCGAACAACCCACTGGGCTGCTACCTGTGGACTGATCTGAAGTCCCCATGTGAAGGCAATGCCTTCGCCAATGAGCACTGCTCCGAGGCCACACTTGGGCACCAAGCGTGGGGTCTCCCACTCGCAGGCTCCGTCAATGTAAAGATGCAACTTTCTGCGTGCGTGAATGGACACTGTCCGGGGTGGGCCATGGACGACTCGTTGAAGCAAAAATGCCATAGCCTGGCACTGCTGCTCGCTGAGCGGCACTGGCTCTGGACCATCCCCCGGGGTGTCACCGACGCAGATCACTGCCATGCGTGTGTTGCGACCCCAGGCCTGTTGCTCTGCAAAAATCAATCTGCCGCGCAAGCTTTGCGCTTCCAGGGGCGACATGCTGCCGCGTTCAAGGGCCTCGCTGAGGACCTTGCCTAGCTCCGCCGCTCTGGTGGGCTTGTTGCGCACGGAGACTTCTCCGAGATGCTGCTTGGAAAGGTCGACTCTAACGCCCAGCACATCGAAGACTTCGCTGAAGTCTGCATTTTTATTTTCACTGGCAAGGTATGAGCTCGACCACATACATAATCATTCAATCTATTCTCCAGGAATAGAAGTGACCGCATCACAAATCGCAATCGTATAAGTTCAATCCTTCCACTCCGAATAGGATCAAACAAAATTTCAAGTCGACATATATTCAATCGAATCGGAATATGTCGCTATGTATAAAAATACGCATGCACTCACACTCACGCTCACAACTTTTCCTCGTGGGTGGCATGGGGCATCAAATGGCGTCTCAGGAGAAAACATGCACTGGTGAATGCGGCACATCCCGCAACCCCCCTTCGAACTGGGCGGGTGGGTGGGAGTTCGAAAACTCTCACTGCTCTACCTCAGAGCACCCACTGCAACATCGCGGAAGTCAACATATATAAAAACCGCATGATGTCTGCAGTGACATGAAACAAAGATGAAAACATGGCCGAGCGAAGATTTTAAAGAAATTCTTTAAAATCACAAAACACCTTTCCGTGAAAATAATACCTTACGCAGGCTGGCTGCGATGGTGGCTTATTTTCACTGGCAAGGTATGAGCTCGACCACATACATAATCATTCAATCTATTCTCCAGGAATAGAAGTGACCGCATCACAAATCGCAATCGTATAAGTTCAATCCTTCCACTCCGAATAGGATCAAACAAAATTTCAAGTCGACATATATTCAATCGAATCGGAATATGTCGCTATGTATAAAAATACGCATGCACTCACACTCACGCTCACAACTTTTCCTCGTGGGTGGCATGGGGCATCAAATGGCGTCTCAGGAGAAAACATGCACTGGTGAATGCGGCACATCCCGCAACCCCCTGAGCACCTGTGTCCCATTCACCCGAAGACAGACGGGAGCGCACGCGCCAGAACCGTTGCAGGCACCTGAATCCTCGGAACGTGGGCGACTTCATGCCCGCGGGAAGGGTTGTCGGCTGGGTTCGACAACGAAGGCACACGGTCCAGCCAACATATCACTTCAAGATTCTCTTCGCTCGAGCTGAAGAAATCAATCAAGGTGCTGCAAGAAGGATTGTCACTATGGCCTCTGACAAAACTTCCGAAAACGCCCTCGTTGTCAGTGAATGCAACAACGCCTTTCCGCTCAATCCATGGACGAAAGATCTCCAAGCAAATCGCCAGGGCCAAAGCCTCCAACTCGAAGATTACAGTCTCTCTGCTGCGATCCTCACAAGTCAGCAGCTTGCGAATGTGCTCAGGCCGGACCTCGTAGCCAAACCAACTCAAAGCGGAACCCGAGGAGTTAAAGACAAGACCCCCTAATCCACAAAACCCACCAGGCTCAAAAGAAGCGTCCACATAAATGTGCACATATTCATCGCGCCTGGCTCGAACCGGTCTGGGCCGGGACTCTTCAAGGAATTGCTTGAGCTGCATCAAACCCAAACGCGTGAGGGGGCTGACTTCCCACTTCCGCTGCCTTGAGTGATGGCCCAATAACTTCAAGGATGCCTTGGGACGTCTGCCAAAAATCTGGCAACTGGCAAACTGCAGCCTGCCTCGTAGCTTCTCGCTTTCACTAGGGTCCAGCAGCCCTGTGGACAAAGCACGACTGATGTCATCAAGAGCTTCTTTCTTGCGCTTCGCAGTATTCTCAAGAAAGATAAGTCCCAGCTTTGCATCCTTGAGGTTGATTTGAACCCCAAGGACTACGCACATTGCATCGTAGTCAAGCTCTTTATCTTTCGAGACTTCCCACCCAAGCAACTGGAAGAACATCGTGATTACGAAGTTGCAGTGCTTGGCGCAGGCGGCGCCACTCACACTCAAGTAATCGTCGAAATACTCGCTCCAGACAAGGTACAGACTCACAGCTCCGAGCTTCCATAAGGCATAGGCAGCCCTTATGAAGCTGGTCACACTGGCAGTGGAACCGAAGGGAAGAACTCGCTGCTTGTACACCTCACCTCCACTTTCCTCAATGTTGAAAAGAATGAAGAAGCTGTCAAGCTCGAACGAGGAATCGGAAAGCGGCAACTGCTTGTAAGCGGTACGCAGGTCCCACGCTTTGCACACTGGAGCAGAATGCTCCGGGCGCCCGCTCATGAACCATTCATTCAACCAGCACCCCAACATGCCAGCGACTACATCGATCGTGTGGACACTGACCTGTTCAACCTGGGTCACTGAAGAATTAACTTGGGACGTCAAGTAATTGTCTATGGGTCTTACCTTCGGCCCTTCATCAGTGTGACCCTGCAGGACTCCGAACCGATGCGTGAGCGACGCATGCTCAGGAATTTGATCAAGCGGCACCGGCCCTTCAATGAAGCCACGCTCAAGTTCCTTGCGCGTGGCCTTGAGAACACCGCGATCCACCTCCGGGTCATCCGAGGCCTTTATGGTTGCAACCAGTCCCTCGCGCAGCCTCTTGGCCCCAGCCCTGAGCTGGGCCTCAGACTGCTCAGCAGGTTTAAACCTCCGCGTGAAGACATTGGAACGGGGCAACTTACCGGTGAGGTCAAATCCATGAAGAATGTCATCAACCAGTGTGGTATCCTCATGTTGGATTTCGCACAGCAGGTGCCGGAACAGCTCCAAGCGCTTAGTGCTCAAGACGTCCTTACGAAACTGAGGCAGCTCGGCTTTCAGGTCTTTCTCGGCGCGCTCCAGCTGTCCAGCTAACCCCACCCATTTGCGGAGCGTGGCGGTACGCTCCTTGGCCACATTAGCCTCACCTTCGCGATGGATTTTCCGCACGGCAGAAGAAATCTCAGGCGGTAACAGTGACGACAGTTGAGATGGGTGGCCGATGGTCGCGGCCTCTGCCACAAACTGCTCCGGTGTCCGATAAACACCAATCACTGCCTTGGTGAAGCCAGCGACATTCTTTTTAGAAGATAGGGCTTTAGATCGATCGAGGATAAACCCCAAACCTTCCAAGAGCTTCCTATGCCCAGCGTTCAAGTCTTGTGGACCCCTGGGCATATATGCCACAATGACATCTCTGCGTCCACGCCAGGGCATGGTCGCGTGGAGCCGTCGGCCGTCGAATCTGAATCCCTCACATGTAACCGGGATGCAGGTTCCCTTGACAGCACGGCCTCGAAACTCTCGTTCCACGTCACCGCTTGGATCCTCCATCCATAAGTCGCCTTGTTCAAAATCTGACAGGGCAGCAATGGCATTGTCAGTGGAAGCTTCATTGTTGGCGTCGCGGTGCGGTATCGCTGCCAAGTCACGGAAAAACCCAACTGTCCCAAATTCTAGCCCCGGGAAAAGTCCTCGGACATAAGTGCACATGGCTCGCACACACTCAGGGAATTGCTTGGTGACTGATCGGACTCCATGCATAGGGCCATGCACGAAGCAGCCTGCCTGAAACGACCTGGCACCTGAGTCTGCTCCCCACCTCAGGGATTCCGAAGGTAGCAAGTCCAGGAGGATACACAGGTCCTTGCGATGGACCTTGTGGCACCGATTGATTAGCTTAGCTACCGCCTCAGCGCACCCTGACCTCATTGCCTCTCGCACTTGAGGGGCCTCCCAATCAAGACCTGTTTGATTGCTAAACCCATCAACCTCACCCGGAAAAGGCCTCTTCTTTACCGCTCTAGGGTCAGGGCCTAAACCACAAGGGGAGGAAGGGCCGAAGTTGGGCCGGCAAAGTAGTTTCGTGTCCTCATCATACCCCCCTGGCACCATGTGGGCACGAAGAACACGGCTGCCGGCAGGAAACCGGGCCAATGGTGGAGAACATTGCACGGACGAGCCTGGGCTCCAGTCCGACGGCAGTTTTTGACCCGGACGCAGAAAGGATTCCGCCAAGCTTGAAGGCACCATAACTGAATGCACAGAGGCAAACTCGCTCAGCAGTGGCGGCACACGCTTCCGCGATTGCATACCTGAGAAGGCCCTGGAGGCCTGCACAACGTTTGCCGTGGCACGGATTTCTGTGGCCGGGCCAGCGCACCCCAAAGCAAGAAAGTGCTCCTTGAGCAAGCTAGCCATGAGTTTGCACAGGCCCCAAGGATATGCACCTTCAGAGACGTTGTCGAGGAGGCCACTGCGGCCCCAACCTAAATGCACATGTTTGCCCGAGCAGGTTCGCTGGAGTTCCTGAAACTTGGGCACATTATGAACCAAGAGCGTCTCTCGTCGACTCAAGCCACCGTATTCACACTGATGAAAAACAGTCTGGAAAATGTCATGCCTTTGAAGAAACCGCTTCCACGCTGGAAGAATCCAAAGATAGCTCCTCACGGGATGCGCAATTGAAAAATATTTACTGTGCTGAAAACACAAGGAGCACATCTCAAGGGCTAAGGTGTACAATTGATTAGCCTTTGACACCCGAGTGGCATCGAGACCTCCAAGATCGCCCACGCCTTCTGGATGCAACTCACTTCGGAGAATGGCTCGAGAGCTCCCAGGCTTCGCACGGTATGCAGTCCCCCATGGGGGGGCAAAATGAACGAATTTAACAGCCGGATCTTTCAAGATTGTCCACAAGTGAGTGGATGCGTCAAGACAGGTTAGATCAAGCTTAAGAACAGAACAACATGCAAATTTGGATACCGAGGAGTCGACCCCAAATGAGTCGAAGCCCTCTTGCTTCAGAGAAGAGGAAAGCCGCCCCGTCCCACAAAAGACTTCCACTACCACCACCTCGTCTAGCGCTATGCCCTCAAGCTTTTGAAGAAGGGCCTCACCTGCCGAGGATCTGTCGCCAGCGGCGGAAGTCAGGCATGGGGCCGACATTGGCCGTCAAGATGTGTGGTTCTGCATGCTATGGGGCTTCAGGCAACCTGGCTCTGCACACAAGTGCAACCCCTTCGCGCATTTACCGCCCGGCTTAGCATCCTGACACCCACACGGGAGATTGAACCCCCAGCACAAGCGATGACCTTTGGGCGTCTGGTGTACCTTGCCGATAAGCTCCTTGGGCACGGAGAAGTTAGTGCGCTTTGAAGGCTTCTTGGGCTGACGTGGATTTGGAGTGAACGGCCGTTTCGGCGGTGGCGGCGTGCCGGTGCTGGGATCCGCCTTCGGGGGACCTGAGTGATTGCCGGCATGCAATGGCAACAAATGGTATGCCACACTCGGATCAAGCAGTATGTTCGGAAGGAGCAGATCAAGAGGCAGATTCCCAGAGCTGGACCGACGAAGAGTGGTCACGGTCTCGGCCATTTTGAGCCATGCAGCTCGGTCTGCACGGCTGATCTGTGCCACTGTCACCTTTGCGTAGTCTGGTGGAGGCGCCTCGCGAAGTCGCTGAAGCAGCGATTGGTGATACTTGTTTGCTACCTCGTAAGACACAATGCCTACGAGGTCCATGGCCAATGCTCTACGGCGGAGGGCAAGCACTAAGTCCAGATCGCTACCAATGGCACAATTAGTGGTCTGGACCTTTTCTTTCACAGCCACTCCACTGCCATCGATGACCAACTCCTTTTGGCTCTTCTTAGAGCTGATCTCAGCACGCCTGGTTCCGAACTTCTCCGGCGCCAGCCAAACAAGCTCATTCTTCTGGGCCATAGCAAACACAAGATCGTAGGCCGAGTGAGCGACCTCCTCGTCCCCCTGAAATGTCAAACCGCCCAATCTGGCCTTCTGATTGGCAAGGCGGTCCTCCCTTTCGGCCACATCTAAGGAAGCTGGGAGGTTTTCGTCTGTCCGCTCAACTCGCTGCTTAAGAGCTGAGACGATCATGGTATGAGCCTCGAAGAGGAGACGCTTGAGCCCAGCTAAAGCTCCTGCACTGGCCCCAGCGGGAAGCAGAGCAACAACAGCATCGTCCTCCGGAACCTTTCCAGGAGGAACCAGCACAAATGCGAGCTTGGACAGAGTGTCCACTTTCTTACCGACCAAGTGGTCGACTTCTGACTGTTCCAGCCCGACTTCGAGCGCCCTCTTCACGAATGCAGGCTTTGATTCCGTGAACGAAGTCGCAACTGGAACACTCGCCATGGCACTACCCCGGCTTACCTGCACACTCGAGTCAAAACTAAGCTCCAAAGAAGAATCTTCAAGGCGCTCTGCTGCATGACACACAACCTGAACACGGTCAAGAGCAGACTTTATTTAAGCGCGCTGGTGTCCATTCAAAAACCGCTCAAGTTGCACCTCGCAACCCAAGACTCGCAGCGGCAGCCGGAACCTCCCGGCTACCCCGCTCCATTTAAAAACCGTCGCCCAGCTGCACCTTGCAACTGGATCCATGCCGGCCGGCTGGAACAGCCGCCCGACTCTCACCGCGGCGCCACCTCGCGCCGTGACATAGACATAGCAGGGCTCTGACCGTTTAGCCAGAGCTCGTTTGCTTCACGCTACGCAACCTCGCGCCGTGACATGGCAATGGCAGCGCTCTGACCGTTTGGCCAGAACTCGTTTGTTCCACGCTACGCAACCTCGCGCCGTGGCATAAAAACTTTCAGCGATTGAGGCTTTTAGCCAACGCCGCGTTTAAGGCACCCACATCCCTCAAAGGCCGGCTCTTCCTGCAGTTAGAACACAGCCTAGTTTCGGCAAAGGCGCTCTGCGTGATCTTCGAGTAGTCTTGCGTGCGCTTTCGACCACAAGTGAAGACCTCTCCGCTAGACCCGACCGCGACCGAATGGATTGTCATGGTCCGATCGTTCCTCCAATAGGTCAAATCAGGCTCTCCCAACGGGGAGTTCTCGACACAACTGCTGAAACCACTCTTGAAAGCATCGACCCAGTCTGCACCCGCGGGTGCCTCGGAGTCCTCAGAGTCACTGGATGACGAAGACGACGAACTATCCTCGGCTCCCGTGGCATCAGCCTCGGGCTCCCCCAGCGGGTTGAAAATGTCCTCAAGCACAGATCCTGCTGCCTCCTCCGGGGTTTCGGCGACTGCGCGATAGTGATCTTCCTCATTCCCTGAGGCTTCGAAAGCACTGCGATTATCACCCTGATCAAGAAAAGGATTTTCAACAGCCTGCCAAGACTTATCACTGTTGGGTTCTCCGCACAATCCGTCGACCTTCAGAGCCGGCTCTGCTTCCGGGGGCGGCTTGAACAAGCCAGATCGGGTGGCGTCTGGCAGGAACAAGCTGCGCCTGATGGCTCGGAGCATGCCTTCATATTCGCGCAACGGTGCTGCGAGCTTGTCTCGCATGTATGCATACATAGCTGAACCCTTCAAAGCATGATGCCCTAAAAGCACCTGGGCAGGCTCACTGATTCCGAACTTCCCACACCAATCAAGAGTCGTAGCTTTAAGCGAATGGCCAGTCACACCATCACTGCACTTGTTGCCCTTGCTGAGCAAAGATCGAAGCCAACCGCCAGCCTCATCCGTGGTCACCGAACGCTTGCCCCACCCTCCTCCTTCCAAGGGAGCTGGCAAAAGCGGCCCATCCTTGTCAGAGTCAAGCGGTAGGCCTGCCGATGCGGCAATGGCCACGAACTTGGGTCCCCACGGTTCCGACCGGACCCCACACACCGGAGCCACGAGCGGCATTGACATGCCCTGCACACTTGCCTGATGGGAAGTCTTGTGATCTCTAGTTGCACACTCAAGATATCCATAGATCTCCGTCCCCTCCGTGACAGTGTCAATGAAGAAATGAAGCACTCTCTTGATGTCACTTATGCGGCTTCGGCTGTAAGCACAAAACAAGAAAGCTCCACAAGCGTAGCGATCTTGGATGTCCAACTCCGTGTCGTCCAAGCAGCACTCCAAATAATCTACTTGCTCAACCGTCAGTACTAGAGCGGGCACCCTTTCAGGCTTCTGAGTTTGCATTAGCCCTCGCAACCCCACAGACCAGGGGCTGAAGAGTTTGCTGGGATCACCTGCACAACCGATGCCAACAACATGTATGGCGAAACGGACGGCCTCAGTGAAAGAATCAATAGTGCCGCCCTTGACCTTGCAATCTCTCAAGTGCCTGATATACTCATCCGCCTTTTCGGTCGTAAAAGGGAATGGAGAAGAGAAAGGGCGGTGCTCTTGCAAGTACTTTACATACCGGAGCAGCGACGAAGCTCGCTTCTTCACGGTTGCCTCTTTCTTTCTGCCGAAAAGCTCGCGCAGAGCCTGCATTCCCTCAACGGGACCCAGCCCTGCTAAGGAAGCTCCAACCAGCGACACAGATGAGTCAAGGGTCAGCATGAAATGCCATTTTTCAAGAGAACGTTGCCAAGCTGCTGCCTCTAATTCTGCATCGGAGGCCTGATTTTTGAAGTTTACACACCCCAAGAAACAAGGCCTCCCGAAAGCAGCAACTTTGACCTTCTTGACTGCACGAGCCTGTTCCTCGATAGGAGCATCTGCAGAAGAAGGAACAGGGAATTCAATTTTTGAAGGTCCTGACGGCAAAACCTGATCAAGAGCGTCTCTTCCAAAAATCAAATCCAACCCTGGCATCTCCCACGGCAATTTGAGAACCTGCGGCTCGCTGCAACTGAAGATGGCATCGCGAATAGCATCTCCCATCTTTGTAAGGTCAAGTTCCGAAGCTGAACCCACACCCCCCGCAGCAGACGAAGCAGAGGAACGCGGCCGGTGCTCACTCATTGTGAGATTCAAGAACTGGCGTTTTCAAAGCGGAAAGCACGGGCGATTCGCTGCACTAGTTGCTCCAACCAGCCTAAGCGAAGGGAGTGCTGGTACCGTTCGGCCTCAAGATTCACAGTTTGTTGGCGCACTTCCTGAAGCTCTGAACGCAGCGAAGCGACCTGCTGTTCTAGAGAAGTAACCTGAAGCTGGACTTCGTGCAAGTGGGCCGAAATGGCCTCCTGAGTGTCGCTCGAGGATGACGCGGCCTCAAAGGTCGCGCCGGGTTCCATCCAAGCCCCTGCGGGGCTCTTGCACGGAGCTCTAAGAGCAACACCGAAATACGGAGGTCACGGGCCTGCTAGACAGAAGTACAAGCCTCTAGAGAGCCCAGTTCGAAAACTCTCACTGCTCTACCTCAGAGCACCCACTGCAACATCGCGGAAGTCAACATATATAAAAACCGCATGATGTCTGCAGTGACATGAAACAAAGATGAAAACATGGCCGAGCGAAGATTTTAAAGAAATTCTTTAAAATCACAAAACACCTTTCCGTGAAAATAATACCTTACGCAGGCTGGCTGCGATGGTGGCTTCTTGGGCTCCGTGGCCACTTGCCAGCCCAGCTTGTGAAACATATTGGACACTGCCAATGTGACCAGCTTCTTATGCGCGCTGCGCGTAAGAACTGTAAAGTCGTCGAAAAAGCTCGTCATGACGAGCGCGAGCTTCTCGCGGCCTATGGCCTTCAGCGCTTCGCTGCAGCGCAGAAACGCGTGTACAGATGCTACCGCGCCGAAAGGCATACTATGCAGGTGAGCGATTTTAACCTTCCCACTCTGTGGGTCTACCATTGCAATGCAAGCAAACTTTTTGTGAGCCGCTTGCACTGCGAGCTGCTTATAAGCGCTTTTGAGGTCCCAGGTCCTCCCCACAATCCGGTGCGCCTGCTCTGCAGGCGCATCCTGGCGAAGCCACTCGAGGCATACGGCCAGAAGCTCGTCGATGCTGTCGACCTGGACCTTCTCTGTTGTCCCGCAACAGCTGTTGATGAAACTGCTTTTGAAGTTGTCGATGGGGCGGACTTTGCCCTTCTGCACCACTCCAAAGCGAGACGATACTATCGTGTCGTGAAGACTTTCCTCAGAGAAGTCTTCCAGCGAGAGCCAGCCCTGCTGGCTCTCTTCTAGCGTACTCTCCCAGACTTTGTCTGACACTCCGTCTTGGGAGGGGCGTAGCGCGCTGCGCACGCCTCGCATGCCTATGCCGTGGGAGTTTTGCAAAATGGACGACTCGTCCAAGGATGGCGGCAGGATCTGCGCCGGCCACAGGCCGCTGGGCTGTATCCATCCCAGTATAGTGGGAAACCTTCGCGCACTTGCGTGGCCACGCTGTGGTCAGGGGAGCCTATCTCTCTCAGCAGCCTCTCTAAGGCCACGGTCTGCTTGGGAAGGGTAACGCTGCTGACTTGCGCATCTAGCGAGGCTCGCGCGACCTTCTCCAGGGGTTTGCACTCTGTGCATACCTTGGAGATGTGCATGGACGCCGTGGTCCTGCGCCTGGCAAGGGCTACGGGCTCCTCGTGGACCTCTGCGGCGATCGCCCGCTTCAGCGACAAGGGCACGGCTTCGATATCCCTGGCTGGGTGGTCAATAAGGTGCGCTCTGCGCACCCAGTGCAAGGGCTGCAGCGGGATCGAAATCACCGCTTTCTGAGTGGCTTCTATCCACTGGATGAGCCGTGAACCTTTCGGGAAGCAGGACCACGACTGTGGCAGCTTCTGTGGGGTCTTCCACCCTTTGAAACACTGCGCTGCAGTGCCCTCCAGCGTTATTTTGTCGCTGAAATCGGGTTGGAAGCGGAGGCGACGCAGGCGCTTCCTGCTCAGGGGCGCTGCCCTTAGTTGTTCCGAGCACTGTTCGGCTGCGAGAGAAGCCCACGCCGAACTAAGCTGGGATGTGTACGCGCTCTCTAGGGAGGTGGCCCACACTGTGGTACCATCCATTGAGGCTCTGCCCCATGGCAGGTGACGGTGCTGACCATCGCAGGACTTACTAAGTCCTGCGAACCAATCCCTGTTCGACAGGATTGCCGTGCGCTTCTTGCGCATGCCTCCGAACATGCAGGCGTCGAACTCCACTCTGTGGGCCGACCGCAAAATGGCTCTGAGGCTCGGCATCTGCCAGATGAGGCTTCTGGCTGGGTTCTCAATGGACCAGCAGACGTCCCGCTGGGACAACTGCTGGCAGCACTGTGCCATAAACGAGACGAGGCTGTTCGCGCTGCGAACTCTGGCGGCGTCTACACCTGAAAGACCTTCGAGGCCCGCTGGGCGCAGGTCGCTGCGCAGGGGAGGCGGAGCTCCCCGCCGAGGGATCTCTCTAGCTCTGCTAAAGGTACCGCAAGGCGGCGCCCAGTGGACCCACCTGAGGTCCGGATGTGAAAGCACTGCTTTGAAAAGGTTGCGGCCAAGCTGTGTGCAGAGGTCGAGCTGAAGGACCTTAAGGCCTCTGGCCTTCGTCTTGTGGTCCACAGCGATATTCGAGAAACCTTTCTCGACGGCAGCCTTGCTCAGGCGCCCGAGGCCGCAAAAGACTTCCACGAAAAGTGGCGGTCTGGGGCCCGCTCTCTGAGCGGGCTCAGGGGCGACAGCAGCTGGAGCTGTATCGGCAAGCTCGTGCTGTTGCTCGGCCAGAACAAGCGTCTCGGGTTCGGCCGGCTTCGCAGCTGCAAGGGCTGAAGACGGCTCTGCCGTGGACTGTGCGGTCACTGCGCCTGCCGGATGCTTCTTTTCAACAGGGCAAGCGCGCGCGGAATCGTGCGCTGCACGAGGGCTTGCAGCAGGTGCTGAGGCCGCGGTGAGGCCTTCGTGAAGAGGCTCGCTGGCCGAGGGCTTGGGCGGCGCTGCCGCGCCCTTCGTCGCGACGTCTAGTCAAGCAGCCCCGGCCTCCTTGGGACAGTCGGCAGCTCCGTGCTCGGAGCTGCCGCAGCTCATGCACTGGTGCAAGCCCCGATCGCACTGCTTCGGGGAACCGGAGGTCTCCAGGTCGCACCCGCACTGCAGGTTGAAGCCGTAACAGAGCCGCTTGCCCGACTTGGACACGCTGTTGAGGTGCCTCAACTCCTTGGGCATGCTCGGCGGCCTGGAGCGCTCTGCGCTCTCGTGGCGCTTGCCCTTCCCTTTGCCGCGGCCCTTGCCCTTGCCGCCTTTCTTGCCTTTACCAGTCGCGCTGCGACTGCGTTCCTCGTCGGCTCGCGCGCTGCCACGGCCTTTGCCTTTGCGACCCCGTTCCGCCGCTGGCGAGGGGAGCAGGTGGAGGGTCACGATAGGATCGGACCAGAGAGTCTCCACTAGAGAATCTAAAGGCCTCTTACCATCCTTGTCCGGTTTGCACCCTGTGCGACACTCTCGCGCGAGCAACGTCCACAGTTCTTTGTCGGCCCGTACTACGTGCCAACTGTTGCCTCGTTCCATCCCCGGCGGCGCTGGCCGGTTCAGGACGGAGAAGAACTGCCTCACGAGTCTCTCGTGGATGGTGAAATCGAGCACGCCGACCCTGTCGAGCGCCAAGCCCCTGCGCGTCAAAGCCTGCGTGAGCTTCAGCTCGTTGCCGATGTCCACGTGCACGTTGGGCTCCTTCTTCTTAACCGTGATTTCCCCGCTCTCCAGGGAAAGGAAGTCCTTGTCCCGCCTCACTGAGGCGATCTCGGCGTCCCGGCTGACGCACTGCGACGGCGGGATGTACCTTACCATGCCGTCCTGCAGCATGAGAGCGGCCTTGTCCACCAAGCTGTGGGCGGGGTCGTAATCTCCCTCGATGACGACACCCCGCAGACGAGCAACTTGCTTGGCGCGGCGGTCCTCGCGCTCGTGCAGCGGAAGGCTCTTGGGGGTGACGCTGTCACCCTCCATCCTCATCTTCAGATCCTGGATACTGAAGGTAAGGCTTTCAAAGGCCAAGCGCCGCACTGCGGCCTTGGTGCCCAAGGAAGGGTCCGACGCTGTGAACACCTTCTTGAGCAGTTCTTCAAATCTCGCATCGCTGATGCGATCGGGTTGGTCCGCAACGCTGTACGCCAACGCGCCGAAAGTGCGGATATCCGCCTTCAGGAGCTTGGCCGACTCGGCCTCTCCGAGGAGTTGTTGAGCCCTGCTCGTGAATTCGGCGACACTGTCTACCAGATTCGCCATCGTCCTGACAGGCAGCATTAAGCAGGGAAAAAAGGGAGAGAGAGGGGCGCACACTGTACCTCATGCTAGCTACCTACTAGGCACACAAAACACTCGTCGCTCTCTTTTCACTCGGCGTCGAAACACTTGCTACTCCAGCAAGTCTTGCAGTGAGGCCGACCCGGCGCTAAGCTGCGAACTTCGCAAGCCATATATTTTTCATTCAAGCTGCGCCCGCACAGCAGGCGCTCTGCGCCCGGGCCGCGGCTTGCGTGCAACTTGCCGCTGGCAAGATGGCACCACGAGTGTGCCCACTGCGGCAGGGTGCACTGCACCTCTCTCTGCAGGCGAGGATGCTCTTGCACCTCGTTGACTTTCGCAAAGTCGTCTTCCCGGTCAGTGTCGCTGGCACTGTCCTCTGTCTCGCTGAGCTCTTGCTGCTGGGAGACCTTGAAAGCCTCCACCCCCACTGGGGGCGAGGAGCCAGATGAAGTTTTGCGGTGAGAAACCTTGCTAAGGTTCTCGCGTTTGAGGTGCAGGAGGCTGCTCGGCAAAGAGAACTGCTTCCCCAAAGGCTGATCGGGCAGGAAATCGCCATCTCTGATGGCAAGGAGGACCTCTTCCAGGGCCCGCGCTGCGGGGATGAGAACGTTGCGACTGTAGGTTTCCGTGCTGCGAGCGCTGTCGTGCACATGGTGTGCAAGGAGCCTGCGGAGGTCAAGGTTCACGCCGGCCTGCGACGCCCAGGTCAGGCAGGTGGCCTTGAGGCTGTGACTGCTGAGGCGCTCTGCGCCTTCACAACGGGCGTTGGACAGCGCGCTGCGCAACCAATTGGTAATCTCTTGCGAGTTCATCGGGCGATCAGCTAAATCGCCCGCGGACGTGAAAGCCGGGATCACTGATCCCACAGGGATGTCTCCGCTGCAGGAGAGGCCCAACTGCTCCCGATTCGCCAGCCACTGGCCAACCCAGGACTCCTCAAAGAACACCACCGGCGCAACCAGAGGAAGGAGCAGCCGGCTTCTCGCGCCGATGGCGGTCTTGGCCTTGTGCACGTTCGCTTGCATCCACACTGTGGCGCAAGGGTCTTCCGGCACCTCTACGCTGAAAGATGCAACTCGCGCCGCGTCGCTGGCACGAGCGCAAGCGAACAGCATGAACAGCAAACCCCCAGCTACGACGCTGTCGTAGACCGACCCGGAAAGCGCTATGCGCTCCAGGGTGGCAACCTCGGAGGTTTTCAGGGCCGGCGCCCTCTTCGGCGGAGGCGCACTGGCCTCGGTGCTTTTACAGAGGCCGATGATGCGAGAACTGGTCACCTCCGACTCGAAGGATAAGCCCAGCACTCCTGAGCACCAGTTTAAGCTCTGGAGAAGGCTAGAGGGGCTGCTAGCACCCTTGCCGTTTCGCATCATCCACTGGACGTACCTCCATGTAACTTTTTCCGACACCGGAAAGGGATCCA
The DNA here is from genome assembly GCA_905221615.1 of Symbiodinium sp. CCMP2592. Classification (NCBI taxonomy): domain Eukaryota; class Dinophyceae; order Suessiales; family Symbiodiniaceae; genus Symbiodinium; species Symbiodinium sp. CCMP2592. The sequence goes on from CAJNDT010000335.1 coordinate 2,250,465, forward strand.
CCACTGGCGACTGTTCGGTCGCCCACTGGACGAAACCACTGAGGCTGTTCAGCCGGCGCACCACTGTGTTTGTTGCTTTGTAACTAAGGGCCGCCTCGATGCTGAAGTCGAGCTCGTCGAGGTCGACCCGACCCTGAGCGTCTGCGCACTGCGAGACGATCTCGAACGCATCTGGCCAACCTTTGACCAACGTGGTCAACTTGAACACAGCACTGGCCCGTCTGTCGCCCTCGTACGCTGTACGACGCGAACAGACCTTGAGGGCGAAGGAGGTCTCTTCCGCTGCTAGCGGCTGGCTGCTGGCGGAAGCTTTCCGCTTGAGCATCAAGCTCGATTCGCGCAGCACTGGCACGGGGCCCACAGCTGGGGGCTGTGTCACTGACAAGTCCCAGGGCCAGCTCGCGTTACGCGCGAACCACGAAGCCGACTCCCACGGCTGACGAGCACTGGCTCGGCGTGGGATGGACGACCAGAGGTTACTAACCTGGTCGTTCAAGTCCTTCTCCGGGGCGCTGCCCCGGGGCAACATGCTGGACTGAAGAAGGCGAAGAGCACCGCTCAAGCCAAAAGCTGCGACGGCTGCGACCCGTCAGCCAAAGCTACTAGCAAACACAAAGAGGAAGCTCACCGCAACTCTCCTCAGCAGCGACACGCTGTGACCCCGACCCTCCCCCGGGCAGTCCTCGAGCAGGGGGAGGGGAGAGAGAGAGAGAGAGAGAGAGAGAGAGAGAGAGAGAGAGAGAGAGAGAGAGAGAGAGAGAGAGAGAGAGAGAGAGAGAGAGAGAGAGACAAAAGGGAGCGGTGAGGCTTAAAAGGCTGCGGCGACGACACCGAACGCCTGGTGAGAGCAACCAGCTCTTGGTTTCAGCGACTTCCGCACTGCAGACCAAAAAGACGCGTACTACGCAAGCAAGACCTACTAGGTAAAGTACGACACGCACTCAGTGGGGAACCTACCAGGCTCTGAAGGGAGGAGGCAGACGCTGCACTCTTTTTCCTCTTAGCGAGGGTCTCTGGGCAATGCCCGTGTGCGTCGGCGCGCTGCACCGGCTCTCTGCTAACCGCAGAAGAGCAGGCGAGGCACAAAAAGCTGCGGCCGGACCTTGCCGGCACTACTGTGCGCTGCACCAGTGAAACAGGTGCAGGGGAGGACCTCAAGATGGGGGAGCCGCTGGCTCCCGACTGCGACCCGAACGCTGTTCGGGGGAACTGTGTTCTGCCGCTGGCAGATCACCAGTTGCGGTTGTTCCAGCGCCTATCGTCATGATAGGACCAGCTGTTCCACTGCCACTGGCCGCGGTAATCGTCATCTCGGCGCGACCACTGGTCGTCGCCCTCATCACGGCGAGACCACTGGCCTTTGCCTTTGCCTTTCCCTGTGCCGTCGCCTCGACGGCCGGCTTCGCGCTCGCGCCTCTCACGCTCGCGCGCTTCTTCCTGCTGGCGCTGCAGCAGGGCACTGACCGCGTCCGTCGGACCTCTGGTCGGGCGCCGCGTGCCTTCGTAGCGCAGCTTGCCATCTGTCCGGGGAACCTGCCCCGGACACGTGAACTTCTTCGCGCACGCTGTGCAGTGCATGACGCCGCAGGACGGGCACTGCCACGCCTTGCTGCGGCGGTCAGCTGTAAACTGGCCCACTGCGCCGCTGGCGGTGGGCTGATCGTAGGCGATCACTGCCGCCTTAAATGCCACGTGCTTTCCGCATGCGCTGCACACGAATTCGGAGGACGCATCCTCCCACTTATTCATCTGCTCCCTGTCGCAGGAGGAGCAGGCGAACACCCTTTTTAAGGGGGCCTCAGGGGAGTCGCGCTGCTCCTCCTCCTGGTCAGTCTCCTCGGCGACATGATGCGCCCGACCGCTGGCCTGGGCGTGACCTGCAGGGGTGTTCGGCAATCGCTGATCGCCATCGCCGGGACGGAGACGGCTGGCCTCCCCGCGGCGCGCCGCTGGCGGGGGCTGGTTGCCAAGGACGGGCGGCCCTGCCACGCGGCCCTCTGGGCGAGCGGGCCCTGGCGCTGCCGGGGCCGAGGACTCTTCGGACTCCGACTCGGAGGACCGCGAGTCACGGTCCTCTTCATGTTCCTCGGGTGGCCCACTGGGCTCATCAACTTGCATCTCCTCCGGCGCTGCCGAGGGGGCCTCCTCTGAAGGCTCTTCCTTCTTGACCGCCTGCTCTGCAGGGCTCGTCGGCGAGCTCGCGGCAAGAGTCTCCGCGGGGGGGGGGCGCTGCCTCAGACGCGACCCCCGGCTCGGGGCGACGAGACGCCGCTGGCGGCTCGAGGTTTGCAGGCACCACCGGGGGCTTGTAGCCCAAAAGGAGTCGCTGCATCTCGACGACATTGGACTCCGACCCGCCACTGGCGGGCTTAGTCCACCCGGCGCGCTCTGCGGCCTCAACGGTGTTCGCCGCGACGTCTCCTATCTCTGATAGGGAGCACGCCGCCTCGAACAAGGCGACCCTCTGGGCCTCTGGCACTGCCTGTAGTGCCTGCAAAAGCTCCTGCTCGGAAGGGCTGGCCATTGCGAAGCTTTCGCTGAAAGCGAGGAAGAGGGGGGCGCGAAACTTACTAAGCTGAAAACGGCTGCGAAGAAAAGCCACTGGCAAGACACCGACACGGTGGCGTATGCTGACCCAGCAAGAGAAACCTACCAGGCTCTCAGAAACAGCAAGAAAGTGCTACCAGCACGCTGGAAACTTTTGCTGTGAAGCGCCCGGAGTCGGTGGGCTCACCACTGTGGGCGGCGTTCCAAGGACCTCAGAGACGCCGCCCAGTTCGGGCGAGCGCCACTACTAGTGCGCGATCAAAACGGACACGCTGTGTCGCAACAGACCCTTCGCTGGAGGGAGGTGCACTGCTGCCGCCGCAGCTAGCGGCGGCCTGCTCTGCCTCCGCGCTGTCGGGGTCGCTGACCCGCACGGTAACAATTGTCACATTCGTGGTGGTTATGGGGCGACCTGCCCACTGAGCAGTGACGCCCGCACACGGCCATACCTTGAGAGATGCAGCCCTGCCGCTGGCAGGGGAGACAGCACATCAAGTCCCCGCGCCTTTCGGGGTATTTTACCCATCTCTCTGAGCCTGGGGTGGACCAGTACGGCCACTCGTAGACGTCGGGCACGCGCAGGTGCGGGTTGCCTGCCCGTATGCGATCTACTAGGTCGCACATGCCCGGGTAGCGGGCATCGGTCGCTGACCGAAGGTTTCGCCAAGCATCGTTCTGGGGATCCTCTCCCGCCTGGAAGGCCCATCCCCGCTGGCGTGAACGCCTCTGCGGCCTGCGCATCACTGGCGCGTTGGCGTCAATCGCGAACGGCACTGCCGTCGCCGCCTGGCTGCTAGCCAGAGAAACCTCGGAGTCTCCCGAGTTCTGATCGCTGTCAGTGTCCTCAACCCGAATCACCTGATCAGCCGCTGGCTGGTCGGTGGAAGAGGCTGCGGCAGCCGCGGTGGGCGCGCCGTGAGCACCCTGTGCCGGACTAACCGCGGGCTGAGGCGAAGGGGCAGGCGCACTGGAGGAAGCGGCCGGCGCCGCCGGCGGGGTGGTACTGGAAGAAGCGGCGGGGTCAGTGCTGCCACTGGCAGCCTTGTTCGTTGTCTTCTTTTTCTGCCCCTCCTGGGGCGCCTTTGTCCAGCCACCCTTCCCCTTGCCTTTGGCGTCGGGGTTCCACCGGAAGCCGCTGGCTTCCACCTTGTCACGAACATGGCCTTCTAGGCTGTTCACAAAATTAAGCCTCCACTGGAGTTTCTCGACATCGTCCTCTTCGCCGCTAGGCGGCCAATCGAACATGGCTGTATAAGGCCACCCGGGCGTGGCCGCTGGCCGCGCCGGGTGGTCCCGCGCAGCCATCGTGTAACGATGCATTGGGAAAGCGCTGCTTTCCTCTTCCCCAGGCCGCTCCCCTGGAAGCTGCAAAAACGGGTGAAAAGGGGGCCAAACTTTGGCCGCCCCCTCCACATTAAGCGACTCATGGTCGTCACTGACGACCTCGGGATCTACCCGAAGAGCACAGCTCAAAGCCCACAGGAGATAACTTATCTCCTGCTGCGCGAACTCCTCGCGCATGGCCTGCTCTAAAATAAAAATAGGATTGCACTGCAAAAACCGGAGACAGGATCGGCACTGCCGAATCCTATGAAGCATGCCTGGCGATGCCAGGCGGTTTGCTTCTCCGTCCCGCCTGGGGTACGGCGCCTCTGGCGATTCACTTTGATAGACCCGCGCTGCTTGGTCTATCATGACTGATCAGGAGAAAGGTCGCTGACCGATCTCAAAAGAGGGAGTAGAGAGTGCCACTGGCAAACTCTACTGCTGCGGAGAGCTACAAGCTGACAAAAAAACTTGGATCACAGATCCAGCTACAAGCCGAAAGCTGCACGGCAAAGTTTCTCTAGTGTTACCCACACTCAAGTGAAAACTCTGTTTTCCTTTTCGACAAACTTTGTCTACACTTTCGGCGGGAAATAAAACCCATTCACGCACGCATGATGGATGCTTGTCGCTTCTCGTCCGGCCCCTCAATCTGCTGACGCAGCTGGCTTATCGCAAGTGTCTGTGCTTCAAAGATGAGGCGCCTAGCAATTGCAACCTGACCCTGCTCAACAGTAGCGGGCGACTCTGGATTCAGAAAGGCTCGCAGGGCATCTTCGGCAGGTACAACGCCCGGGGCCCCCACAGCATATGCAGCCTTGCTAAGAGTGTCGACACCACGTCTGACGATGGCCTCGTAGACAGAATTGGGCAGGCCATACTCCAGCACCTTGTTTTTGAAGGCTGCTTTCGAATCCAAGAGTGAGGCACCGGACATGTTGGAGCCTTAGGCGTCTACTTCAAGCCCATGCACTGAGCTACACTTGAGATGAGCAAGCCGAGCGTTCAGATAGCTGAGCCAGGCACGACAACACATAAGCCCGCAGGAGTGCTCCAGTTTTCCTGTAACCACTTCTCGAGCGAATGCGGACCCCGGCGTGCCCGAGGCTGGGTGCTGCTGGCTCTCACCAGAGGGAGCGCACAGCGTCACCGCAAATGTAAGGTAGCACACTCAAACTCAAGCATGTACCAATTCCAGTAACCACTGCTCGAGCGAATGTAGCACACCCCCCCCGGCATTGCCGAGGTTGAGATGCCGCTGGCTCTCACCACGGGGAGCGCACAGCTGCACCGAAAATGTTGGGAAGAGCTGTGATCTCCGGGTCCTCATGGAGCACACGCTGAGCGGTTCTCACACGGGTCCACATGAGTCACTCACCGGCACACCCTAACCAGTGCGCCGCCTCTTGTCAAGAACATGCACAAGTTGTGCCGTGCTTCTGATGGTTTTACCACGATCGCACTGCACACACTTCAAAGAATCGACAATCGGATGTCCAGTGACTCGGAAGTAGGCTTGCGACTTGACCCTCCCACACACGAAGGACCCCGACTCTGCATCGGCCTCTGGGAGCAGATGCACGGTTCTGCTTTGCCTGTGCTGCCAAACCTGGCAGGCGTCTCGCCAAACTGGCCGGTCAAGAGCGGCAAGGTGTGGGCCAGGTTCCGACTCCACCTCCGTGTCCGTTGATGAAGAACTTGTCGAGCTGGAGGACGACTCGTTGAGTGCGACATCCTGATCACGAATGCTTCCATGGAAGCTTGGGCTCGGGGCCGGGTGCTCAATGGCATCAGGCTCGAAGCCCTCAGAGGGATTGGCATCATTATCTAGGTCGCTTTGGTCGGCCGGTGCCCCGAAAGAGAGCTCAGCCGGGTCAAAGCTCTTGTTCGCTTCGACATCACTGGAGCCAATGCCACCCTGCGGCTCGGTTGAACCCTCACAAGACGGTGACTTGTCAGGCATTTCAGGGAAATAACCACTTCGAGAAACGTCTGGCAGGAATGATCCTGTGCGAATCGCCAAAATGCACGCCTCCAGATCTCTCAACGGTGCGGCAAGTGTGTCTCTCCCGTAACACTCTGCAGATCCACGGTCATTGTGATTGCCCAAGCGAGTCCTCGTGTCTTTTGAGATGCCGTACTTGGCCGCCCACGATAAGCAAGTTGCCTTACACGAGTGAGCGCCTAGCGACGGAGCCTCGACATGCCCAGCATTCTGAAGAATCTGAACCAACCAAGCCCTCGCTTCTGTCGTCGAGCAACTCGACTCGAGCCACCCGCCTTGGCTTGGGAGCGGCAACAATGGTCCTTTTGCACCTCCTTGAAACCGTTCAAGAGGAAGACCCACTTCAGTGGCGATGGACCGCCACGACTCGACCCAACTTCCTATGGTGGCACCCTGAACCGGGGCAACCAAAGGGATTGAAGGAAAATGACGCCGCATCTTGTGCGACCAAGAGATGACCTCGATGTACCCGACAAGCTCGCCACTCTTCGTGACGATGTCAAAGACTGCATCACTGATGATTTTGCAATCGCCAAACCTCGCTCTCGAAAAGATCAAGAACAGGAAGCACCCTGCCGCGTAGAGGTCTTGTAAAGCTCCCACTCGGCGTTTGACGAAAGACTCGAGCGTTGCAACCTCTCCGACCGTGAGCGGCCGAGCCTTGGCAGTGGGTTTGGCATTCGCCGCGGCCATCCGCAGCACTCCGCGAATCCAGGGTGAATCGCCTGCATTCTCAGCAACTGGTAGGCCAACAACATGTCTGAGGAACCCCACCATCTCTAACACGCCTTTGATGTGAGAGGCAGGCGCCTTCTCTTCCACCAGCTTCTTCAAATACATTCGGCATGTATGCTCGGTCATAGGAAATGGTATAACACTCGCGAGGAGGGCCCATGCCAAGAATGCTTTCACTTGCCTCAACCGCTTTTCCAGTGTCGACAAGGCCTTGCCGCCAAGGGTTTGCATGACAACTGCAAGCTTCTCAGTTTGATCGGCAGCAGCAGACACCATGAGGCCGAGCACAGTTCCATCGCCAGCCCATGGAAGGATCACTTGAAGCCACTCCTGGTACACGAGATTGAACCTATCTTGCTCAGGGAGGCGATCTCGCCTGAATGTATCCTTGTTCCACGCAGCAGTGAAAGCTTTCTTATCACCTGGGGCAGTTTCCGACGGTTCAGGCCCCAGAGGTCGGACAGTTGCAGTGTCAATGACATCTTCGATATCAAGCGCAGGCCTAGGCAGCACTTCTGGTTCCCCAAAAATGGCGGCCAGCGGTCCTGTCTCCCAGGGCAAAGCAAGGGCAGCAACACTCGGCGCCGTCGTCATGGCCTCGACAGACATTCGGCGAAGCCTGTCCCTGGCACCTTGATCAAAGTCACGACCCCCAGACATCACACCGAGTTCGGACTCTCAATGCAGCTTGAACCTGAAAACTTAATGCAAGCAGTCAAGCATGAGGAGTGAGCCTGCAGATTCCCCTAGCAAAACAGGCGACACTTTGTAGCATGCCAGCAACAGCACACGTGAAGAGCCCAGGCTCGGAAAATCATAGTGACCTACGCCAAGATTGCTACACGGCGCCAGCCCGCCTCGAAGATGCAAGACAAAACTCGGAGCGAGACCGCAGCAGTGCAGGGCACAAGTTAGGGGTCCGCCGGAAAGCTGGGCATCGGCTATGGCACGGGGTTAGGGAGGGGCTTAGGGGTCGCCTCAGTCACAGCCAGGGGCAGGGCGCAACGGTGGAACCTGCAGACAATGCATGATGTGCTGCAGGAGTGCGTCAACACGACGCAACCGCCGCTCAACCTCGTCAATCCTGTGGCTTGCCAGCATCTGTTGCTCCGCGGCAACGCGGCGCAACGCAGCAACTTCCAAGGCAAAGTCGCTAAGCTGACTCTGTTGCTGTTGCAAAAGATTCTGCAAGTATTGAACATGTTCCCCTGGCAAAAGGTGAGGCTGGGTTAGAGGCACTGCAGGTAAGAAGCTCACACGGGGCTGCGCAGTAAGATGCCCAAGCTGAGCAGGGACATTAGGAAGCCTCTGCGAAATCCTGGGCCTGCGGCGAGAATCCGAGCGACTCCTGGAGGCAAGCCTAGCACGGCGGCTTGCTCGCTCAGCTGAGACTGCAGGTGCATCAGCAGGACTAGCAGTGAAATCCTCAATTGGATCCTCCGCCAATTCAGGTCGCTCAAAGCCTGTTGGGCGCGACCAAGGGTCGGCAGAAGCACGTCGCATGTTGTCGAGCAAATCCGAAAACATGAAAGCTGGGTGAAAGCTTATCAAAGCAACTGCTGCTGCCGCGAAAAGCAGCACGCAAAGAGGTCCCACCACGTGGAACAGCTCGGAGGAGCAGCCTGACGAAGGTCAGCCAGATCAGCTTCTAATTGACGGATTCGACGCTCACAAGCACCAACGTGAGCACTCAGCGTCCGCAACTGCAAGTCCAGCTGATGCACGTGCCGGCTAACTAAAGAAACAGTAGAGGGTGATTGGCTATCGGAGCGATCAGAGGAGTCAAGGTCGACTCCCCAAATCGTTTGGCCTTGCATGCAACAGGCCTAGGAGCACACCAGCCAGAGCGAGAACTGTTCCCCGTGGGTACTAAGAACGTCGCAGCTGGCACCCGCTACAGGCAAAATTTTGCCGGCACTCCCTCTTGAGAGTGCAGTTGCTGCACGTTCGAGCAGTTCACAAAATTTTGCAACCAGCATGAAAAAGAACATGTGCAGAAATCATGAGACAACAATGCCAAGACAATGTGAGAAAATCTGTCTGCGCGCCCTACATGAGAAATGCACGTGCGCGCGTGAAATGATGTGGTGAAATAAGGTGTTCGCCAGGCAAGCTGGAGATAGCACACAAAAAGAATAAAGTGATCATCCCTCCGGGAGGATGTACTTATTCTCTATTGTGGACCGTGGCATGTACAATCATTATGATTGCGAACAACTTTCCCATAAATGGTAGAATATATCGAATGCCAAACATTCGAATATGTCATATTATAAATAATCAAATATTCAAATCAAGCAGAAGCAAAACAGGTCGTCGTTTTCCGCACTGGGGGATGCCGCGATCCCTGGAGTCACCCCCTTCTTGAAAGGAGAGTGGCCCAGGTCGGACGCGACCTGTACCTGCAAAGCCTCTGCACCTCAGTGAATGAAAGCCGAGACGGGCCATCGGCTATGTTCGATGAAGTGGGTACGCGGCCGTACCACACGTTCACACGCGCTTGGGATTCAAGATGAAGGATGCCTCGCACCCAATCGTCAGCGACACTCGAGGTATCTGCAAAGCAACGGATGCAAGAGTAGCGCGCTCCCTCGTTATCAAGATAACACACAAGTTGTGCTCCCTGGATAAGACCCTTCCACAGTTCATATGCAATCAAGATTGGAGCAATCTCAAGCTCGAAGATTGGGTTCTTCGAAAAGGACAGGAGTTGTTTCATGAGCTCGTCTGGGACCGACTCGCCGAAGTAGCCAGCACAGCTGCCATTCGGGGCAAAGAGGACACCTCCGATGCCACCCCAAGATTTCTCAGCCTCACAAGCTCCGTCCGTGAAGAGAATCCAAGTTGCCCGGAGGCACGGCTGAACCCTCAATGGCTCAGCCGACTTAGTTCGCTCGATCAAGAATTGCAATGCAGACCTGTGTAGAGCATTCAAGGGAACGGCCGAGTTCTTGTGTTTGCAAGCTCTCGACAAAGTCCTGACAGCTTGGTTGCTCACCCTTCCGAAGCTGTAGCCTTCGAAGAAAACCATGCGACCCTTCAGCCTCTCGAAAGGCCTAGGCTCCATCTCACCCCGTTCAAGAACTTCGTTGAGTGCAGTGCATAGCTCGTCGCGCCGTTTGTCGGTGTGGCCGACAAGAATCACACGATCCTCTGTATTTGAAAGGTCCACTTGCAAACCGAGAGTTGCAAAGGAGGTTGCATGGTCAATTGCTTTCTTACCTGACCTGTCGAAGCGAACCCCTAACAGATCAAACAAGCACTCGATGACCCAAGCAGTATTGTCCTTCAAGATGTTCCTGCAGACATTCGTAAAATCGTCAAAATACGCAGTCCACACTATCTTTGCAAGAACAACTCCTATCTTCCAGATGGCGAACGATACACGCAGAAAAGCACTCACGGACGCTACAGATCCAAAAGGCAGTGCGTTCAGACCAAGGAGAAGTGGCTCTTCCTCCCCTGGTTTATTGACTGCCAGTCTCACCAAGGCGCGATCAACTGGGTGCACACCGTACTGCTTGTACGCGGACTTAAGATCATAATTTCTCCTAACCCAGCCTGACAAGCCTGAGGCAGGAGTCCTCTCAAGCGCACAAGACAGAATCGCAGCAAGCTTATCAATAGTGTGTAGCTCGAACCTTTCGCAAAGCCCAACCGTCAAGTTGAGGCACGAGATTGTACAGTCATCAATCAAGCGAACCTTACCGTTTTGGACAATACCAAAGCGCATGACAATGCTACAAAGAGAGATCTCGGTCGAAACCCAAACCCAACCTAAGTCTATCTCCTTCTGCGTTTCTTGCCACACTGATGCCTCAAGCTCTGAGTCCTGGCGCCGTGCAAGCTTAGACACCACGGTCTTGTTCAATCCAGGGGCAAGCAATTTGAGGGTGTCCACTGACATCCTTGGTGCTCTGACCTTAGGTCCGGAGTTGCCGGTGGCCGGCATCCAGCCGGATATACGAAAGCCAGATGCGACGTCCCTGAAAAGGTGCTCATCGCTACATCCGGCCGCCTGCATCATTTCCTTAAACAGGAGAAGACGTTTGCCTTGCAAAACCTGTGCAAGGTAGCCAGGCATGGCGGAATGAAGCTTATCCTCCTCAGGTTGGAGCTCCTTAGCTCTCGCACTCCACTTCTTGACAAAGTCGATTCGGGCACGGGCTAAGTCACCAGGATTCCCAACAAAGTTCGCATGAATCGCTTCATCTATTTCGGGTTCAAGATGGAACTCGAAGCTCCTAGGGTGCCCCGTGATCAAGGCCCTTCGAATGAACTCGGACGGTTCACACGGAATGCCAATCGTCACAAGCTCCACCTGAGTGCCGTTTGCTGCGACCTGATCAGTCCTCGGATCTGGGACTTCAAGGAAAATCGGGTGCTCGCACAGTTCAAGTGAATGCAAGACTTCCCCCCATCCGAAAACAAAGCGACGAACTACTCGAGAACCCTTAGGCTGCTTGGCCAAAAAGTCCAGCAAGAGCTGCGGCTTACTCGGAGGGCAAAAGCACGACAGAAAATGCGAAAATTCCGCGACCAAAGGCCCGAAGGAGGCCCCACGCGGCTGAAGACCCAAAGCCACGCGAGTGCTCTTGCTATGGAAAGGCACGGATTGCTGCGGCGACGGACCTGTCAAGGAGACCTGGATGTGATTTGCCAAAGCTGAAAGCAGCCTCAGACAAAAGACAGAAGGATACTCAGATTCGTCAGCAGTCGTGAATTTGACTTTACGTCCGAACAAACGTGGCTGCCATGGCTTATGGGGGTGCGAGTTGTCGCAACGAGCCTCAAGCGAACTGAAGACATCCTTGGACGACCACAAGCGGACCAAGCGAGGGCGTGCACCCCCATGACAACACAAGTGAAAACGGGTGAAGAACCCCGGACACACCGAAGTGATGGACTGAAAGAAAGAAGTAGCCCAGTACAGGGAAGAGTCAGGATTCTCAACAACAGTCAAAACATCCTGCCCGACGGAAGCCAAGACCAACCGAGCTGTCTCAAAGTAGAGCTGATTGGCATCCTCGACTCGTTTGCGATCCTGAGGAGAAAGCCCAGGTAGCATGTCAGGATGCGTGGAGCTCCGTAGCTCAACAGGCAGTTGATAGCCTTGCTCCTCCCACTTCTTGATATGTTTGCCTCGAGAGACACTGGCCGTGCCCGAGGGCAGAGACAAGAAGACCATGGCTAGTTTGCCTTTCTCTGCAGAAATTATTTCAAGAAGATAGTCAATGTTGGCTGGATCACACAGGTCAAGGCGTAAGACTTGCTTACCAGGCGACCGGAACTGATTGTTATCGACCGATAAAGTTCGAAATCCAAGTGAATCAGCCGTTCGTGAAAGAACCGCGTGACCTGCACACAGCTCCAAGATCAAGAAGTCCTCAGCGGTAGAACGATCATGTGCCGAGGCCGCTGGTTCAGCGCGAATGTCCTTCAAAGGGCCACTGCTCGGGCCTGCAAAGTGTCGGAAAACAAATCCAAGCTCAGACAAAGAAGACCTGTCGCCACGGCTGAGCCTTTCAGCAAAAGACGGCATGTATGCAACCAAAACTACCCTGCGACCAACCCAAGGCAGAACTGCGTGATGCACTGATGGGTCAATGCGAAGTGGCCCTGCATTAACATCTAGCAACTTCCCAAAGTAGGACTTGCTACCGTGTTTAATCTCATGCTGCCCTGCCTCATCCCTGATCCAGATCTGGCCTTGCTCAAAGAAAGTGAGAGGGATGACAAGATTCCTCGATCCCTTTTCGTTGGCTTTGTCAAGATGAATCTCCGAGCGAACATCGGAAAGAATCTGAAAGGCCCCGAACACATGGGTGGGGTCGACGAATCGAATCACCGAGGTAAAGAATCGGCAGGTGGCCGACGCCGACGTGCATGCGTTGAAGACGCTGGCCTTGCCACCTCGGACATAGAACCCAAAACTTATGCGCGTCCCTGCAACGGAGCTGTCCTGCACACTTCGCAGAGATCGGTCCTTAGGGCAAGCATCGAACAGGCGAATGCAGTTGCTGGCAGTAAAGGCGTTTGCATGGAGCATGGTGCGAGCCATCTGTTCGTGGGTATCGGCAGATACTGGATCTGCGACCTCAGAAGGAGGAAGACTGGCAGCACTCACAACCGGCAAACCCGAAGGACCTACACCCGAAGGGGGTTGGGGTTCCCGTGGATCGGCATCCACCGGGACAGAATTAGGGTCAACCACACTATCAGCACCTAAACCGAAAGTAGACACGGCCACTCCAGTGCCACGGCCTACCTGATTGTCAGCTCGCGATGCCATACAAGCATCCGGGCTCTCAGAATCGACATTTGTCTTCAAGAATTGGCTGAAGTTGCGCTTCATAGCCAACCTCGAACGAAGGAATTCTTTGTCGGCACAATTCCCGACCTGAACATGCATGCTCGAAGGGCCAGCCGCCCCCGAGCCAGAAGTCCGCTCCACGGACCCGGAACATGCATCAGCATCTTTGCCAACCCCATCAACGGATGTTCCATCGGAAGGGGCGGAAGCTTGCTCAAGGTGAAAACTTTCTGCCACTTCCCCTCCTAGTCACTCGGTTTTCAAGGTCCTGCAATTGACAACCGAATGACCCGGCTTGTGGCACGCTGCGCACACGTGGAGGCCTTTGTCACACTTCTGAAAGCCTGACTTCGGATCCTTCTCAGTCTTGTTAGAGCAGCCATCGGGAAGATTGAAACCCCAGCACGCGTTGCCAAACTTGGTCCTGGTATCATATGCTGCCAAGGCGGCCGGCTTGTTCTTCGGGCCTCCTCGCGCTTTCGCCTTAGCCTTAGCCTTCTCAGTCGCAACGCGTGGCACCTTGGGAGGCACAGACGGTTTGTCATCCTCCGTCACCTTTGTTGGCGCAACCCTCACGACCTGCGACTTCTGCATAGGAAGCAAGAACTGAGTGATGCGCTGATCGAAGGCTAAACGGGACATGACTGCATCAAGAGGTGGAACACCTGACGGCCCTGGCTTGAAGGATTGAAGGCCCTCCTGTGACATGAGCAGGAACATCTCCTTGTCTGCCCTGACACACTGCGTCAAAGTAACTGGTGCGAAATTCGGAGGAGGGACCTGTGACAAGCAGTCCAGGAGCCTCTGGATCCACTTCTGATGAACATTGTAAGAAAGCATTCTGCACTGATCATAAGCAAGACCCCTTCGCATCCAAGCCCACTGACAACGCAAAGAATCCGTAGTATCGCACTCCACAGAGACACTCGGACCTCCAACCTTGACAGTGTTGTTCTCGACTTGAAGGGTGCTCGGCTTTTCCTTGAAACCTGCGATCACCTCTTGCTCACGCTTTGGGCATTTAGAAGGTGCAAGCCAGTAAATCACTGCATTCTCCATCTGATGATTGCAAGCATCAATCAACTGATAAGACGGGTCAAGCTCTCCGTCCATGTCTATGCCTCCCAGCCTAGACTGCTGAGATTCCTTACGTGCCCGCTTCTCTGGCAGCGGAAGCTTTCTCATCGGTGCACCATCTGATGAATCATGCGACACCATGTCCCTATAAGTCTGAATAACCAAAGTAGACGCCTCAAAGTGAAGCTGCCTGATGCTGGACAACTCACCTACAGTCGGCTCGCCAGTCGCATACACAAGTTTCGCAAGCTCTCTAAAGGCATCCTCGGTCGGTGGGCTTTGAGGGGTTCCAAGAGCGAAGGCAAGCGAGCGGAAAGATTTGACGCCTTGAGTGGACAGCCCCGCAGTGAGTGAGCCATCACCACGAACCTCTAGGCACCTCTTTTCGAAGGCTGCTTCACTCTCGATGATAGTGGACATGGAGCAGCCCTGATCCCCAATGATGCACGGCCACTGCACGCCCTACCCAAACCACCACCTCAAACACTCGAGCCCCAACAAGTTCACGACGATCAGACATGTGACTGTTTCGCACTAACATGTACTGCATGCACAGACTCTCTCAGACATGCAAAACAACATGACAGCAAGCGCGACTCTACAATCTTTCACCTCACTTCCTCGTGTCGTTGTCAGCAAACCTAGCGCACAGTCTGCACCGCGAGCAGGCCTGAGAAGGCCTATCATTGAGCCTTGCATGCAAGGCCCCAATGCTCCTGCCACACACAAACACCTTGGAATAATGATCATGGGCCAAGTGCAAAACTTTGGACTTCGTATGCTCATAGTAACACATGCCGTCAGGAGGATCAGGAACGACCCAGCGCATGAAAGACCTGGGAAGTTCAGCACCGTCCTGACTCTCTGAATCCGAACTACTGCTGGAGCCTGTGGTTACCGCCTCTGACGGTGGTACCTCAGCGGTGTCGGCGAATGTCCGCCGCGGAGACTCCCTAAGCAGAGTCGGGACCTCAGGGGCCGATCCGTCGTCGTCGTCCTCGTCCTTGACTTCTATCAAGACAGGAGTGCTTCCTTTAACAAATCTCCCACTTCTAGTGCAATCAGGCTTGAAGCGACCACTCCGAATAGCTCGCAACACCTTGTTCAGCAACAAGAGTGTGGGAGCAGCGGCATCTCTCCCGTATGTAAGTGGCATCTTAAAATCACCAGTGTGATACCCCAACAAGAGCAACTCATTCGGACTTGCCCCGAACTTGGTCGCAAAGCTAATGCAAGTGCACTTGCAAGAATGGCTCGACACGCGCCTGTCCGGAATCGGGTCCGCGCTCCCGAAAAGCAACAGCCTAGCCCAAGACCCCGCCTCGTCGGACTCAAGACTCCGAACAGTGGGGAATCCTTGGTGATCTGGCGCCGGCATCACAGGGAAAAGCGGCGGCTCACCAATTCCCAGCAATCTTCTTGTTTCCATAAATTGTTCTATCCACAAGTCTTCGGTAACACCCACACCAGGTGCCACCATGGGCAACAGCTGCCCCCGCATGAGTTTGGCACCCATTGTCTTGTGGACTCCCACACCGGCCTCTATGAAAGCCGCCTCGCCATTCTCTCCACGATCCACAGTAATGGACTCTGCGTGGGACAAATCCTCCCAGCGAGCCCTGCCGTAAGTTGCGAAAAGGAGGGCGCCGGCCATCAGCCTGTTCCACAGCTCAGAATCATTAGCGAGAATATAGTGAAGCTTGGTCAGCTCGGCCACTGTAAAGGGAGAGGCCTGGACCCGAGCCCTGAAATCTCGCTGCTTCGCGCTGCCGTGGCAGCGCTTGCTCTCACCCAGCTCAGCAAGTTCCGGAATCCCAACCACAAATCTCGTGAACGTGATGGCTTCAAGAACTGCCTTCCGAGCAGAAGCAGGCCTGCCTGCCTCCCGCATACCACACAGGTACTGGTAAAAGATCTCCTCCGATCCAGGGAAACCCAACCCTCGGTCACTCAAGAAGTTGTTGTAACCCAGCAGAGACCTGTACCGCTTGCGTAAAGTAGCGGGCGCCTTGCCACCAAGTAAATCTTCATTCATGAAATATCTAGGCAAATGCCCCAGGTCCAAAAGTTGCCGAACCACGGCCAGCTTGGCGGGCCAAGACTCAATGAGCCCCTGCCAGAGGTAAAGAGCCTCTGACCGCTCCTTGTCCCTCTTGGCCTTCCAGCTTACCGCTTCACGGTCTTTAACTGCATTCAAACAAGTAAAACTTCCGCCAGATTTATCTGCCGAACCAGAAGTCTTGGCAGCCTTCAAGCGCGAAGAATCACTTTCGAAAAGCACGGCCTCCGGTCTCTTATACACAGAACCATGCATTCCATGAAACAAATCCTTTGGCGATCCAAAAATGTCCGCCCAAATCCCCTTCTCCCAGCACTGCTCCAGACCTGCAGTGGGTAAAGACTGATGTGCAAAAGCCACGGCAGCTGGAACATTGAATACACGATCACCAGAAGAAGACCCCGGTATGCCAGAGCCCTGCGAGGGCACATGCCTCGGAGTCTCCTCTGCTGTCAGAGAACCAGGAGGGAGATCGCTACCCTTGTCAGACAGATTCGCCTTTGAGTACCATTGTACCTCCTCGAAGTCACTGGGGTCAAAACTCGCACTCAGAGCAGGAGACCTGTCTTGCAGGAAATCACGACTGTAATTCTCAACAGAGTCGCCGCAAGCCAGATTGTCAAGGTGAGCTTGAAACTCTTCGACGTAGCTCTCACCAACTGGCCTGGATTCTCCCCTTTCATCACTTGACAGTTGGTCACTCATCGCTTACTGCTGAGCGCAAAATGAACCAGCACGAATAGACCAACATGTTTGAATGATACGCAGATGATCATCTCGGCAGAGAAAAGCCCAAACCAAGCGCACAGCATCAAGCTCGGCACTTCGGAACAAGCCGGACAGAACCTGGCCGGCCATAGCTGGACCCACCTCTACACGATACAAAAACTACAAGCAATCTGTTATTGCTTTCCCACCCACCCTCCGCTTCGAGGCGAGCGAGGGATATAAAAGATCACAACTGTCCAATAGCAAACTATTGAACAAGTGATGTTGAAAAAAAAAGGTTTGGGCAATGTCCCAAAATCAAAACGTGATGGGAAAGACATGTCACTAATTTTCCAAAGGAAAATTTCCACAAAAAGAATAAAGTGATCATCCCTCCGGGAGGATGTACTTATTAAATCACTAACCATCACTGCCATCACTAATCACTATAATCATTCATCAGTAATTCATTAATCATTAATCATTAATCATTAATCATCATCAAAAGTGAGTCGACTCGGGCTCCGTGGATAGCTGCACCTACAAAATGGCCCCGGCCTCCACAAGTGGTCTCGATGTCGCTGAGACAGCCGACTAGGTAGCAGATTTCCCGACTGAGCGGAAGCTGCCATGCATGCAAGAGCTGAAGCAAAGACCACTTACTTAGATGCAGCCTTGTGGTTACATTCAAGTTCACTCGGAAGCAGCAGCATGACACAAGGCATTAGACAAGAGCCCTAAACACAGAACACTGTGGGACACTGCTAGCTGCTAGCAGCTAGCATAGACTGGCATAGACTACACTCTGCTAGACTGGCAAGCAGATCCTGCAGACTGCATCACTGAACTCTAAGCTTCTAGGCTCTAGACTTCAGACTCCAAACTCCACACCTTCTTCTAAAACAAAGACAGCCCCACAAGGGGCAACACATTGTAAACGCACTGAAAAAAATAAACTCGATTCTACTCTAGACTCTAGACTCTAGACTCGACAAGACGGATTAAGGATTCTAGGTTCTAGATTCTAGATTCTACATTCGAATGAACCCTGCCACACTCTGCCAATTTGCTTCTGAATGAGCGGAACGTTCTCCTGAGCAGTTTGCGGCGACACGTGGCTTTCGGAATGTCCAGCCCACCCAATGCCTCATAGTCATAGTCATAGTCACACTACGTCATAGTGACCATAGCCACAATGCTATAGTGATACTGACATAGCCGTGTGAGCATCATGGTCCTGGTTCTAAGGCCCTGGTGCTGGAACATACCAGAATCGTTTGAAACTAGTAGAACTCATTAATTTACTTTACTAATTTATTAAAATTACAAGAATCATTAGCGTACTTGTTACTAGAGTCACTCACTACGGCAATGAAAATCAAGACTGACCACTGGATTCAAAATGTCGTACAAGGTCCTAGGTCCTAGGGTCCTAGGGCCCTAGGGTCCTAGACTCTAGACTCTAGACTCTAGACAGATGCCAACCATGGACACATACTCCTGCTTTGGCTGGGCCGACAATGCTCACCGAATTTTTACACGATTCACTATTCTACTCTAGTAGTAGACACTGAAGGCTTTCCTCCTCAACTCCGACGGCGCTTCTAATGATGTTGTTGCCACACTGGCAGGAAACAATGCCAAACTCAGCAAATGCAATCTATCAGAATTCAGAACTCAGAACTGCTATGCTGCTATGTAATGTAACCTGCAGCAAAATTCATATTGGAATGCAATGTCCCGCAACAATGATTGAAAAAACTATAGCCCGGAGCCTACGGCCATCGCCACGCGCGACACACAGCCTGTCATGGACTTGTGACACCCTGTCCTGTGGCTTTGGCCCTGCAGCCGGGCTGAGCAGAGCAACCCTGTCGGAGGAGAAAAAACATTTTGCATTGCACTATTCTGCGACTCTAGACTTCTAGCCTCTGCAGACTGCAGCTACACTCAAGCTAAATGCAATCACTGGATGGCAATCAAAGGACCGGCAAATCACATCTCATCTCACCCAAAGCCCAAGACTGTGCAATCCTAGAAAGCACAGCTGAGGAAGTACATTACTCTGAACACAAATCCTGAGCAGCTGCAGCTGCAGGTGTAGCGAAGTCACGAATTAATTTTCACCAAAAAACACCACACTACCGCATCTGCTATAGCCAGCTGCCCCAGCTGCCTGAGGCTTTGAAACCGGTGCATCATACAATAGAAACACCCAAACTCGGCTATGTGGCATGTCATGCCATTTCCACACTTTGCAGGACCACTCAAACTAAAACCTAGGACCCACGGCCAACCACTAAGTCCACTAAGTTCTTTCTAAGTCTAAGACTCTAAAGTCTAAAGTCCAACTAAGACACAAAGGAATTTAATTTGAAATTGAAACCCAAAGCCATGAATGAGCCCAGAACCATGAACAGCATTTTACTACAACATTTCACTACTCACTATTTCGCCTCACGCATGAAAGCCCTAGGCCCTCTCCCCTTGTCCTGTGACCTAATGACTATTGAAAGTATTCCAGGAACCAGCGTCATATTGGCAGTTTTTGTCATCATAATAATGACATAGTGACACAAACCATAGTGATCTGATATGCCATAATGCCATGATAAATGTAGCATTTAAATACTGGCTCCTATAGTCATGCGGCCCTATGCTCGTGTAGTGTCTTATCTTATCGTCCTAGTCACTAGTCACTAGTCACTAGTCACTAGTCCTATTCAAGGTCCTATTCCTATTCATAGTGAGCCATTCCTGGTAACCTCGGTTCTTTAATGGTTCCAAGTAAAACACCTCGCGGTAAACCCTGGCCCTGGTCCTCTTCTATCGCCTTGTGCCTTTGTGACAGTCTAACTACTCAGTAACTACTCGAACACTGTGGACAAGATCACCTGATGCAAGAAATGTCATGCTTTAATAGCTTTCAATATCCACAATTATCCATGCGGCCTATGGCCCTATGAAACCATATCAAACATGACATATCACACCACATCATGCATTATGCCACACTGTCATTTCAATAAATCTGAATCTAACTCACAATGCGGCCTAAGACCTAGGACCTAAGACCTAGGACCTAAGACCTAAGACCTAAGACCAAGCCTCCCCTTTACATTTAAATGCTGCTAAGCCTGGAAAGAAGGCATGGCTTCGGTCCTCGAAACAAAACTGCAAAACGACGCACCAAGTTTCAAGCCTATGGTCTATGGCTCCGGAAAGCGCTTTGTCAGAAACAAGCACCACAACACGGACCCAATGCAGGGAAGGGCCATTCCTTCGCCTGCAAGGGATCGCACCTGTCTTGCACTCATTGGCAACTTCAAAGTTGGTGTGAAATGCCCTTGGAGGGCCAGGTGCTCAGTCGGCAACAGCACCCTGTCTCTGGCAAAGGAATAAATACAGGACGATGTGGTGAGTGTCCTATGGGGGGGTGTCGATGTTACCTTGCGACTGTGGCTTTGTGACACATCCAGCCAAACATCAGTCATCAGCTCAGCAATTTGCTTTGAATCCAAGCCCTTGTGGAGCTTCTGGAACCGGTGCATCCGGTCCACAACTACAACATCCAAGAGCTCTTTCTTTCTGTCGTTTAATCGAAGCCCTGTGCCACGAAACTCCGACCTGGATGTCCATGGGCTGTACTGCGGAGTGACACCCATTTTACTGCGCCATACCACAGACTCGTTCCACCATTTCTTAGCTGCAGCTCCATGTAGAAGGTCAGGTTCCGGATCCACGGTGCTGGGGTCCTGGCCGGCGGGAGCTTTCTTGGGGAAGCGGCGCGGTGGTTCTGCCCGTCCCCTTGGGTTCGTACTGCATTTGGAATTTCCCAGCCCGTTCTCCCTGCATTTCCGGCTGCATTTGCCCATTCCGGACTGCATTCATCCTGCATTATGGACACATTTCCCAGATCCCAAAATAATTGCATTTCATGGTGTAAAATGCAGAATATTTGGAGTTTGGAGGAGTATTCCCAGATGCAGAATTAATGGAGGTGTCAATGGGCTTGCAGAAAAGGGGCCTCCGCCTCATGCAAACAAATTGCAATTCAAATGGGGTCTGCTCAAGGGAGGCACGGGTTTGGCCTGGGCCTGGGGCTGGGACCCTGGGGCCTGGGTCCTGTGTCCTGCCTCCTATGCGTCGGTCGTATGTCTCCTATGTGGCTTCCTGCAAAAGCCAACCCTGCCTGGCTTTCGCAAAACTGCCGGGGCCAGGTAGCAGCTAGCAGGGTCTGCAAAGACAACACAATCCAATCCCACAACTTGCCCAAACCCAGCAATTGCCTGACACAGCTAGCTAGCCGCTAGCCGTGATGGCCAATTGAGGAGCCATGGGAACATTTTGCATTGCAGCAACATTCGGCACAAAGCCACGACTGGAGAGCTGGCAGCAATGGAACAATGGACAAGGAACCAATCCAGATTACTTCAGCAAGACCTCAACCGGGCATTCGGTTGCCTCAGCTTGCTTCAACTTGTCCATCTCCTGCTTGAAGTTGTAAGACTCCTGCACAAATGGTATTCAATGCTGTTTTGCTTGGCTGCGCTTATCTCACATATGACATATGACCAATTGTGCTGGAGTTGGAAGCCCTCTGCTACCAGGCATCTGTGACTCTAGGACTCTAGTGACTCTAGTGATAGTGCTCAAGGACCTAGATTCCTGGATTATGGACATGAAACAAAGAACACAACTCGGTCCCAAATAAATCACTACAGTCACTACAGTCAGCCGAAGAAAGGTTTTGTGCAAAGCACAACAACAACCATCAACAACAACAACAGCAACAGCAGCAACAGGCACAGCAACAACAAGAAGAAGAACAACAACATTTGTAACATCAACTTAACTATCCCTGTCATAACTACCAGGTTACAACCACCATAACAATGGCCACAACAACAACAGCTACAACAGCTACAACAGCAACAACAACAACAACAACAACAACAACAAGAGCTACAACAACAACAACAATGACAATGACAATGACAACGATAACATCCGACAACGACACAGCAGCAGCAACAAAAGAGCAGTAGCAGCCAAGCAGCCCCATGCATAGCAAGCAATCAATGAAGAGTGCTGGAGTCCCTTGCTCTGTTTGCCAGACCTTTTTTCCAATGTCCTTCCAAGCCTTGACAGAATTATAGTCACTCCAAAAGTCTGGACTCTAGAGTCGAGAAAAGACCAACAAGAATCTATAATCGCCATCTTCTGTAAGGTTTGTGCATAGAGTATAGTATGGGAGATTTTAATCTATAACACAGAAATGTATGGATTATAGCATTATAGCAGGCATTATCATTACTAAATGATGATCAATAATTCAATAATAAATATTTCATACCGAGAAAACAAAGTCGAGCCTAATATCAATAATATATATAGAGTCGATACAGACTTATAATACAAACCTGTTTGGCGATGTTAGCTGATAGCTGCTTGTTAGCTGTTAGCTCACTGTTAGTTGTTAGCTGCTACTGCTAGCTGCTATAGCTGCTATAGCAGCAGTTTAGCAATGAAGCTACCAGCTACCAGCAGCAACTAGCAGCTGCAGCTCACAGCTAGCCGCAGCTAGCCACTAGCCGGCTAGCCAAAGCAGCAAAACCCTTCAGGCTTCAGTCCATATCGTCCAAGGAAGTATTATGTACAGCATCGGCTGCATCTGCAGGACCTTCTCCTACTGAATGCTCTGGCTCTGGATCTGCAGGGCACGGTCCCGAATGCACAGGATCACCAGTGTATGCTGCGGTGCCGGTATTCCATGCTGTCAAAACGGTCCCATGAGAAGCGCATGTGGAAGATGCCGACATGTTTGTGGCGATTGTACCGACAGAATCACTACTTGTCATCGTTGCAGCCACAGCTGGGTCCCTGTGAACAGAATGAGCACTACCTGTCGAAGCAGCCTGGGCTGTCTCGCTTGCCGAAGCCTGTGCTCTGTTGCAGCGGCGGCTGTGACGGCGACCAACAGTCTGCAGACAGTAGGAACAGCAAGTCTCGAAGCCATAATTTCTCAAGCGTCCACAGCCCTGAACATTGCAAGTCTCAGAGCCGTGAGCCCAAAGGTTCTGGATTCCGGCAGAACCTGTCCTTCTGCTTCTGCGAAACTCACGGTCAAAATGTCGGCATCGACGGCTATGCATATCCATCCCAGGTGTGCACAGCGAGCAACAGTGTCTGTGCCGCCCATCGTTCCGGAAGACTCTGCGGCAGCCTGCTGTTGCACATTCTTGGAGTCCATTCTGAGCTGCCGATGAACCAATTTGTACGGAGCTGTCGCGGACTGCCATCCTGCCTCAGATGGAAACATGTGGTGTGGAGTACACACGATATGGGATATCCATATGCCATATAATAAATAATTCTACAAACCGATATTTCTTTTGACTACATTCTTAAGCCATTAAACTTTGGATTGTCTAGAGTATTATCATATTTCATGGGCCTCATTATAACCGTTATAAGCAAGTCTACAATTATGCAAGGTTCTAAAATCTAAAGTTCCACAGTTCTACAGGTCGACAAGCAACACAGAAACAGATGGAGACCAAGGCTCTCTGCTATTATATGCCACGCATCTTTCTGCTATGTCATGCACTTCTCACAACAAATTGTATGCTATACTACTATACGTGTATAGTAAGTATAGCATGGCATAGCACTAAACTCAGTATAACAAACCCCTCTAAACTCTAAAACTCTAAATTATACTACATGCCAAGGCTACAAAAGGACCTCACCGACCTAGCATAACGAAAACCTCTGTCCTGCTTTAAATTCATAAGTTTTCCTTGGGGTCCTAGTCCTAGCCACTAGTCCCAGTCATACTCAAATCTCATAGCCCGAGCCGGCCTTTTCGACGCCAAACACTAGCTAGATTCACTGATCTCTAAGCTCTAGACTCTAGAGACTCTAGACTCCTCGACTGTTGCCGAGAAAGATATCCAGTTTGGTCGGACAATTGTCGGGGAAGAACGACTAATTATAAATTGTTACTGCTATTGGCATGTGCTCCTTACTACGTTACTACGACTTACCAATGACCAGTGGCTACTTAGACTTAGTTACTTAGTTAATTGAAATTGCCAGGCTGCAGAACAAAAAGCCACAAATCCGCACCAAGGCCACCAGCGCATCTAAAATCTAAGCTAGCTAAGCTAGCTAAGGCAAGCCGTCAATGCTGCCAAAGCCCAAAGCCCCATCGGTCACATGCAACCGATGAATCAAGGGAGTTGTCTCTGCATGTTGCATGAAAGGGACATGTCGCACATCGGTTCAGTCCGGGAAATGATCTCATCCAGCGACAAAAGAATGCAAGCTAGACCACGGCAGCATGGATGCTGCAAATGAGCTGGACAAGCCTTCTTTCTGCAAACAGAAATGCAGCTCCCCTGATCAAAGCAGCAGTATCAGTATCAGTATCAACAGCAGAAAGCTCCTCGTCATATAGAAACTGTTCGGCATCTTCTGGTCCGGCGGCCTCCTGCGCTTCCTTTACCTCCTGGCCCACATCACAAAGCGGATAGCTTCTGTGTTGGGGACTAGTCAGGCGTGGCTAAGGATTAAATTTGAATAGATAGCTGGATAGCTACCACTGGCTTGCTGACCAGAAAGCCGATTCGGTTGGATTGAAGAATCATATAGCAGGATCCAAAAGCTAGCTAGCTAGCTGCTCTCACAAGCACACAAATACCGCTAGGCCCCAGGACCCCAGAATCTAGAGTCTAGGCCCCAGGTCTAAGCTAGTGCAGCTAGTGACTGCTAGTGAATCTGGTGAATGTACCGACTGGAAGGAGCAAGACACCACTATAGTCACTATAGTGATAGTGACACTGATGGTTATTTTCCAAAAGCTTCTTGAATCTTGCATTTTGTGCAACAATCAATTGTATAACAATTAGCTCTAGCAACACTTTAGCAGCACTACCGAACAATGTCCCTTTTGCTCAATTCGGATAAAACTGCTATTGACGGTTACTGCCTCACCAACAAAGAGCAAGCAATCTACTCAACACCGGCCATCCCTTCTCGAATTCCTGAACCTTTTCAATCTTCGAACAAATTGAATCGAATCTACTAAATTTACTAAAGCTACTGAATCTACTGCTGCCAGCTGCCAGAGCATCTCCTGCATCACACTCTGGAACAGCTCCACATCAGCTGGATCGTACTTGTCTTTCCGGAACAAGGCGATATAGATCCTGTCACAGGACATCCGGCACTATAAAGTTTGGAGTGTTTAGGAGTTTAGGGTCCGGCTTTAAGCCTTTAAGCTCCGTTCTGGGTCCCGGGACTGGATTATGACTTATGGCATTGGCTTAGGGCAAAGGGCATAGGGCATAGGGCATAGGGCATACAGCATATACTATACTATAAGAACTTTATCTTGAAGCCTTAATGGCTGCAGCTCGAAAGGTTAGGAGTCCTAGGTCCTGGAGTCCTAGGGTCCTAGGGTCCTAGAGACCTAAAGTAATTGGGTAGAGCTCCCGACTGGGACTTGTGATTTGGGCCTTGGGACATTCTTTCAAAGGGTTCAAACATTGCATGTTAGTTAAAGTAACTGTTAAAATTAAGCCACAAAATCTATTATTTTTTTTGATTGGTTCATGGTCCAGTTATCCAATTACAATTAGCCGGCCGGATTAAATGTATAATGATTCATGGCTTAGTAACTTAGTACTTAGGGCTATGGCATAGCGGCTATGGCTAAGGCTTAGGGCTTAGGGTTTAAAGTTCAGGGCCCTGGCCTAGCCTTAGCCTAAGGCCTGGCCTTGGACTTACCGTAGCTTGGTGCTTGGGCTGCTTGGGCCTGGGGCTTCAAGACTGAGGCCTTGGGGCTGCAGGGTTTTTTCGTTTAGGGCAAGCTTAGGGCTTGGGGCCTGAAGGCCTGGAACCTTGGGCCTAGGGCCAAGAGCCTAGGGCCTAGGGCATATATGTAATATATGGCAATATATGGGCCTGGGGCCCAGGGCTGAGGCTGCCAGGCGACAGTTACAGGTGTCAGAGTTAGAGATAGCAGATAGCAGTTAAAGAGTTAGGTAACGGTAACGGTTAGAGTTGAGTCGGTTAGAGTTAGAGGAGTCAGAGAACAGTTAGCAGTTAGGTTAGATGGATAGATTCATTCATTCAGTCAGATTATGATTATAATTATAATGAACTAATGAGCGGCTACGAAAAAACGGCCTGATGGCACTTGTTCCAAGCTGCGCAAAGGAAAGCCGGTGGCAATCACTGAGGCATATCGGAAAAGCAGAAGCAAGCTGCAAGTTAAGTCGAGTCTGAGTCTGAGTAGACTGAATAGCAATGCCTTTGCAGTCGCTGAAACACTCAAATGTTTCGAGGTTCGTCGTCGGATTCCCATTCCAGCCGAGGTCGTTCTTTTGCAAGCAAAGTGTCAGCCCCCGGCAACAGAGCAAGTCTTGCCCTAGCAAGCTTTCTTTCTTCTCGATCAAAACATCTGGCATGCTGCACATGCTGCGGCTGGTCCTCGGCCTCGCATCCACATTCCAACCACCGCATGAGATGCCCTAAGGGGCGGCCTTGTCCGGAGCGTCTGTGCACATCTTTCGCCAGCTTGGGCGCAGCTCTAACAGTCCTTTTCCTGCTGCAGGTCAGCAGAGAATCGACAGGAAGCCACAAAGACCTGGTTCTTGCTGTAGTAGCGAATGTCTCCCACCCCAGGCACATCAACCACCATGTCAGCAACATTCCTTGACCCTGCAGGGAGCCTGTTTGCTGCAACACCACCTGGGCCATCTGGGCCATGTGCACCTGTGTTGTCTGAAACCGGCCGGCCCGAGCTGGATGCTGCTGCTGATGTTGAAGCAGCCGCAGCTGCCGCCAAATCGGCACCTGCAACAGAGTCGCACCGGTACAAACGGAATGTGCAAGACCGACTCAGGCACGGGACACATTCGCTGGGACACATTCGCTATCATGATAGACACTATACAACTATGTAGCAATGTAACTATGACGATGACAATCACTAGGACGACAATGACTGACAAAGACTGATTCAGACTATGACTAAGACTAAGACTAAGGCTAAGACTAAGACTACGACGAGAATGACTTGACTAAACTACTAAATATGGCTCAAATAAGTATGAGGATTGTTAAATTGACTAAATTTGAAGCTGATATACTAAGACTAAACCTGGCTAACCAATTGTTAGACTCGACTGTTACACTGTTAGACTAACTGTGATTGACTAACTGACTAACTATGAACCTAGGACCTATATCATAGCAAACCTAAATCTACGCCTAACTTTTTTCGCTGCTGTTAGCTTAGGCAGCTTATCCCTTAGCCTTAGCCTTAGCCTTGCCTTAGCCTAAACTGACTAGGCCTAGGGCTAAGCCCGAAGCCTTAGCTGAGGTGCCTTAGCCTAAGCTGCCTTAGCTGCCTTAGCCTTAGCTGCCTTAGGTGCGTAGCTGCTTTGGCTTGGCTTAGCTGCAGCTGTGTATTTAGCTGCTTTAATAGCGGCTAGCGGCTAACGGCGGCTAGCTAGTTCAGCTTTAACTTACTTTAAAAACTTTCATGTCGTGTTCTGTTATGCAGTTTGCATCCTGATTTAGAAAGAAATCGCCATCCGACCTTGTGGATCATCTGCTTTGTTCTCCTCAAGGAGTTCATCCTCCTCAGCCTCAGCATCAAGCGCAGATGCCGCCAGGAGTTCCAAGTCGATAATCTCAGAAGCTTGTTTCAGCCATGCAGGCGTGGCTTCTGTTTCCGAATCCGACAGGTCGAAGCCAAAGTCCAAGACTTCACACTCACCAAGGTCCTGGTCTGGCACACCATCAGGAAAGTCTGGCGAAGGCGGTGCCGGTTCAGACGGTAGCTGGTCGCCAGGCTCTGGCTGCACGGCCGAATGGGATGCCTGTTGCTGTTGCACCATCAAAGCAGGAAGATGTGGACGTAGGCGAGGCTCTGCTCCTCGCTGCTGCTTTGGCTTTGCCTGAGCTCGTTGGTCCCGTGTCCTCTTCGCCTGCTCAGCAGCTTCGCGCTCTGCTTTTTCCGCAGCTGCACCCTTCCAGACGAGAAGCGGAGCTTCGTGTCCACTCATCCGCATCGCCCAGACCTGAACACGATCCGGCTTCATGTTGGCATGCCGCACAAGAATGGGCAATGACACGATCTCGTAAAGCTCAGCATGCCAGGAGCGATTCAAATCCATTTTTGCATGCATGGTCTCCAACAGAGTCCGAAAAACCACTTCCTCGTCGTGCACAACCAATGTCTGCAAGCTCTCATGCCGCCCTTCTTGCCCAGCCTCTCCCCCAGAGTCTGAATCTGAGGGGCAATCATGTAAACACAAGCCGGTACTTTCCCAAGATCGGAAATTGACATAACCGAAATGAAACCAAATCTTGTCTGAAGGCTCCATCGGCAATGGCACCTGTCTCTCTTCAATGCAGCTGCCGGTCTGACCGGCCGGTGCCCCCATTAAAAAATCAGCCCAGCCATCGCAGTGGTGCTCGGCTTGCCGGTCGGAATCCTTGCTCTCGCCCTCCTCCACTTCCGAGAAGCAAACAATGAGCTCGGCAGATTCGGCCAGCATACTTATTGTCCGGACCGCGCGTCCGCTTCTTAACTGCAAGAAAAAGGTCTGATCAACTGAATTGTCTTGTCACAGCACAATTTTGCTTGCTGGCCTCTGCCATGGCAAACGCACAAGGAAGGTCGATGGCATTCTGTAGCCTGAAACAAATCGGCCAACTCTGAATCTTTGATTCTGGGTAATGTCTCATCGACGATCATGTTGTGGCATTTCTCCCAAGCTTCACCCAAACCCGTTTTAAGTCCAGCAGTTGCTCCTCGACCACGCATTCTGGGATCCGCAAGTGCGGCCTGCGACAAAATTGAAATGGGCAGCTGAAATGTGACAAACTGGCAACTCGACTAGACTAGACTAGACTTAGTGACTAGACTACCACTCGTCTAGACTCTAGACTCTAGACTACAAACCTGCTTAGATTGTAGACTCCAGACTCTAGATTCTCTAGATTCGAAACTTCTAAACTCTAGACTCTAGAATCTCTAAACTCTATATAGTAGTGACTCTAGTCATGTCACTAGTCACTGGTCACTAGTCACTAATCACTAGTCAAGTCACTAGTAAACTAGTAACTAGTAACTAGTAACTACTACGACTACGACGTACGTCTACGTCTACGTCTGTAGACTCTAGACTCTAGACTAGACTGACTAGACTCTAGACTCTAGACTCTAGGACTCTAGGACTCTAGACTCTAGACTTTAGACTCTAGACTGACACTCAAAAGCAAGCCAGCCACCTCTGCAAACGGCGCAACTGGCGGTATCCAATGCAACATCGCCATGGAATCCGCCTGAGAAGAACTCCGCTTGAAGTGTTGCCGGTCGGCCTCCCGGATGTTGCAGACTGTTTGCACAGCTTCCTTGTGCTCTGGAGAAAGCTTGTCAAAGGGGGCCATGTCAGAAATCGCATCCTGAATTTGCTTGCTGCGGGCCACTCGAGCTGCACTTTGCTTGCGCAAGTCCGAACCCAAAGCACACAAGGCTGAGGTCAAGTGCTCAGGGGCATGGACAAGCACACCCTGCTCTGCTGCAGGCTGCTTTGGAAAAGGCTTGTGTCCAGCTAATCCAGCAGCCTTGGCCATCTCGCCCAACTCCTGGTACCAGGCATCGTCTTCTGGCTGCAAATTATGGTACTGGTCGGACAGCTCTTTTCCGACCTCCTTGTTGATTTGTTTTCCCTTTGCATTGACAGCACAAAAAGCTTTCCATTTACCGCCGGGTTTGGAACCATGCTCCTGCTTGCGTTTCTTCTTCTTGTTCTCACTCTCATGGCCGGCCTCTTCTGCATCGCTATCAGCCGCATTCTGCTTCTGGGAGTCACTGACAGATGTCTGTGGGCGCCGTGAAAACCGCCCTAGCCTGGCAGACTGTTGGTCCTTCCATGACGAGTGCTGTAGATTTTGTCTGGCACATTGTTGCACAACAAAATCGGCACTGACAACTGACAGAAAAGGCTGTGGTGCCTGGACACCCCGACTAGTCAATGCCCGACGTACAGAAGCATGCTTTGCCTCTATAGCCGCTATGTCCAGCTCCCAAAGCTCCGCTATCGAGGCCAGGACTGCCCGAGCCTCGGCACTGCCAAGCAAGCTTGGCGTGCCAAACATCTGCCGGACCTTTGTCGAAAGCTCATCCAGCAGACACGGCTTCGCAGTCAAAACACTGGTATTCCCAAGCAAGGCCCCAAACATCTGAGTGGGGAAAGCGCATCTGAAACGCTCCAGGAGTTGATGATGCGCAGCACCAGCTCGGCTAAGCAACCTGAAATGGAGTGTCCGCATGTTCCTGGCACATGCAGCCGGTGGAATGGCCTTGGGCACCGACATGAAAGCTTCCTGAAGCTCGTCTGCAAAGCGATGCACATGTTTGCCGGCATACTCGTCCAAGATGCGACTGCAGGGAACATTGGAAGCTTTGGCTGCTTGCTCGTTCTGCCATGCATCCGACGATACGTGCAGGGCATGGTAAAGGAGCTTGAAGTTTAACTCCATTACCGATCTCAGAAGTGCCAATGCCCCAGCCGGTTTCCGAATGGCAAATTCTGCTGCCTTCTTCTTCATGGCCGCATTGAATTCGGCCCAACTGAGCCTCTCAGAAGCCACCTCCGCCTCTGCGGCAAGATGCTGCTGCTGCTGCCCGCCTTCACCGACTTCTGCAGAAGGAACCAAGTCCTGGCAAAGTGATTCCCAGCAGTCCTCCTCAGCTTCTGCGGCTCCTGCGGCATGGCCTGGAGGGCCGGATGGTATATCAGCACCGGCCCACATTGGCACCACCTCCGACATCAAGTCGAAAGTGAGGCTCATGAGCAACATCCAGTCCAATGCCAGGTCCCCCCCTGTCCATCGGCTTCGATGGAACATTGGACATCTATGCGGGAGCAAATAGGGCACAAGGCTTGTCTCGAGCTCTTTCCAGATGTCTTCCAAAGTTCGAAGCTGAGGAATGAAAAGGTCAATGAAATACTGTCGAAAGTCGCTTCCATGAAAGAAATGTTCGAAAACAAGACGCTGTTTCTGCCTCAGTCTGTTGGCTTGCTGAGCCTCATGCTCAGCTCGGTCTGCCCTTGTGCAGCATTTGGACAGGCAGAGGTCGTAAACCTCCTTGCGATACTCGTCTCTGGCCGGGTCCAGTGGAGGAGTGCCTACATGCACACGCACTCGTTTCCGCAGCACTACCATCAAGCATTTGCGCATTTTATTGGTGCTTCCTGCCATCTGCATGCCAAGCGCCAAACTGACCAAACCTGAGATATGGCCATCACAAAGTTTTGATGTTGCCGACTGTTGTTGCGCAACTTTGTGCACTTTGCAAAATACATGTGCTTTTGTCCACGTCGCATCGTGCAGCTGAATACCAGATTCGCATTTGATATTTGATGCGGCACGGTCTGTCACTACCAGCTGCAGCTTCAAGCGTGCATTTAGTGCCAGCCGGGCCAATTCTGGAATGTCTTCCAGCCTCTGCTGACACTCCCTCAGCGTTTCGGCCGTGACCGCATCAGCAACATGCAATTGGCTTGGTAGCACTGTCTTGACAAACATGAACTTGTCACATCGCTTAAGCAAAACACCCACGGACATCTCGCTTTGAATGACTTTCATGGGTTTGGCCTTCTCGTCATCGTCATCCTCCTGTCTTGCTTTGGCACGCAGCCGCAAAGGAGTCTCGTCATAGCGGCGTTTTTTGACTAGAAGCAAGAGTTCGGCTCCATTTTGCATGGCACCCTGCACGACACAGAAAAAATTGCCACACACCATCTTTGCTCCATCCATGATCGCCGCTGCAGCCCGCAACAAGCTATTCTTGGCGTTGTGGCGGTTATCGTCTATATCTGAGTCGCCATGAACCGCCTGTGCTGTGAAAGACATCACGGGCCGTAGCTTATGCAGGAGCTTCTGAACATACGCATTGCTGGCATTGCTTGATGTCGACGAGGTTTGCTCTCCAGACAACCTTCGGGTCGCCTCCAACAGCAGCTTCTGCTGCAAATCAGACCCGATTCTCCGATACTGCAACAAACCGGACTGCAAGGGCTGATCAAAGTCCAAGTGTTGTAACCGTAACTCGTCTGAATCTAGCTGCTGCTGCCGAACATTGGCAATTTTGGCAGCCTTTGCAGCCCTGGCTCTGGCACACCCTTCAGACCCTCTGCTGGGCACCACTGGGGCCACTGGGGCCGGCGCAGCGGCGGCTGCTTCTGCTGCCTTCATATCACGTCTGTATCCATGTCCGCCAAAGGAGCCGACCGGTCTGCCTCTCTTGGGCTGCGAGCTGCATGCCTCTCTTGCAGGTTGGGGCTGCAACTGAAACGCATCTGCAGAAGGGCTCGAAAGGAAGCTTGCCCATGAATCCTCAAAATCTTCTTCCGGGTTGTCCATCAAAAGCAGCTGCTAGCCAGCAGCTAGCTAGCTAGCAAAGATTGGCCATATTTATTTCTAGACTCTAGACTCTAGACTCTCGATAGATGCTAGAGACTACGTTGACTACATAGCTTGACTAGAGTCACTAGAGTCTAGAGAGTCTAGAGAATGAAGAAGGTAGAGTTTCGAATTCAGAGATTTAGAGATTTAGAGTTCAGATTCCATAAACACAATAAGCTGGTGTTATGAGCTTCGTCAACAAAGCCCTGATTGCCAAGCATGGATGGAAGCCTAGCAGCAGCCTAGCCTGGCCTAGCAGCACCACCACTGACTTGTACGACACATGTGGCTATGCCGGCTGCAATCGCCGCGTAGCAACCACTCACCAGCCTAAAATGTCACCACTGCCAGCTGTGTGACGAGCCACAAGAAGATCGGAGCAAAACGTTTGCCAAACCCGTCGTTCCAAAACCCCGCCCCTCAAACCCTGAAGCTAGCTAGACAATGGCATCTGGTGAATCTAGTGGCGGCAGATGACAAGGCATTTCAACGAGACTCGGAAGCCACTGAATGAATCCTCTTTGCAAAAAGGATTACTGGCTAGTCACGTCACGTCACACTTCCTGGCTGCCTGGAACAAATATTCAGCAGCTGCCAGCTGCTCGCCTGAACATTAAGGAATAGAAACTGTGGTCTTACATATGATTGAACAAGAACAAGATGGGACTGAAGCTTGTCTGGAGATTGCACTATACTTATGCAAAACTTCTTGTGGAAATAATATAGATGTAGAGTCTCTAGTCACTCTAGTGGCTCTAATGACTCTAGTGTTTAATCGGAGTCTATAGAGTATAGAGGTTATAGTGATTATAGTGATTATAGTGATAGTGGCTACAGGGACTACAGTGACTACAGAACAGAATCTATGACCTATGAGTCTATAGTCTATAGTCACCATAGCCATAGAGTCATAGAGTTGTGTATGGGGAGGTTGGGGTGGCCTTGAGGTCCAATCATCGGCGAAACATGTCACGCTTCATCTTGACAACAGATGCCGATGAACTTTCCTATGGTCCTATTCCTACTTTCTAAATTCCCACCTGGTAACTGGTCCTAACCTAACGGGCCTAACAGTAAGTTGAAGCAAACAGCTGCTAGCTAACCTCCTGAATTTAATTATAATTGCATTGTACCCTGTACCCTTGATAAACTCTCGCGCAAATGAATACGTGCTTCGATACTTTAACTTTAACCTTCAACCATTTCCGAGAAGTGGCAATCAACCCTGCCTTGTTCGAGACATCGTCATCCAGCTGGCCACCGACAGCTTTTGCAGGAACCTGGCCGACAGCCATAGCGCATGGGTTGCATGAAGCAGCTCTGCTGACAATCAGTCACTCACTACATTGACATCGACTGACCAAACAAACTGCATATTCTGTCAAATGCTACCCGGAAAAACCTGCCGCTGATGTTGAACACCGCCTAAACTGCTACCGCCACAGCCGCAAAGAGTAACAGTAACAAGCAATCAATCAGAAGTAATCAGCAAACAGTGCGGGTGGGTGCCTTCCCAACGGTGTCACTGAATCGCCAGCAGTCTCGAACTGATCAAACCCTGGAACTTGCTCGAGGACCGCCGTTACAGGGTTAAAGGTCTCCAGGAACAGCAGCGCGGATTCGAAAGTTGTGTTGTATGATTTGTGATGCTTCACTGTGCCACTCTTGAACCGCTTTGCCCTCTGGACTGAGAAAGGAGGGCACGGGGTGCCCAAAACCGCAAGCATTGGCTCATCATGGATCACGCAACTCTCTGCATGAGAATGCTTCTCACAAGCTGCGCCATGGATCTGGTCTGACATATTCAAATGAACGTGCTCAATGCTGTCGTGGTTTGCGCAGCAGAACTCGCGATAGGCCCGACACGGATCTGACACAGAAACCACTTTGAAGTCGATCCCAAGGTCCTGCGGCAGAGTGTGGATTCAATGCATACATCTCTCTTAAAGTCTTAAAGGATTGCTGCTGGTGACCCATGGTGACACGGTGACCACATTTCAATGGAAAAACCATTAAATGATTTGTATCTAGAATCTAGAATCAGAATACTCGAACTTTGGACATGCTGTAGACTGTAGACTCTTGATTGGGATTTCTTTCTCCCAAACATGCAGATGACTACTGACACGTGACCACGACGACTACTATGACTACATCTATGGCTATGGGCTACGACTATGGCTATGACTATGACTATTACTATTGCTATATTATTACTATAACTATAACAGTATAACAAGGACGGTTAGGACTGTGACTATGAGTATGACTTGACTCTGACTGTGACTATGATGACTATGACTATGTGACTATGACTATGTGACTATGACAATGACAGACACTATGTCACTATGACACTCACTATGACATGACCTATGACCTATGACCTATGACACTGTCCCTTTCCTAAGGTGCCGAATCTCCTGGAGGACGAAACCCTCCGTGAGGCCACCACTGCACGCACTCAGCACCGTCACCAGCCCGGAAGGAACCACGCCACCTGGCTTCTTGTTTGCGGTGTGTGTCTTCAGCAACTTCACCCACCATGCATCTCCATTGCTTGGCTTCAATGGAACGTCTTCATCATCCGGCGAGGGTGGCAAAAACGGAGCGGCCATCTCTACAGGATCATCACCCTCATCTGAGGCACTACTTCTGCATGCATCTGCTTCAGAAGTGTCTTGTGAAAGAATCTGCAAGCTTTCCTCCCTTCGGCCATCTTCCAACGATTGGGATGCGAAAGCAGCCCAATCTTCATCCGGATCTTCTGGCCCTGCCATCGCTCGCACAGCACTGCGGTGGCAGATCCGTTGTGAGTTGTCGGCACTTACTGCTTCCAGGAAACAAATAACATAGCCGTAATGCGCGGAAACGTGCTTGTGGTTTGTCCACGAGAAAAGAACAATACCAAACAATGTGCTTTGGGCCTCGGCCTAGAACTGGCTTCTGAAAGTCGCTGTATTTCAGGAAAAAACAGGCAGTGACTGCAGTCACTTGCCACACACAACCAACTACTACCCGCCAGCAGCTAACGTGAATGCTCACTAGCAGCTAGCTAGCTACCAGTTGGCACTGCAGCCAAAATATGTCCGGGTGCACACTGTCCAATCAAGTGCCAGCGTGACATTTGTTTCAAGCTTGGACAATTCTGATGTCTGACGGTTTTTGCTGTTCAAATGGTTCATGCTTGCAAAAAAAACTGGCCCTAGCAGCATGCCGACGCTCGAAGCCAATGCCAATGCTGAGCGGCCAGGAGGAGCTGCATTCAATTCATCCCTGACTGATTCTGCGATCTGGAAAGTGCGTGTGGGCAGCCTGGTCCTAAAACTCCAAAGCCCGCAGGCCCTGAGTTGTCTTGAGTCTGTGTGAAACTTGCGATGTCAATGAGGCTGCGCAGCATACTTATAGGACTATAGGGATAGGACCTATAGGACCTATAGGACTCTAGGATACGGATACTATTACTATAAAAAATAGTAAATAGTATAGTATAGGACAGGACATAATGAATGACATAATGACATAGTGACATAGTCACAGTCAAGTCGGGAATGTAGAGCACCGTGTTGATTTTGCCTGCTTGCGCCTGCCCAACTCAAACAAATCTCATCCCAAACCGGATTCCTGGTCGCCCCACCCTGTCCATCCACTGTGCAGTGTGCGCATATATGACTGTAGACCACCATAGACGGCAGGCTGCTGCTGAGAAAAATACATACATTTAAAATTTAAAGCGAAGGGAAAAGCTGTATGCCTTGGGCGATTGAAAAAACACTAAACTCCAAATCATTTGTATGGTTGAAGAAGCATTTCCAAAGTTTATTACAATTTCAACGATATGATATTCATCTTTGAGAACAGCTTGCAAAGCATTTGCATTTTTTCAAGGACCATTCCATTTTGTTTGCATTTCATCATTCGCATTTGGAAAGCAGCTGCATTTTCAAGTTGCATTTGGGTAAACAGGTCCATATCTCCAAATGCATTTATGTTGCATTATTTAATGATTTCAACATCCCCAGACAGAGGCCAACGTCCACCACACAATCCTAGGCGATGGACCGATCTTGTAGCTGTGCCTGGTGTTGTGCAGAAATTGAAGCATCATTGCTCGATTTGCGGTCAGTGGCTAGCCACCTCAAACCAGATCAAACGGCACATTCGTCAGCAACATCCTGAAATCATGCAAAGGCATGAGGCCATGCTCGTGCATGCAGGCAAGCAGTGGGCTCGATCGTGCGTTTGCCCGTGTTCCGTTTGTGGAGCAAGTATTGCGGACACGCGCCAACATGCAGGCCAGTGTGTTGTGATGCAACAAGCGTGTCTGATACAGTGCGAGCTCACGCATCGCTCAGGCGGAAGCAGCTCAGGCGTCAGCTCAGGCGTCCGTCCTATTCGGACATCTGCTACCGGCAGCCTCGAAGCTAGCGGAGATAGCGGACATGGATGCGGACCTCCCCAATGCCAAACGGCCCAGGGAGATTGCCAAGCCGGGAGCTCCCGGACCCAGGAAGGGGAATCATCAGGGCGGCAAAGGCCGCGGTCGCGGTCACCGACAGTGGGGACGGGGAGGAGGGCAGGGACCCAAGATCTCGGACGGTACTTCCTTGGAGGAATTGGTGCGCCTCATGGCGCAGGTTCTACTTCGGCAAGGAGATCAGTTACAGCGCCTGTCCTTAGACACCGGATTCTTCCTGATTCTTCAGACCCCTCCGCAACCAGGCTCGATCACCAACACGATGTTTCGGGTCACTTCGGCTTGGAAGAAGTTGATGAAGGAAACCCCGGAAAAGCTCGACCGGCCTCTCCGCCAGCACATGATCGAATGCCTCTTCCTCGAGCTTGCGGCACGGGCTCAGTTGGTTCGGAAACCGGAGGCGAAAGCAGAGGCACAGCAACTGGGCATCATCAACGACAAAGGCGACTGGAACTACCGGATCTGGAACGCCACGAGCCAGAAGTTGGAAGTCGACCAAAAGCGAATGCCCCTGAAGGCGGACACATTCCTGGAGCAGATCGACAAAGCCACGGCGATTGTGCGCCGACCGGATGTGATCACCCGCTTTCAGGCCATCGCCCTGCTCTCGGAGACGACGGAGAACGCCAGCATTCCATTTCTGTTGGACCTCAGTCTGAGGGAGCAGGAGCTTCACAACATCATGTTGGACTGGTGCGAGCTGGCGGTCTTCGAACTGCTAGCAGGGCGACTTCGTCGCGCAAGGCTCAAGCGTCCCGCGCAGCTGGAGAAACTTCAGGAGCTGTTGAATGCACTCTGAGTCGTGTGATCCTCAGAAACCCAGGAAATCAGTGTTATGCGAATGCGGTTATCCTGGCACTGTCTAGGCTGCTTCAGCCCATCTGCTATGCTGGGCACAGGTTCGCATGCACCCACCTGGGGCAGGTGCTCAGATCTGTGCAAACTGCTAAAGTGTCGAAGGCCCTCACCCTGCGCAACTTGACTGCGTGGTCCAGCTTGGCAGATCAGTGGTCGGAGCCCTATCGGCAGCATGACGCGGCCGAGTTCTTGCAGCATGTTCTGAGTTCGGTCGACTCCGTCCTCGCTCTCAGTCCATGGGAGGCTTTTCCGGATGGGGATGATGGATCACTCACGCGTGATCGGGGCTCTGGCGTTGTCCTCATTCCCATGCGTAGACCAGATCAACAATTGCATCCGGACATCCAGGCCAGTGTGGACGACTGGCACCAGCAAAGGCACCTTCATGCGTTTCGCTCAGATGCCGAGTGGGTTGTACTTCAGCTTGACCGTTTTAAGGGTCGTGGGGTCTTTCAGGTTCGTGACAATGCCGCGCTGCCCATTCCGGGTCGCCTATGCTTGCCAGTGTGCACCTCTCGGCATGCCGTGCATCATCAGATTTATCACACCACAGCTGTGGTGTTGCACTATGGTGCTCAGGTGTCCTCGGGGCACTACCGTGTTTTACTGATGGGGCAGGGGTCGGGGAATGCCGGTGCAAGTGCTGTGCATTACATCACAGATGACGACCGTCAGGCTGTGCGTTGTGGAACATCCGAGCTTGAAAATTTGGCGTCCCGAAGCTACTTGCTCTTCATGCAACGTGCGACGCAGCCTGTCCTGTCGGGTGATGCGCTCCATGCCTGATGCCGCCTCTCTGTCTGTGCTTGCTCCAGGGTCAGTGGGTTTCATTAGTGTTTGCGTTTCTACATGTCGCGAGCGCTTGATGTGACTGGCCATGCATTGTCTTCAGTGTCACATGCGGCGGATGCCGTGATGACATGTGGTGCTGCTGGGCATTTGCACTCTCCTGGGCAAGCGCAGTGTGGTGAGACATGGCAGCGTGTACTTTTGGGCATGCCGGCTTCCTCGATTCTTTCAGATGAAACTTTGGCGATGTACTTGGTCATTCGTGGTATACAGATATATATGATTCGTGATGCTGGTATCCGTATCTACTTTGAGCAGTTTCCGGCGGGCTTGGAGCATCGTCAAGCCATCACTCGGCAGACACTTGAGGAACTTGAGGGTGCTGATATGTGGCACCAGCTTGCATTCTTTCGTTTGATGCTGGATGGAGATCATAAGGAAGATTTCTTCGAGATGGCATATACACTTATTCTACATCGCATGCGGGAGGACCCTCGGCCGTTCCACTTGCTTGTTCGCGAAAGTGAATACTCATGGGCCTGGGACGATGCTCTGGCCTCTGATGAGGCCAGACTGCTCTCCACTGCTTCGGATGTGGCTTCAGATGTTGCTCCAACTGAGCGGGATGTGGATTCCGATATATCTCATGATTCCTTCGACTCTTTTTTCTTATGACTCTGAGCTGTGAGGGTTGCTTAAGTGTAGGTAGGAGGTAGTGTTGTTGCCGCGGTTTCACATGTGAAGGCGACCACATTGTAGTTCCCACCTTTCCGTAAGTGTCACAGCGAGGGTGACCGCTTGTGCATCCCTGATCCCGTGTTCAGTGTCTTGACTTTGCTTTGGGCTGGTGACAGCCTCTTTGCTTTGTACAGCTTCTCTACCATTGCAGCTTGCTTGCAATCTTTTGCAACTTTCACGAATTTTAGCTGCACTGCAGCCGGAACGAAGTTCTGTTCGTGTCACGTAAGATGGATCCAACCTGTCTGCGCTTCAAAGTCAAAAGTCAAAAGTCACCTTTAGCAGAGCTAGAGAGATCCCCAGACCTGGAGCGCCAGGCCCCCTGCGTAGCGAGTCGCGCCCAGCCGGCCTCAAAGGCCTCAGCGGGGTTGATGCCGCCAGAGTTCGCAGCGCGAACAGCCTCGTAGCTTTCATGGCACAGTGCTGTCACAGACTGTCTCAGCGAGACGTCTGTTGGTCCATCGAGAATCCAGCCAGAAGCCTGCTCTGGCGGATGCCGTGTCTCAGAGAGACACTACGATCTGCCCACAGAGTGGAGTTTGACGCTTGCATGTTCGGCAGCCTACGCCGTAAGCGTGCGGCCCTTCTGTCGAACCTGGATTGGTTCTCGGGCCTCAGCAGAGATTGCGATGGAGGCCACAGGCACTTGCCATGGGGCAGAGCCTCCGTGGACGGGTCTTCAGTGTGGTCCACGTCCCTGGAAAGTGCGTACACCACGCAGCTCAGCTCTGCGTGGGTTTCCCTGGCCGCAGAGAAATGTGCCGCACAGCTTCGGGCAGCGCCCCTCTCCCGCAAGCGTCAGCGTCGCTTGCGTTACGAGCCAGATTTCAGCGACAAAGTCACTCTGGAAGGTGCCGCAGCGCGGTGCTTTAGGGGATGGAAGACTCCGCAGAAGTTGCCACCTTCGTGGTCTTGCTTCCCCAAAGGTTCCAAGCTCATCCAGTGGATCGAAGCCACTCAGAAAGCCATCATTGCAATCCCTTTGCAACCTCTGCATTGGGTGCGCAGAGCGCACCTCATAGATCACCCGGCCAGGGACATCGAGGCGGTGCCCCTGTCCCTCAAACGCGCCATCTCCTCCGAAGTTCACGAGGACACCGTCTCCCTTGCTAAGCGCCGTACCATGGCGTCCTTGCATATCTCCAAGACCTGCACAGAGTGTAAGGCGCTCGAAGCCAAGGCCCGCGCCTCCAACGACGCCCAGGTTAACAGTGTTACCCTCCCAAAGCAGACAATCGCTTTAGAAAAGCTTCTGCGGGAAGTCAGCTTCCCCGACAGTCTCCTGGCGAAGCAGGTGCGAGAAGGTTTCCCCCTCCTCGGCTGGATACAGCCCAGCGGGCTGTACATGTGGCCCGTGCAGATCCTGCCACCTTCTTTGGACGCAGAGTCCATTCTGCAGAATTCCCACGGCATAGGCATGCGGGGCGTGCGCAGCGCGCTACGCCCTTCCCAGGACGGCGTCTCCGACAAAGTCTGGAAGACCACGTTAGAGGAGAGCCAGCAGGGCTGGCTCTCTCTCGAAGACTTCTCGCCAGCCAACCTGCACGAGACGATAGTGTCGTCCCGTTTTGGCGTAGTGCAAAAGGGTAAAGTTCGCCCCATAGACAACTTCAAAAGCAGTTTTATCAATAGCTGTTGCGGCACCACAGAGAAGGTGCAGGTCGATAGCATCGACGAGCTCCTGGCAGTATGCCTCGAATGGCTACGCCAGGGGGTGCCTGCAGAGCAGGCGCATCGCATCGTGGGCAGGACCTGGGACCTGAAGAGCGCCTACAAGCAGCTCGCAGTGCAAGCCGCACACAAGAAATTTGCCTGCATCGCCTGTCCTTCGCATAGCTTCGTGGTTAGAGGTTGGGGCACTCCGTTCTTTCAAATCAGTTGTTATTTACGCAAACGTCTTTCTATAAAAGCGAATCAAATAATGTAACTTCCAAATGAATCCAAAAGGGAAATATATATCTGAAAATCAAGAGCACTCGGACGACACTCGTTTTATTCGCAGCGGTTGGTAGTCTCGCGGTGCCCTTGGTAGGGCGGATGCATGTTGATGCATCCAACCCCCCGCGGCATGGAAGATTATTGTCAGAATGTGCTGACATAGACGATTCTCGGAATGTGCTGACATTCCAGGGTGGGTCGGGTGGGCTAAAGAAAACGACATGAGCCACGGCCTGAGCCTGACGTGGCTACCCATTCGATAGTACGACTCAGCGATACTGCGGGACTGACCCGGAAAGACAAGGATTGGAAATCACTCAAGAAATTCAAGCAGAAGCAAAACTAAAATCTAGCTTAGAAAATTTTCTTCTTTCAAACAAAGCGCACGGGATCCGCCTAGGATCCAAGTCCTCCGCTAAGAACCCCCCCCCCCGCCCGTCAGCTAGCTCCGGACAGATCTACAGGGTGAAACCCGGTTTAGCCTGTCCTTCGCATAGCTTCGTGGTTAGAGGTTGGGGCACTCCGTTCTTTCAAATCAGTTGTTATTTACGCAAACGTCTTTCTATAAAAGCGAATCAAATAATGTAACTTCCAAATGAATCCAAAAGGGAAATATATATCTGAAAATCAAGAGCACTCGGACGACACTCGTTTTATTCGCAGCGGTTGGTAGTCTCGCGGTGCCCTTGGTAGGGCGGATGCATGTTGATGCATCCAACCCCCTTTCCCCTTCAGGGACGCACTACCAAGGAGTTTTCTCTGCCTTCCTCTTCTGAGGACGATGCCCCGAGGCATCCTGTTGCAGCACGGCCTGAGCCCTTCGTGCTGAGTCGAAGCTTTCTTTGGTCTCCCACAACTGATGCAGAAGCGAAAGAGGCAAATCCGAGTAACTGCATGCAATGCGAGTTCGTCCGAGAAGTTGGTGAAAATCTCGTTCGTGAGTTGGTCCGCGTACTGATTCTCATCGCGCGGCCTCCACCTTAGGAGGAGCTTCAAGGAAGAGCGAAGAAGCAGGTCAGACAACTGCATGTTGATCAACATGAGGGGCCACTTTGTTGATGACCCCTTCTTGAGCAATCTCGAGTTGCCCTGATTGTCTGTGTCCGCAGCGCACTCAACGTCCAATTCCTTTCTGTCCACAGAGGCGGTCAAGTATCCGAAGATGTGAAGGGCCGCCAATGTTGCCAGCAGTTCTGCTGAGCCTGATGCCCATTGTGATTTTCCCTCCTGATCAAACAAGTATGGTGCATCACTCGGTGTCAAGCGCAGCGAAAACCACTTAGAAGTCTTGGTGTCATCGCTTAGCTCCCAACCGGCCAACACGACGAATCCGTCGGCACATTTTGCATCTGTCCTGAAGCCCGCGACCTGGTGTTTAGGTTTGCGGCAGGGGTTCACCTTAAAAGTGTATTCGTCAAGCGTTCTCTCCAAGTAAAGGAGGGTCAAGATGACAGTCTCAGGCAACTTGGCGACGGTGCTCCGGGACACCGCTGATGCCCACGCATACAGTGGAGCAAGGTGAGGCTTAATCCAAACCACTATCCTAGAGACAAACCCCAACCGGCCAAGGAACTCCCTGAAGAGTCGGACC
The DNA here is from genome assembly GCA_905221615.1 of Symbiodinium sp. CCMP2592. Taxonomy (NCBI): domain Eukaryota; class Dinophyceae; order Suessiales; family Symbiodiniaceae; genus Symbiodinium; species Symbiodinium sp. CCMP2592. The sequence continues at coordinate 2,293,121 of CAJNDT010000335.1, forward strand.
TGAACCACGAAGCGTTTGGTTTTGGCATCTTTGATCCATGAAACGATCCAAGCTCCTCGAGAGTCCGACATGCCAACTTGCCATGATCGGTAGTCGAGCTCAAAACCCACGAAGGGAACCTTAAAACCTCCCCGAAATTTCTTAAAGGAGAAAGGGGTCCCTAAGGCAAGGTACAAGACGAACCACATCACCAGATTTCGGAACTTATGTGCTCCAGTGAACACACCGTGGATGTCGTCCACGAAGCAAAGTTGATAGAACCATTCCTGAAGCATTGCTCGGGCGACTGTCCTGCCCACAAGTCCGAACAATCTGCTCCACCAAAATGAAGCGACACTCAGTCCGAATGTTCCTACAACGTTAACCCAAACGACGGTGCTTGAAGAATCTGCTTTGCATGCCATCAAGGGGTGGTCCCGACGCCTGTGTTTGACAAGACGGTGTGCCGCACTTACGTCCGCTGAGATTCCAAAGGCAGCCTCGCGCGACCGTTTAGCAGAGCTTAAGGCGTGTGCCACTTCCGCAGGGCCAGGCGTGGCCGTTTGGTTCAGCAACCGAATGCCATTGTTGATCTTCACCCCGTGGGTGCCATCATGTAGGGGACGGACGCTGCCATCTGGCTTGGCGACCGCTCCCATCGCTGCTATACGTACCCTGTCCGCTCCATGCTCGGCCGCCAAAGCGGAGTAAGTGGTCGGGTACATTCGCCCAAGCTTCTCCTCCTCCCTGAACTTCATCTCCATCTCCTGCACGGTGAGCTTCGCGCTCTGGTAATTTTCTTTGACAGCCTCAAAAGTGCTCTCATCAAGTTTTCTCCATTTGACCTTCCGATCGAAGACCTGCGGCACCCTAGGTATGGTCTCGTCATAGCCCAATGGAACACCTTTCTCAAAGCACTCCTCGCCTTCTGTCAAGATTTTCCAGTCTGGGTCTTCCAGCAAGCGCGACGTGTGCGAGAGCAACCGAAGATAGAAAGGCTGCGGATCAGGAACTTCCAGCAAGCCTTCGTGTTTGGCTCCGTCAGTCTCGCATACAAGTGCAGCCCAGTCCTCGCGAAGGCGTCGCATCGCACCTTCATCAAAAGGCGATTCCAGAATCTGCCCGGTGGCCAACTTGAGTGCCAGCAATTGGCAGTCTGGCACCTGCTCTGCGACAAACTGCTGCACCAAGCCATTCAAGCGTCTTGACAGGTCCTTTGATTTCTCTGGTAGCGATGCTCCACGGGAGGCAGGATGCCAACGCGTTGGAGAACAAAGACCATAGCCGTCAGTGATAGGCGACTCTCTCCCATCCCACTCCAGCATCAAGGGATTTCCGAAGTTGCCACAAAGCTCTGGTCTGAAGACATCGTCTGCTTGCTGGTCCAAACCACCAGATGGCGGTTCCGATTCCGAGCTCTCCGTCGATGACAGCTCCCCGGCATCCAAGGTCCTTCCTGTCAACTGACTTGCGGGAGGGCAGTTGATTCCAAGGTCCTCAAGAAGCCGCGCATCCGATTGCTTCAGCTCCTCAGTCTTCGACACCGTGAATGCAACGGCAATCAGTCGGCGGCCCTTCCAAGGCATGGTGCAATGCAAGATGCCACGAGCATCGAAGCAGAGGCCTTCCGGGGGAATCGGCACAGCCGTCCCAAACACTTCAGAGCCTCCAAAGTTCTGAGGTGTAGCACCCTTGTCTTGTTGCATCCACAACTCACCCCCCGAAAACTGGGTAAGAGGGATAATCAAGTTCTCGCAGCAAGCATTGCGGCTGTCCCTATGGAGGGCAGTGCACACATTGTCGTAAATGCTGATAGTGCTGAAAGGATGGAAAGGATGCATGCTCCGAACAAACCGGACCAAGCACTTGGTGGCCAGCGGGAAATCGTGGCATGCCTTCCTCAGGCCTGTCAAGCCTCCCTTGTTGTAAGCACCCGTGGAGAAAGAGCTCGGGATGCGGCCTTCGGGGTCACGGGCTGACACTTCTTTCGGCAAAGCTTCGTACAAGCGAATGATGTCCTCGGCGCGAGGCGCCTCGTCTTTCGAAAGGATCTCACAAGCTAAAGCCTCGGCGTTGTGTGCATGTGCCTCCGACGAATCGGGGCCTGCCCCAACCTGGGGGCCTACATCACTATCTGCCTGGGGGACTAAACCACTAGCAGCTGGGGAAACCGAAATGGAGGGAACTGCAGGGGAGGACAAGGGACTATCGGCAGTGCTAGAACGAGGACCCTCCGGTCGGCCAGCATTCCTTCCTGCGTCCCCCCTTGTGCGCAGCACCGAAGGAAGGATGGAACGCAAGAGGTGATCACACAGAGCTGCCGGCCACTCGACAGAGGTGGCCGTACTCCAATCACGACCTTGGCGTCCTACCAAAGGTTTGGGATGATGGCTGTGAGGGCAGCGTGGGGGGAGCGGGCCCACGTAGCGGCCTTCAGCATCGAATGTGGGCCAAATGCTGTGCGGTGGCAGCTGATGTTTCAGCCGCTCGGAATTGCAGAGGAAGCGGCTGGGTTTAGCAGTAGGTGCACCGAAGGCACAACGGAAGTATGCCCAAGTTGTGGCATTACGCTGAACTTGCAAGTCGCGCACCTGAGGTAACTGCCAAAATGACGCCGGTCGCTCACCGTCCTTGGTGGCACCCAAATCCTCAGGGCTCTCAAGCACAAAGCAGCCTCCTGCGGATGCACAGGCGGATGCAGCTTCTACACATCGCTGGAACAAGGAATTTGCCTTCTCAACCTTAATTCTATTGTCATCCGACAACCATGGAAAACCTGTGGGCCATGCTTCCGACCTGAGTGGGGCCGGTCCTGGCCGTTTGTGCCTGGCCCGCGACATGGTTTCAAGTGGCGGACTTGCCAAGAAAATCCAATCTCCCTGGCACAAGCACTGCATAATTGAATCCCAAAACCGATCAGTCATCAAGTTAGGATCGTGAAACTCGTATCCCCTGCACTCGCTGACCCCCGACTGCAATGCAAGGTATGCCTGCACGGAGGGCAGACCGAAGCACATGATTTTGAGGCCAGCGGCTGGGGACCGTCACTCGGCTTTGTTGTTGCCTTGCGATAGCTCCTGGTGGCGAATGGCCGGATGTTCTTTGTAGCATCCCTTGACCCTGCACACGTGTGCGCGCCCACAGTTGCCCTGGCAACCCTGATTGTTGTATGCGAAACAGATATCCTTGCCATCGGGCGTCCTCCAGACTAGCTGCAGGCCTCGGAAAGCACCTTTTTCTTCGCCTTTTCCCTTTCCTTGCTTGCCTTTTCCCGTCCTGGGGTCCTTGCCTTTCCCCCCCTTCTCACCTTTCTCCCCCCTGCGTGTCCACTTTGATGGCATGGGGAAAGCGGTCAAGGTTAGGGGAGTGACAAAATGAACTTCTTTAAGCTCGGTATCCTTAGTCACGGCAGCCAAAGCATCTTGAAGCGTCTGACCTTCATCATTCACTAGCCTGAACGCTTCTTTCCTCAACTTGTACTCATAGCGAAGCACGATCCCCCATGGGGGACGGAAGAGTGCATTGTGGCTGCTGTCGTAGCCTGTGGCCTGCTCCAATCTGAGACCCGCGACCCGCTCGCCGAGGATGTAGTCGACGAACTTGGTGAAATCCGCCATCGTCAAGCCCTGAAGCCAAGTCTTGGATTTATACCTGGACTGCATCGCCAACCAAGAGTAACCCTCAATCTTCAAGACTCTCCGGTAAGCTTCAGAGTTTTGAGGCATCTCGACTTTCTGTTTGGTTTTCGTGATGCGCAAATGTCCGGCAGGATCAACACTAGACTGGACGGTGGCTGTCTGAGAATCTCGCTTCGAAGTGATGGTATCAAGCTGTGCCGCAGTCGGTTCATTCTGCTCGGTCTCTTCTGCTTTCAAAGCCTTATCACTCACAGGACCGGCAGAAAATTTCAATCAAATGGAATATCTTCAATAAAAGAATCTTCAATCAAATATCTTCCACGCAGATCGCTCTCTCTTTTTCCATGTGGGGATGACGAAGTCTCCGTCCTTGTGAGTCATTCCAAGATCTTTGTCCCGACAGATCGGGTCACTGAAAGCGGAGAGAACTTTCCCCCCCCGCTCAGAGGTTCAGCCTTAGAGGTTACAGCCTGACAGGGTGACGAAGCTTCGGCTGTGCGCTCTCTGAGAAGTGGACTAATTGCCAGGAGAGGTTTCTGGTTCCTCCTCTTCGTACTCGCTGCTGTCAGTGAAGCCTGTTGGTTGAAACCAACGCCTGAACAGCGCTCGGAAGACCTTGGCAGTCGCGCTGAGGCGACGTTGTCTTCTGGTCCTCAGGTACAAGCTGACGGTGCACCAGATCTCTGGAATTTGTAAGACTCGCATGACTGAAGAAAAAGGTGCGGGTGGGCGGGCTTTCGAAATTTTCTGCCCGGCTCCGACTTGAGCAACGTTCACATGCAGGCACATCACACATGCTCAATGCAGCAAAACGTTTCTGCCTAAACAAACACGTTCCTTGTTTGTTTTCCATGATCGTGATAAAACACTAACTCGTCCCTCGCACGTAAGCTTATCACTCACAGGACCGGCAGAAAATTTCAATCAAATGGAATATCTTCAATAAAAGAATCTTCAATCAAATATCTTCCACGCAGATCGCTCTCTCTTTTTCCATGTGGGGATGACGAAGTCTCCGTCCTTGTGAGTCATTCCAAGATCTTTGTCCCGACAGATCGGGTCACTGAAAGCGGAGAGAACTTTCCCCATCTTTTATAAGATCGACGCTTACCGTGGACCGTACTGCGTCGGGAAAGTCTGGGAGAGCCTCGATCCTAACTCTCGAGGGTTCATCCGCGATGTTCGATTTTGACGGGACTCTCGCGATCCAGGGTACAGTCCCCGTCTTGAGCTCATATGCGGCTTGATGCTTCAGCAAGTCGTTTGCGACTCTGTTAGCGCTTGCTCCAGTCATAAGGCAGGCTTTGGCGCCTTCATTATCACAGTAGCATACGACTCTCATTCCTCTGAGGGCCTCGCCCCAAGCCTTGAACGCCAAGCAGACTGCAGCCAACTCGAGCAAGAAGATGCACTTAGACTCTAGGTCTATTCCCACCTCAGCAAGCTCAGCTGAGCTAGGGAAGTACGAGAAGAACCTCAGGGGCTCTCCAGTGGGTCCGCACAGGACTCCGCCTATTCCCGCGACGTTTCCTTCCTTAGTCGGTTCCAGGGACGCGTCAGTGTATATAAAGACGCAGGGCCTCTGACCCAGGAGAATCGTCCTCGCTGGGGCGAACTGAGCGATGTCAATGTACATCCGAAGTGCTGCGGAGATGCTTCCGTCAATTGCGGTAGAGTTCCGTTCCAAAACGGAGTAGAATACTTTAAGACAGGACTTCGGGAGTCGACCGAAGATTTGCCCTCCGGCGAAACTCATTCGCCCCGCCATGTGCCTGGCCTCGGATCTCGATATTCTTCCCCTGTCGAGAATGTTTGAGAGCTCGCTCACGAGCTCACTGATTCTTGCCTCAGTGTTGCTGATGAGTAGCGATCCCTTGGTGAGATGTCTCAGGTTGACGCTGACTCCTAGAGCGTGTAGTGTCCTACCGAAGACCGTGTTTTTCTCGCCAGAGGTGTCATACACCCATCCAAGGATATCGAAGAGGGACCTTGCAGCCAGGTCCGAGCTCTTCTCCAGGGCGGGCTCCGAAAACAGGCAAAAGTCGTCAAAGAAAACCGTCCACATGAGACTGAGGGCCACGACTCCTAGGGTCCACAGTGCCCTGCTCATCCTGTTGAAGGCGTATACACTCTGAGTGGCCCCGAAGGGCAGGGCCAGCGATGTAAAGACCTTGGGGCAGCCAGACGGGTCCTTGATGACTAGTCCCGCCCTGTCTCTGGAGCTCGCCGACACTGCCATCTGCTTGAAGGCCCACTTAAGATCGAAGCTCTTAGCGGTCAAGTCGCGAGGCCTCTGCGCGGCGTCTCTGGCGTCGCACCACTCAACCACAGCGGAAGCCATGACATCTACGGAATGAAGAGATATCCTTTCCTCCGCGAAGGTGGTAGCGTTTATCAAACTAGCCGACATATCGTCGACGCACCGTACCTTGTCCCTCTGCTTAACCCCAAAGCGATTAGACACGACCGAGGGCGCATCGGCATCATCAGGCTCCATGGGTCCCTTGAGCCATCCCCTCGAAACTTCCGTTATGGTCTTCTCCCACACTTCCTTGGATAGGCCCTCCGCGGCTCCAAGAGCAAGGCATGACTATTCTTGGCCGTTTAGCAGCCCTCAACAAGCAGCCTTGCAGGGCCTGCTCGTACTCGCGCCCTTGAAGCACGCCGCTCGGCGAACTTTGCTGGTTTTGGGGCCGGGCACTGGCCGATGCAGAGAAAAGCTCTGACTCAGCTGGCGTGAGCGCTAATGTTGCTTCGGGCCGTTCCTGCTCTGGCCACTGATCCAACTCACCTGGATCTTCCAACTCTGCTAGCCGCTCCAAATCGAGCAGCCTGTCGATTTCACTCTCTTCCGCCATGCTGCTGGGTGAGACTGACACGACACACCTGTCAGTTTCCCTAAATGCCGTAGGCTCGCTTCTTTGTGAGGCTACTCCACCTCGTGATCTAGCAAGGGCTCCTCGGCCCGTCCTGGCAATACATTCTCTTTCAGCGTGGCTCAAAACTGTGACACGGCTTGCTCGAGCAGAACGCAGGGACAAACGAGGAAATTGCACGGACAAAGGCAACACGGCAAGAGGCTCAGCAGAAAACAACTGCGACATGCGACGGCGAGTTTTGCGGATCTCCCCGCTGCGTTTTCCTCTGCTCGGAGGACTTCTAGCGAAGCTTGCTTCTTCGCGAAACGTCACAGCTCTGACTCCCAGAGCGATTTACCGCGGCACACTCAGGGCCAGTTTCGCCCTTCTGTGGGCAGTTTCTCTGGGATGCTCCCTCACTGTCTTTCCTGACACTCGATGCTTGGAACCCTTACATGACTCAAGTACGGCTTGACGTTGCTGAGGCGCGGGCGGTCTTCCTTGGGAATGCATCAAGTTTCCTAGCATCCGATGATCCGAAGGAGTATGCTCGCTTCAGTGGGTGCAATCTCCAAGCCAAGCGGCAGCTTCGGCTTCTTTTCTCGGCGGTGGTTGCGCAGTTCGTCATCATCCCGGGAGCCCCGACAACAAAATCTCCCGAGGTCGTTCGAGTCCCTCGGACTGAACTAGATGAAAAGATTTGGAGGCAACTACCGCGGCCACATGAACGCCACGGCCTTTATGGTCGCGCCCTCCGACCTGATGCACAGACTTTGGTCCGATGAGGATCGCGCCGCCCAGTCTCTTCTGCAAGCTGCATGAAGCTTGCCCACGCCTCCTTCCAAGAGTTGGACCGCGTGTGCCCTTGCGGACACCAAAATTGCGATGCCACTTCCCGAGGCCTTTGCTTTCCTCGCAACCCCTTCCAGGGCCTTCATTGCCGTGTGCGAGGAGTACTGCTCGCAGCTGCCACGGGCGAAGAACCCGTATGGCGGGTACTGGTCGGTCTGAGCTGCTTGAGGGCGGATGATCTTTTGGCTCAAAATGCCGTGAGCCGAGGACCACTTCGTGCCGTGAGCGGCCGTCAGACTCTGCGAGTGGACGGGGTCCGGGATCTGGAGCTGCTCCGGCGCGGCGATGTCGGGTTTAAGCTCCAGTTCGAGGATCGAGGCGGAGAAATGCGATCCTGAATGCTGCGCCCATTTCAACTCTTGCGGCAGCGTCCCGTCGGGGAGGGAGGCCAGGAACCGGGACACATAGTTGATCATTGCCTCCGGGAGGCGGGAGTGCTCCTTGATCCGCGCGGCCATGCGCTCGATGTCATCAGCTTCCACATTCTCCATGACTTCTTTGTAGGGGGGGCCGCGCTGATCCGCCGGGAGTTCACTGTAGGACAAAGTCCGAGTGCGGTCGGACCACGCCTCCTCCATTGCACTCTTCATGAGTGCTTCCTGCATGGAAGCTTCCTCCCTATCTTCGGCTTCTTCTTCCTGTTCGGGGAGCTTCCACTGGTAACCCTTCTCATGCGCCGTCCAAGTGTTCCAGGGCTTGCCGGAGCCTCTGGGCTGCCAAGACTTGGCTTGCCATTGTTTGTTCGAGTGCCAGCCTGGCTGCTTCCACCCGGAGCTCTGTCCGCCCCATTTGCCACTTCCAAAGGAATGGTCCTTCGTAAAGGACGGTGTGTGGTAAGACTCCCCCTTGTGGCTAGAGGGAGCGGCTTCCGCACGCTCCTTGCGCTTGTGGCGGCGGCGTTCCGGCGAAGACGAGGACGAGGAGGATTCAGAGCTGTACGAGCTCTTCTTTGCCTTGGGTGCGCGCTTCTTCGACGCCTTCTTCTTGGTGCGTCGGTCTCTTTTGGACTCTTTGCTCTTCTTGTGCTTGCGGTTCTTCTTAGCTTTTCGCCTCATGGGCATGAGCCCGTAGATCGTCGGAATCATCTCCTCACTGTCAGAGGAGTCGGAGTCGTCTCTGCGACCTCTGCCCATGCGAGTGGGGAGGTAGGGCGATGCGCCGAAGCTGAATGGCGTCACCATTGTGAGACGGAGGGTGAAACGAAGGTGAAAACTGAAAGCTCTTGAGCCGGCTCGAGTAGCATAAACATCATAGGCTTCTGCGAGGGTGCGTCTTGCTCACGCAGGAAACTCTCCCAGCCCTGCACGTCACTGCATTGGCCTCGAACACGAGTTGCCCGTGTTAGCGATCCCTCGCGGGCCAGAGTTGCTCAAGGAATGTGTCTGAAAACGACAGGAAGTGACTTCTGGGGACCGTGCCTGTTGCCTTCTCGAGAGGGGCAGTCGAGAGCGAAATGACATTTACAGCGAAGGCCGGCGCGAACCAGCATCTTCGCAGCTGCTCTCCCCGGACTGCGTTTGGGAGGCGCTTCCGGCTGGTCTCCTTCTTCTGTCGGTTCCCAAGAGGCATGGAAGACCCACCTGCCCAAGTTGGCGGGAAGCCCTTCGTGGGCTGAACCCTCCTGCTCCTGAGGGTCTCGGGCGGTGTAGCTGGAGGAGGGCAACTGCTCTGCCCGATTGTCGGCATCTTCCGGGACTGATGCCGACTTCCTCTCTTTCTTCTTTCGCTTCTTGGTCTCTTCTTTGTCACATCGCCTGCGCTCCTGTGTCGTGGAGTGTCTCTTCTTCACCTTCTTCCGCTTCTTATGCTTCTTGCGCTTGCTCTTCGGAGAATCTGCTGGTTTACTGACCGGCGCGAACGCCGAACTCCAGGACGACATGTCTTCATCCCGCTCAAAAACCTCTTCACTGTTTGCCGACATGGTGTCTGAGCTGCATACGGCTACATTTGCAGTCTACGGGTTGTTCCTGGAGCTGTCCCTGACAAACACATCTCCGCTGGGATGCCTGACAGAACTGCACAATACTCTGGAGCACTAGAAACGCACACTTTTGCTTATTCAAACTCGCGTCATCAGGGAGACCGCAGGTGTTCTCTCAGTGACCGACCCACTGCCTGTCGATTGCCTTGATGATGCAGACATACCCTGATGGTGAGTCAGGGCAGTGCGCGGCTCCAGCAGCATCTGATGAACCAGGGCAAGTAACCCTGGGCGTTGAGTGGGGTGCCAGGTTCGACTGCTTCTGCGCGATGTTCAAGAATGAGTATCCTCCTTTCGCACGCTCTAACATGCGCCTGGATGGTGGAAATTCGGCGCTCGAGCTCAGTAACATGTCTGCTGACGAGACTGAGCGTACTTGGGCTATCGCCGCTGTAATCCGAGCTGTCGATTTCCATGCGACACCGGGGACCTCGGATTCGCCTTGTGCGGCTTGATGTCAGATGGGCCACTGCGGTCACTTGGAACTCTCTGCGACGGAAGCAAGACCGCAGAGCACATACTGCAGACTCCTGCTTTTAGGCATTTCGCACGAAGATCACAGGTGATAGCGTATTCGCTACAAGCACTGGCGCTGAAAAACTAAGGTGCCTGCCGTCCTGAACCAGGTGAAAAGAACTCAACTTCGGAAAACGACCAAACAGCTCGAAGAGTCTTTGAGCAACAAGCCACTTCGCTTGATCCACAATGTCCTTGCAACTAAGCTGGATGTCGAGCGTGACGGCCGTGTTATGAGAAATACGATCATTCGCTTGTACCTGCATTCGGAAAATGTATCCGTGAGGTGTGTCCCAGGGCAGGTCTGCCTCACCTGCCTTTCTTTTCATCTGAGCACTGACATGATGCTCATACGTGTCTCCGCTTGTTGCACATGGCTTGAGGCGAGCACGGATTCCCGGGAAAGAGCTATGCCTTTTCTAACCTGTAATACTGCGCCTGCAGTGTCGGTGCGAACACTGCGTGCATTCTCTCTCTGAGGCATGAGCAGTAGGGTGGAGCTGATCGTTGGCCCCAACACCCGGTCAAGAGCGACTATGCAACGAAGCTTGCAAGGAAAAACCCTGTCTGAGACTGTCACTTGCTTGTGGATATCCGAAGCAGAATCTCTTTGATCTGATGCCATTGCAATCACGCGCTTACACTCTTCAACGACACAAATATTGTTGTCTCGCACGCTGAGGAGACAACCGCAAACCTTCCTTCTTTGAGGACCCTTCCCGGTCCACTTGTGGGACTCTCCCCTCTCGAAAATTTCCTTTCGAAATTTTCTGCCCGGCTCCGACTTGAGCAACGTTCACATGCAGGCACATCACACATGCTCAATGCAGCAAAACGTTTCTGCCTAAACAAACACGTTCCTTGTTTGTTTTCCATGATCGTGATAAAACACTAACTCGTCCCTCGCACGTAAGCAAGTACTCTGCACTAGGTGTTTCGGCCTCGTTGAGCTTGCCATACGCTGCTGAAACCGCGCGCAGCCTGGCTTGCCTTTCCTGGGTCTGCAAAATCCTGGGCTGATTGAGGGCACGGGCCTCTGCCCGGAGTTCAATTTCTTTAGAGCTAATCTCTTTGGCAAGTTCCCACGCTGCCACTATGGCAGCCGTTTGCTGGCGCCCTGCAGGTGTGTCTGTTGGCACTCCAAAGTCTGTGTTCGCAGCTGTGCGCGAACCTGCACGATCATCGGCGATTGCCTGGAATCTGCGAAGTGTGCTATGCACGTTGCACACTGCATACTGTGTGGCGAGGGATGCCCCGGCCTCCTGCAAGACATATTGCAAGTCGGCATCAACACTGTTGACTCTCTCACGCATCTCTGCTTCTGTGATTGCCATCCCCGATGCGGGTACTCAGCGCCTCCCTCGAGGCCTTTGCTCTGCAGCCTACGGTCTGGCTTCCCGCTGAGCGCCCTCAGGCCTTTGCTTCAGCTTCCCAAGGTCTGAACCCTGATGCACTGCAGAGATCAGTAAATGTCGTTGCGCGCAACCAACAACAGCCTGAGCGCTCAATTCGGTACATGAAGCAGTGCATCTGTCAGTGACAAGAACTTCAAAGACGGGCGATTCAGAGCGACATGTGCTTCCCTTTTGAGCATGTTCCAAAATCAGCTCGTGTCATGTGAAATCTATGCCACAGAAACCAAAGCAGGCCTGCGGTCAAGGTCAGCAGCAAGGCTTAAAGGGGGTCCTCAATCGCTCGAGGAAGTGGTTGCCTCCCCTGAGCTACTGTCGTCGGCCTTGTTGTCATCTGCCATCGACCTGATCCTGAGCTTGCAATCCTTACATATTGCATCGAAATCCGTGGCAGCCACCTGATCAAGATATACGACGTCTTGGCACTTGAAGGGCTTTACATAGCACGCGTGATTCACATGCAGTCTGCGGAATCCTGTCTTCTTACTTATACACTGATGAAATACTTAGCCTCCCCTTTCGGAGCGGCGGCAGATTCAGGCTGGTCCTCCGCTGCCTCCTCAGAGATCACATGAGGTCCGGGGATGCTCTGCATGTAGAGAGGCGGGTAGCGCCCGCCAAGTCGGGGGTTTCCCCCAACTTTGTTTGCTCTAACAAGTTCATGCCTTGCCCTGACCACAGCACCAATCTCGCCTCGCTCTTCCGCGAAACTTTGCAATGCATCCAAAGCATCGGCCTCCACGTATCCCCGCTCTCTCCCAAGCAAGACAGTCTCTGCAACCTGCTCCTGGATGCGATGCACTATCTGCCGAGCCGTCCTTGTGTAGTCAGCAGAACCACCTCCGCCGACCTTCCAGCGTCCAAGAAAGTCCCTGTCGTCTTTAGGAACTCTGATGGCTGCAGCGATCGAAGTAAGAAAGTTCCTCGCCGAATGCCCAGAGAAATGTAGTGCACAATCCCCTGGAAGTAACAGACGCTCCTTGTTCTGTATCCAGCGGCCCTCGACCCAGCGCGGAACACAAAGCTCCTTGTAGATCTTTCGCACATAGAGCGGCACTGCAGGGGCATCCACCCCTTTGTTGCCGCAGATTTCCCAATCTTCTGAAGCTTGCAAAACCAAGAAATCTCTTTTGTCCTTGATCTCTGACCAAATCTCATGTCCCTTTGCCAGCCAATCCATACCAGAGAAACTAGCCTTGCGGGAAATGAAGACCTGCACCATGTTGATCCTTCGATCTGGACCCGTCGTCTTTGTCTTCCAAAGTTTGCAAGACAGACTTTCTATAGTGAGCCGCATGCTCTCTGGCCTCATGCACTGAACGTCATCGGACCTCATGCTTCCCCAAAGCATCAGTAGTGCAACAAAAGCCAAAGCTCTTGCATATCTTGCTCTATCTTCGTCAAACACGTAAAGCTCAAGTGAAAGCGCCATCGCTACAGTAGGCTGTGCCGCCTGGTGCAACATCGGCCCCTTCTCCACCAGCTCAGCAGTGACATTCTTGCTGTATGACACCCACGTAGGATCTCTTGACAGCATATCACCTTCCCCAACACGTCCGACCTGTTCCAGAACAGAAAGTGCCGCTGCAAAAGAATCTATGGTCGTCTTGCCAGCGCCCTCCTTCACAGCCTCAGTAGCATAATCCAAGAGATCTTGCAACCCAGCAGGCCAGACGCGGCCCTTCGAAGTCTCTAGCCACCTCGCGAACTTGCTCCACGAGTGAAAGCGATTCCTCAGAGTCTTTGAGCGTCGTGTCCCAAAGATACGCACACATGCCTCTTCAGAGAGTCGGAGACTTCCTTCAAAATCTCCACTATTGGTGCCCTCGCCTCAACCAAGAAACTATACAAGAGAGTAGCATATTTGGCCTTAGCAGCCTTTTCTTCAGCCGCCCTCTTTGATGGATCCACGCTGTTCTCCCTTGCCTTTCTGGCCCTTTCGATCGCAGGCAAAAGCGAGAGAGGATTGCTGTGTGCAAGCTTATCGTACGCCTCGGAAATAGCGGAAGCAGAAACGGTATGCTGCCCCACCAAGCTATCCGTCAAACCTGCTCTAGCAATTCTCTTGGCGCGCAACACTGAGCCTGCGCCCTCCTTATGCCATTTGACCAGCTGATCGACTGCTAGCTGAACGTTGCCTGCCCCCAATCCTGGCACCAGCACCTCTACTAATTTGCGTGCTCCTCTGTCATCATCAAAATCATAATGCAGCTGCCGGGGGCTTGCAAAGCATGACTTCAGCTTCGTCATTAACTCCCCCTGGAGGGGAGGCCACTCGAGATCCATGGCACGTCCCGAGAGGGAGACTTTTGCTCCCTTTCTAAAGAAAACGACATGAGCCACGGCCTGAGCCTGACGTGGCTACCCATTCGAGAGTACGACTCAGCGATACTGCGGGACTGACCCGGAAAGACAAGGATTGGAAATCACTCAAGAAATTCAAGCAGAAGCAAAACTAAAATCTAGCTTAGAAAATTTTCTTCTTTCAAACAAAGCGCACGGGATCCGCCTAGGATCCAAGTCCTCCGCTAAGAACCCCCCCCCCCCGCCCGTCAGCTAGCTCCGGACAGATCTACAGGGTGAAACCCGGTTTAGCAATGGTGGACCCACAGAGTGGAAAAGTGAAAATTGCCCACCTGCATAGCATGCCTTTTGGTGCAGTAGCCGCCGTGCACGCTTTTCTGCGCTGCAGCGAGGCGCTAAAAGCAATAGGCCGCGAGAAGCTGGCATTAGTAATGACGAGCTTCTTTGACGACTTTACAGTTCTTACTCGCAGAGCGAACGCGAAGCTCGTCACGTTGGCAGTGACCAATCTCTTCAACAAATTGGGCTGGCAAGTGGCCACGGAGCCCAAAAAGAACGCCGACTTCAGCGAAGTTTTCGACGTCCTAGGCGTGAGAGTGGACTTGTCCAAGCAGCACCTCGGCGAGGTCTCCGTCAGCAACAAGCCAACCCGTGCAGCAGAGCTAGGGATGGTCCTCAGCGAGGCCCTCTCGCGCGGCACCATGTCGCCTCTGGAAGCGCAAAGCTTGCGCGGGAGGCTCATTTTTGCAGAGCAGCAGGCATGGGGCCGTAACACCCGCATGGCCGTCATCTGCGTGGGCGACGTGCCAGGGGAGGGCCCTGAGCAAGTCCCTCTCACAGAGCAGCAGCGCCAGGCCATGGCCTTCCTGTTGCAGCGAGTAGTGCATGGACCCCCCAGGACAGTGTCCATCCATGCGCGCAGGAAGGTCCACCTCTACATCGACGGGGCCTGCGAATGGGAGACCCCGCGCTTGGTGCCCAAGTGCGGCCTCGGTGCAGTGCTCATCGGCGAAGGCATCGCCTTCACCTGGGGGTTGCAGATCAGCGCCCAGGTGGCAACCCAGTGGGTCGCCAGGGCTCAGAAACAGCAGTTGGTCTATGAGTGCGAGCTCTTGCCCTATCTGCTTAGCCTTCAGCTGTGGGCAAGATACATAGCAGGCAGCGACCTGTTCGTCTGGATAGACAACGACGCAGCGCGTACTTCCTTGCACAAGGCCTTCACACGGAAGGCAAAAGGAGCAGCGATAGTCTCGCAGGCAGTTGATTTCGAAGAGTCCCTGCAGTGCAGGGCCGCTTTCTTCCGAGTCCCGACGGACAGCAAATAGCTGTGCAAGCACTTCACAGTGCCCCAGACTTGATATGGTTGCAACTCCCAAGATTTGCAAATGAAGGGCTGAGAGTGCGAAAGGTTGCACAACGTCTCAGGCTGGGTTCCAGCCATCGCCGGATTACCTTGCCGGTCTTCACCTCACCACGTGATTCTGATGTAAGCTGGCAGGCTTACCAAATCTGCTCAGCGATTTACCACATCGGCCAAACCGTCCATGAGGGCCACTATCGCACAGTCTTGTTCCATCCTCAGGTTGAAGGTGGGTGGCATACAGACGATGAGAGGCCTGCTGAGTGGTGCCACACAGTTCCGGAGCTGGCAGAATACAACTGCTACTTGTTGTGCGCAGTCAGGTGCGACGGCTCCTGAAGGGGTGCCGCCATAGGGTGCCGGTCCTTCCGGCCCCTAATCGCCGTACAGTGAGGTCGTTTTGAGCGCTCAGTGCGCTAGTAGCTCTGCCTGAGTAAGGCACACGTGCCCTCAGGCTCAAAGGGGTTGGGGAGTAGTTCCGCTGCCACTGAGCAGCCGTGGCGAAACGTCACGTAGCTCGCAAGACAGAGACTCTCGTCTGCGGTTGAAAGTGGAAAGTGGAAAAGTGATGGGCCCAGCAGAGACTGGTGGGAAGAAACTGACAGGCTTGGCGCAGAGCGCCACTACCTCCCGCCTAACGCAGTGCCGTTGGCGTTGTCACTCGGCGCGGACTGAATGGGGGGTGAGTAAGGCTTCGAGTGCCTTTAAGGGGGGTGAACCAGTCGTTCGCCGAACTCTCCACCAGCGGTCCACTTTTTCCGTTCAGATGCCAGTGGCATCCTTTTCTTCAGTGCCCGAAGATCGGGCCCGAACTGACCCCCCATATCCGCTAGGAGAAAAAAGACAGAGTGCTTTGCACAGGGTTCTTCTGCAGCGCAGTAAGGGTTTCCCGTCCGCGCGCAAACGGAAGTTTCGTTGGAAAATAAGCATCCATCATGCGTGGTTGAATGGGTTTTATTTTACGCCGAAAGTGTAGACAAAGTTTGTCGAAAAAGGAAAACAGTGTTTTCACTTGCATGTGGTTCACACTAAACTTTGCCGTGCAGCTTTCGGCTTGAAGTGGATCTGTGATCCAAAACTTTTTGTCCCACCCACCACACTCTGTATAGTATATGCGGGGTCGGGGACACCGTAGATGCAGCAGAGCTGTCAGGAGCAACGCTCCTATATTATCTCTAGCAGAGATGCGTCAGCACAGAGTGCACCTTGTACATACGCCGTAGGCCGTTCAGAGCACAGAGTAGCAACTGGTAGCTGCAGTGACCCAGTAGGTCAAAAGAACGTTTCACCTTTTCTCCCGCTGTACGGGTTAATCCCTTGTAGGGGTCTAGAGGCGGGGGATGAACCAGTCGTTCGCCTTACCCTCGACCAGCGGTCGACTTTTTCCGTTCAGATGCCAGCGGCATCCTTTTCTTCAGTGCCCGAAGATCGGGCCCGAACTGACCCCCCATATCCGCTAGGAGAAAAAAGACAGAGTGCTTTGCACAGGGTTCTTCTGCAGCGCAGTAAGGGTTTCCCGTCCGCGCGCAAACGGAAGTTTCGTTGGAAAATAAGGCGTCTGAGATGGTCCCCCAGCTTTGCGCCGACCTCTATTCCGGGACAGTTAGTTATTGAAGTCCTAAGCCGAAACGCTCTATGCAACGACAGCTACTCTTGTGTCTGAGAGTCCTGAAGTCGCAGCCTGCGGAGGCTGGGGTCCTGCGGCAAGAAAGTGAAACGTTTGGCTGAGCTGGAGCATGTACTGCAACAATCTCAGAGTAAAAAACCGTTCTGCATGCTCACACTCTGCTGTACCAAAAGAGCAGGCACCGACCTATGCATGCACTCTCTTTTGCGCTGCAACGGGCAACAGAGCGGTTCGCCGAAGGTGTTGTGTTGTTCGTTTAAAGTCGAACACGCCATATCGGGGCGGTTCGCTCCCTTCGGGCATTGAAAAGCCTCTGCCGCCCAAGGCCCGAAGACCAGGGAGGGCGGGAGGGTCAAACTTCAACTGAGCCGAAAAGTCTTGAGACACATCGGCTCGTTCGCTAGCAGAACTCTATGTTATCACTAACGAGCAAGTTCTGCATGCTCACACTCTGCTGTACCAAAAGAGCAGGCACCGACCTATGCATGCACTCTCTTTTGCGCTGCAACGGGCAACAGAGCGGTTCGCCAAAGGTGTTGTTCGTTTAAAGTCGAACACGCCATGTCGGGGCGGTTCGCTCCCTTCGGGCATTGAAAAGCCTCTGCCGCCTTCTCTAAATTTTGCAGCGAGTGTCATGCTAGAGTTCGGTTCCCTAGAGACAGGGCAAGGGAGGGGCAGCACGAAAACCCGACTGTTTCCGGACCCATCCGACATCATCCGCTGTCAGAGGCTTCGCCTCATTCACCAACAAATTTTGGAAAACAAACAAGGGCGGATCGCCAAGCCGCCTACTGTACATCGGAGCCTATGGCTCCCATTCCGGCGGAACGCCTGTGCACAGGGCTTACTCCCGAAGAGCTCCTCGGAGCTTTCAGAGGCGAAAACCACCAACAGCGGTACTTCTTGCTGAATCATCAGCAGGTAAATCAGTTCCAGCTGGGGCGTATCACCTGCAGCTTCACCTCCCTCAGGCGTTGTAGAAGGTGCTGAGAGGTGTGCTCCCGGCTGGTCGTCACCGTGACCTGGGGGGACTGGCTGCCCGGAATCAAAACATTTCCCGTGATGTTCCGACGACGGCGCGGCGACGACGAGTTGGCGACGCGACGGCACAGGTGTATCACCCCCCCGACCGTGATGCACCGCCGAAGGTGCACCACAGGGCATCACAGGTGCACCACCCCCCCCCCGACCGTGATGCACCGCCGAAGGTGCACCACAGGTGCATCACAGGTGCACCACGCCCCCCCAACTCACAGCGATAACCCGCACAGCCCTGAAACTGCATGAAAGTGCTGACCTCTCTCTTGTGAAGCGGGGGTTTGGACCCACAATCGATCGTCTAGAAGGAAGCTGATTCAAAATCGAAGGGTGTCGAGCCTACAGCCTCGGGCTAAAAACGAAAAATCGATGGGGCTCAGCCCCTATCACGCAACGATCTTCGGCCTTTTGGGACCGAGCGAATCGCAGCTCGACGATTGTGGACCCGAGCGGAGCGAACGAGCTCACGGAGCGAACGGAGCGAGCGAGGGAGCGGAGCGAGCGAGTGAGCGGAGAGAGCGAAGTGAGAGAGTGAGGGCAGCGAGAGAATCCACAATCGTCGAGCTGCGATTGCGAGGAATTTTGGGCTAAAAGGCCGAAGATCGTTGCGTCCTACGGCCCTGAACCCCATCGATCTTTCGTTTTCAGCCCGAGGCTGCAGGCTCAACACCCTTTCGATTTTGAACCAGCTTCCTTCAAGACGATCGATTGTGGGTCTAAACCCCCGCTTCATAAGAGAGAGATGCTGCCCAAGGCTCGGGGGGACGGTGATTCCCTGTAGCTGGACTGAGGGGCGGTAAACCACCTTGGGGCTCAGGGTGTGCAGCCTGTAGATCCATAAAGCATGGGTTGCCTTGGTTTGCCAAATGGATTCGAGCCATGTGGCGGAGGTGCGCCCAGTGCAGGATTCCTGCGCGACCCGTCGAATGAAGACCACTCCCACGCGCCCCCAGGACTGTAACCCACAAAGGGCGCGACACATCACCACGTGTTGGAAGAGAGTCCAAGGCAACACCAATCTCGGGGCCGGCTGCGCGCTGTGCAGCATCAGGTGGCCCACGGCAATGTGGCGCTACAGCCCCGGTCTACCCCGATGCAGACCGTGAGGGCGCTACCGCCCATAATGAGCCTGCGCCAAGCCCACCGCCTCTACCTCCTCAACCGACTTGAAGAGGCTTAAAAGGCGGGGAGTCACTACTTGGAGGCAAGGGTCGAAGTAGACGCGGAAAGGGCAGAACCAACGACTCCTCCAAGTCTGCGGGTGCTCCACCCCCTTCAGGTGTCCCACCTCCGCCTGGGACAAAAGCCAGCACCTCGCCGGAACATCTTCTGCCCCATCGAGTACAACTGACGGGGGGCCAGAACCTCGCCCACCTGGTACCGATCGGCCAGAAGATCGAGAAGCCGGGCGGGTCGGGTGGGGGCAGGTGCACCACGGTGGGGGGGGATGCACCTGTGATGGACCTGTGGTGCACCTTCGGCGGGGAGTGATGCATTTGTACCGTGGCGTCGCCAACTCGTCGTCGCCGCTCCGTCGTCACAACACCACGGGAAATGTTTTTATTCCGGACAGGTCGGGCGGACCACGGTCGGGGAGGTGGTGCACCTGTGGTGCACCTTCGGCGGTGCATCACGGTCCGGGGGTGATGCACCTGTGCCGTGGCGTCGCCAACTCGTCGTCGCCGCGCCATCGTCACAACACCACGGGAATGTTTTTATTCCGGGCAGGTCGGGCGGGGGGCTGGTGCATCACGGTGGGGGGGGGGTGGTGCACCTGTGATGCCCTGTGGTGCACCTTCGGCGGTGCATCACGGGGGGTGATACACCTGTGCCGTGGCGTCGCCAACTCCTCTTCCTGTCGGCGATGTTCTTCGATACCGCTGCACCGCGATCTTCTGGAGCTGCACCTGTGCCACCTCGTAGGTCAGGGCCACCTGGGCAGCGATAAGGTGGGTTTGGGCCAGGGGGTTTGAATGAAGGTCCTGGCCAGCTGCTCCGCCGTCAAACACCCCAGCTCGCGCAGCCACTCGGGCCGGGACAGGGCTACGAATTGCTGGAGCAACGACATCTGCGGCAGCACATGCTCAATGCATGTGTGATGGCATGCGTGTTCGTGCAGGCGTGTTCGTTGATGCGCCGTCGTCGCGTCCATCCGACTCTACCCTAGTGGGGCACGCTGAGCCGGGGCCTAGGGCTGATGATCCTCGCTTGCGGGGTGAGGCTCTAGGTTGTGGCACGGCGGTCCCAGCGAGTGGAGGTGGTGCCCGACTGAGACAGGGCTCAATTGGCGGGTTATCAATAACCGCCAGCCACCGATGAAGCTCGCGCCGGTCCGTGAGGCACCGGGGAGGCGTCCAAGGAATGGGGCGCCTCCGAAGCCTCGCCGCCCCCGCCAGGCCCTGTGCCTGGGCGGGATACCCTCTCAGTCCCCCTCCGAGGGGGGCTGTCGGGGAACGGAATGCTGCCCGTTTTTTTGCAGCATCTGCCGCCCCCAGTCGGGGCGTGCGGGGAACGAAATGCTGCCCGTTTTTCTGCAGCTTTTCGACCTCAAATACCAAGGTCGGGATTCCGACCTTGCTTCCAAGACTCACAATCAACCCATTCTTTCATCAAAAAACGCCCACTGTCGCAATTCATCAAATCTGACTTATGATGACAGCGCCACCGACGAGGGCATGGTCAAGCGGCTGCTGGTCTAGGCCTCCGGGCTCGTTCGTCCGCCGAGGCCGCCGGGTCCGGCCCTCTAGAAAATCACACCATGTCCAGTTGGGCACAGCAGCGAGAAGCCATCCGCCGAGCGGCCCAGGGCGGCGTCAGAGCGAGGACGAACGCCCAGGGCTCGCAGCGGCTCCCCCTCGCGAACGACCGCCTGCGCGAGGTCCTTTTGTCTCGCCCCAACGGCGAGCTCACCAGGGCGGGCCAGTTCTACTACGGCCTGGTGGGAGGCCGCCCCCCCTCGCGGCAGTTCGACGAGGAGCAGCCCCTTATTCGCGAGGGGCCCACGGACTACATTCTGCTCCGCTCCGGGCTGAAGAAGCCCGTGCGCTCCCTGCAGCCCGACGGCAACTACCACCTCACCAAGCTGGGCAAGGCCTTCTTCCGCGAGAAGTACACGGACTGGCTGGCCCACGTCCCCGTGCGCATCACCGGGACCCGTCAGCGGGGCCGCAACGCCGGCCGGCCCCCCATCACCGTGGTCAACGGCTCCCTGTCCCGGCAGTCCAGCGGGCTCAGCGACCAGCAGGCCCACGCCCGCGTCAAGGAGGCCGCCCTCCGCCAGCTCGGCTGCCCCAACGACGGGGACCCCATCCTGGAGCTCTCCCAGGAGGTGTACCGCTACGACGCCACCCGGGATTGGGCCTTCTCCAAGCAAACATTGGAGGTGGTCGACAACAGGGCCCAGGTGCAGGTCTCTTTGCGGCAGCCGATGGGCGCCTACCACGAAATCAGCTACCAGCTCTATAACGGCTCCGAGATCCTGCCCAGCGCCTTCGAGACCAGGAACGACAAGCTCTGCGTGGCCAGGCAGCTGGCCGAGCTCCTGCAGCTCCCCCTGCCCGAGGTCCTGAGTGACTTCGACGCCATCTGCGACAGGGGCTGGGAGCAGCGGGGCATCACCGCCCTGGAAATCCGGGAGTTCTGCGCCTGGCGCGGCGCTCCCATGTTCTTCGTGAGCTGCCGCGGCGAGCTCCTGGACGCCTACCAGCCTCCGGTCAAGGAGAACAAGGCCGTGGCCTTCACGTGCTACCAGGCGCACGCCTACTTCTACAAGTCGGCCCGGGCGGTCTCCCACTGCGACGACGCCCCAGGCAACGAGGGCCTCTACCGCGGCACTCGGAAGGAGTCCACGGTGCCGCCCTTCTCCGAGTGGCGCCCCTGGGCCGGGCGCATCCAGTCGGGCCACTTCTGGGCCTACAACCTCCGCCAGGTCCGCGCTCCTGGCACAAAGGCACCAGCCCAAGGTCACCATGCGCTCCTTGTGCGACTGGCGGGCCCTGCGCCTCCGCGTCAAGGACAGCCCCGACTGCGTCGTCACGCAGCACCCCGAGGACGCCGAGATCCTCCAGTCCTGGATGCAGAAGCTGGGCCTGGAGTACCGCGGGCAGCGCCTGGCCGGCGCCGCGACGGAGGCCTTCCAGCACCTCCTGAAGGCCAAGCGCCTGGACCCCGCGGGAGCCGCGATCGGATTCTGGAGGAGCAAAACTACCTGTGCAAGCTCTGCTCCGCCCCCATCGAGCTGGGCTCCTGCGAGCCCGACCACGTCGTGCCGGTGCACCAGGCCCTGGAGGGCCATGCAGGCCCTGTGCCTGGAGTGCCACCGAAACAAGACCCTCCCTGCAGTCCTCCAGAGAGGCGTGCATGGAAAGCCGCGTGTGCCGCGGCGTGCACGAAGCCTACGTGCAGAGCCCGCGCCCGCCGGCGCTGGTCTGCAAGCTGGCGAAGTGCGACCCCGACCGAATCTGCCACGGCGTGGACGTCGTGCGCTGCCGCAAGAACGCCCTGGCAAACGCCACCTTCCCCCTGCCCGTCTTCAGCCCCCTGGATTCCATAGAGCACTCAAGGGACGGGCATTTGGCGGATCTCACCTACGTGGATCTGTTTAGGGACGACCGACAGGCCCTGCTGCGCAAGCTTCCCTACCTGGGCCGGGGCTGGTACAGCAAGCCCGCGGCGGCGTGCCTGCTCGACGCGGGGCTGGCGACCTGGGCCGACTTCAAGTGGTCCCTGGACGCCACGGCGCACGTGGAGCCCCGCTGCCTGGCGCAGGCCCTGCAAACCATGGAGGACGCCTGGCCGGAGAGCGAAGAGCACATGGCCAAGCTCTCGGTGAACGCGCTGGCCCGCAACCAGGAGCTGGTCTACTCCATGCGCACGTCGAACCACGAGCTGGACGGCCAGGGCTGCCAGTGGCGCCAGACCTTCACGGACGCCGCCGGCAAGGTGCACTGGGACCACATCTACGCGACGGAGCTCTACAGCAACTACACGCTGCGTCCCCTCCACGACTACGTCATGTCGCAGGAGCACGTGGCCGTCGCGAAGATCCGCCGCCACCTCCAGCAAGTGCCGCCGCGCTACATCGTGGCGCTCAAGACGGACTGCCTGGTCTTCCAGGACTTGCCCAAAAAGTTCCTGCCGGCGGTGCGGGAGCTCACGGCCCTGCAGCACCCCGACGGCACGCAAGTGTACCGCTTCGAGGAGTGCAAGCGCCTGGAGGGCAACTACCGGGAGCCCCGCATGGAGGCGGCCCGCCTGACCTTCGCGCCGGAATGGCACCGCGTGGAGGACCCCCTCCTGCACTGCCTGAACGGGAAGAGCCTGCTCTTGTCGGGCATGCCCGGCACCGGGAAGACGCACCTGGCGCGCCAGATCGTGGCGCAGCTCTGCGAGCTCGGCGAGGTGGTCAAGCTCGTCTCCAAGACCCACTGCTCCGTGCAGAACCTCGGCGCCGGAGCGCAGACGGCGGACCGCTTCGTGCGCAGGCGCTCCCCCGAAGGCGTCCAGCACCGCCGGCAGCTGCCGGAAATCTTCCAGGAGCAGGAACTTCACCTTGTGGGGTTCAGGGAGAGCTCCGCGATGTCGGCCCACAAACTGGAGTCCAGCTGGGTGATCTCCTCGAGGACCAGGCGGTCAAGCTGGCAGCTCCCGTTGCGGATGGACCGAAAAAGCCCCCGCTCCGCGAGGCGCTGCAGCTGGCCCGGGAGCGTTTCCCGAGGCGCGGGCAGCCGGACACCTGCCTGGTGATCAGCCACGCCAACCGGATGCGCCTCAACGAGCAGCACAACCGGAGGCTGGCCCCGGAGAGTGCCGTCACCGTCACCTACGCGGGCAGGGCCGCGGCCGGCACCAATGCTCCGCAAACGATGCGAGTCTGGCCGGGCCTGAGGCTGGTGGGCGCCGGAGGCAAGGTGGCCAAGGGCTGCTTCGTCATAGTCGCCGAAGCGGGCCACATCAAGCTCGACCCGGGGGAGCGCTTCACCCACGCGGAGCTCCTACGCCACACGCGGCTCTGCCACGCCATCACCTACGCCAGCTGCCAGGGCCTGACGCTGCGGGGGCGGGTCCATCTGTGCGACACCGCCAGCCCGCACTTCGAGCTGCGCCACCTGTACGTCGGCGCCTCGAGGGCCACCAGCGCCGAGCTGCTGTCCGTGCTCTGAGGGTGATGCACCCAGGCAGGTGCACCACAGGTGCATCACAGGTGCATCACCCCGGCTAGAAGGGGCACTCCACCCGCGGCGGCGCCGCCTCCATGAGCATCAGATCCGTGACCTCCATGAGGATGCCCCGGCGGCATCAGCCAGCACTGGCGCAGCTCGACCTTCACCTTGCAGCTCCGGCCGGCCAGGTCCCCGAACTCCAGCAGCGGCTGGCCGCTGGCGTCCCAGACGCGCACGCGGTCCCAGTTCAATTTGAACTTGAGGAAGCTGTTCCCGCGGGCGCTGGTCCTCCGGCAGCTCTGCATGCGGGCCTCCACCTCGTGGGGCGCCAGGGCCTTGCCGAAGATCTTGGTGTCCGAGCAGGACTGCTTGGAGAGCAGCTCCACCACCTGCTTCTCGATCTCCGCCAGCTCCCGCCCGGCGGTCTCCTCAGCTTCGAGGCAGATGGGCACGCGCTTGGCGTCGGCGTCGTTGTAGGCCGAGGGCTGCCACAGAATCTTCTGCACTTCGGCGGACTGCCACACGACGGGCTCGCTGCTGCCCTCGCGGCGCAAGGGTAGGCTCTTGCCGCCCTTGGTGTTGGTCAGAAGCTCCCCGAGCTGGATCGCCATGGTCGGCAAGGTTCGCTGGTCTGAGCTCATCCCGGTTTTTCCTTACGCCAGAACAAAGATGCGAATCTTTGAACGCACCGGCCTGGAGCCCAGCGAGTGCCTCTGCGCCGGACTGGCCCTGGCCGGCGTCTTCGTGGCCCTGTGGCTCCTGTCGGCTCCCGGCGCACCGCCCGCGCCTCACGGGCCCATGCAGCTGCGCGGCCCGTGGCCCCAGGGGAACATCACCTAGCGCGTTCACGCAGGCCGCGTTCAAACGCCGCCGCCCTGTAAAAGGCAGCTGCGGCGGCGGGCGACCGCTCGCCTGTAGGGGGTAAAGGCACCGAGCCACAATTCGCAACCATGCCGAAGCGTCCGCGCGAGCCCGGACCCTACGAGTGTCCGGAGTGCAGCAGACCCTTCAGCAAACTCGGTAATCTCCAGCAGCACATCAAGGCCGTGCACCGGGGCGAGAAGCCGCACGCTTGTCCGGAGTGTTCCGAGTGCTTCAGCGAACTCGGTAATCTTCAACAGCACATCAAGGCCGTGCACCGGGGCGAGAAGCCGCACGCCTGTCCGGAATGCTCCGAGTGCTTCAGCAAACTCTGTCATCTCCAGGGGCACATCAAGGCCGTGCACCGGAGCGAGAAGCCGCACGCCTGTCCGCAGTGTTCCGAGTGCTTCAGCAACTCGGTAATCTCCAGCAGCACATCAAGGCCGTGCATCGCCAGGAACGACCCTTTGCGTGCGACCAGTGCGAGGGCCGCTTCGGGACACGACGCGATTTGCGACGTCACATCGAAAGGCTCCACACGGAGCGCGGGCAGCAGCGGCAAAAGAAGCGCGAGGAGACGGTCGCGCGCTTCTTGATGCAGGCCGGCTACCAGTTCGAGCGCGAGGCGCGCGTGGACTTCTGCTCCGCCCGCGACGCACCGTGCCCCGGCGAGTCGAGGCCCGTGAACACTAGCCTGGCTCGCCTCGATTTCGTGCTGTACCGCCCCTGGGGCGTGTGCGTGGTCGAGGTGGACGAATCGCAGCACGACCACATGCCCCAGGCCTGCGAGACGGCCCGCATGCTGAACGTCGCAGCGCAGCACGTGCTGCGCTCGCCGGGCGTGCCGCTGCGCTTCGTGCGGTATAATCCCGATGCTTTCAAGATCTCCGAAAGCCGCGGCAAGGCCACGCAGGCGCTGCGCCACTCGAAGCTCCTGCTCGCCCTGGAGCAAACGCCCGCCAAGGACTTCGAGGTCCTCTACCTTTTCTACGACGTGGCGCGGCCGGACGCGGCGCGCCCGCTCGTGTGCGAGGAGCCGGACTATCCGGAGGAGCTCAAGGAGGCGGTGCGCTGCCTGGTCTGGTGAAGCTGTAAGGTAAATGTGCGGCTGCTACGAATGCTACAAAGCGCTCTGGTTAAAAGCGCATCATGGGGAGGGTGAAACTGTTTCCCACCCCCGAGTTCACATCAAAACAGCCACGCGACCCGATAGTTCCCCGAGTGCCGTGCACTGGCATCTTCCTCGGGCCTTCCAAATCGGGGAAGACGGTGGCTCTCATCAGCGCCATCCTGGACCAGTACCGCACGGCCAGCGGTGATTCCGTTTTTGAAAGAATCATTCCCGAAAGCATCGCGAAGGGTTCTTCCGTGTGGAACGCCGCAGCTGAGTACATAGATGACAGACATAGAATCAACTTACTTGACTCCATACTTTACTCTACACTTGATACTTGACTCTACACTTGATACTTACTTACTTACTTACTTACTTGACCTCTATGACTGACTCTCTACACTTGACACTTGACTCTATGATACTTGACTCTACACTTGATACTTGACTCTATGTTATGCTTACGACTTACTTACTTACTTACTTCACTCTACTTACTTACTTACTTGACACTTGACACTGGACTCTACTTACTTATACTTACTTACTTACTTACTTACTTACTTACTTGACTTACTTGACTTACTTACTTACTTACCTGACTCTATGCCTCTACGACTTACTCTCTACATCTCGGTATCTAATTCTCTCTTTTAAAGCCAGGGGGTGGCACCGTTGTCGTCCATCGGGAATGCAACCCTTCCCAGGGATTCGCTGCCTCGGGCGTTCAAACGCGAGGTAAAGTTACACATTTTTCGGTGCCCGTGCAACCCTTCACAGGGATTCGCTGCCTCGGGCGTTCAAACGCGAGGTAAAGTTACACATTTGTCGGTGCCCGTGCAACCCTTCACAGGGATTCGCTGCCTCGGGCGTTCAAACGCGAGGTAAAGTTACACATTTTTTAATTTAATGCGGTGCCCGTGCAACCCTTCCCAGGGATTCGCCTCCTCGGGCGTTCAAACGCGAGGTAAAGTTACACATTTTAGGCGCGCGGGTGAACCCTTCACAGGGATTCGCTGCCTCGGGCGTTCAAACGCGAGGTAAAGTTACACATTTTTCGGTGCCCGTGCAACCCTTCACAGGGATTCGCTGCCTCGGGCGTTCAAACGCGAGGTAAAGTTACACATTTTTTAACTTAGTGCGGTGCCCGTGCAACCCTTCACAGGGATTCGCTGCCTCGGGCGTTCAAACGCGAGGTAAAGTTACACATTTTTCGGGCGCCGCGCAACCCTTCACAGGGATTCGCCTCCTCGGGTGTTCAAACGCGAGGTAAAGTTACACATTTTGCGGGCGCCGCGCAACCCTTCACAGGGTTTGGGCGCAGCTCAACTGCATTTTGCAACCCTTCACAGGGATTGGCATTTTGCAACCCTTCACAGGGATTGGCGTGGTCGAGTGTTCGAACGCGAGGTAAAGTTGCATTTTTTGACGAGCATTGAGATGGATTATTTTATGTGCATTGAGTTGAGTTTTGCAACCCTTCACAGGGATTGGCGTGGTGGAGTGTTCGAGCGCGAGGTAAAGTTGCAATTTTCGATGAGCATTGAGCTGAATTTTGCAACCCTTCACAGGGATTGGTGTGGTGGAGTGTTCGAACGCGAGGTAAAGTTGCAATTTCTGATGTGCATTGAGATGAATTTTGCAACCCTTCACACGGATTGGCGTTGTCGAGTGCTTGAACGCGAGGTGAAGTTAGACATTTTGCGGTGCTCGCGGAACCCTTCACAGGGATTGGCTTGAGAGGGATTTGCTTCTTCGATTGTTCTAATCGGTAGGTGTGCAACAGGTGAATTGGCAACCTTTCAGAGGGATTGGCAGGATTGGCAAATGCATATATCGATAAGAATAATATATTAATATACACATATATATATGCATAAATGCATAAATATATATATATATATATATATATGTATATATATATATACATATATATATAGATAGATAGATACATAGATAGATATATAGATATATATATATACACATATATATATATACATATATATATAGATAGATAGATGCATAGATAGATAGATGGATAGACACATATATTCATGCGCTTGTACGGCGCGCACGCTGTCTTGCGACGGCGCACCGCGCCGCTGCCTGGCCGACGACTTCTGCAGGCTCGGAAGCGAGATTCGGGGAGCAGGCTTCACGGGGAATTGGCGTTCCGGATGATTGTCCATGTCAGCTTCTGTTGCAGCGAGGTGTCAGAGTCGTCGCCAGGTGGGATGTTTTGTGCTCTGAAGTGAAGTATAGCTGTCAGGCCGATGAGCCGGTGTCGCAGCAAAAGCTGCAAGAGCTGCGCGCTCTGCAGGCTCGGAAGCGAGACATTTTTTTTAAAGCATATTTTAATGCATATATCGATAGGAATAATATACACATATATATATGTAGATAGATAGATAGATAGATAGACACATATATTCATGCGCTTGTACGGCGCGCACGCTGTCTTGCGACGGCGCACCGCGCCGCTGCCTGGCCGACGACTTCTGCAGGCTCGGAAGCGAGATTCGGGGAGCAGGCTTCACGGGGAATTGGCGTTCCGGATGATTGTCCATGTCAGCTTCTGTTGCAGCGAGGCGTCAGAGTCGTCGCCAGGTGGGATGTTTTGTGCTCTGAAGTGAAGTATAGCTGTCAGGCCGATGAGCTGGTGTCGCAGCAAAAGCTGCAAGAGCCGCGCGCTCTGCAGGCTCGGAAGCGAGATTTGTTTTTGCATGTGCCAGTCATCTTCCTATACTGGTGTCTGTTGCTTGCCTGCCTCGTTTGGCTCGAAAGGGACAAGAAAGGGAAAACACGTTGCAGCGTTTTGCATACATTGCAGCATCTTACTACAGCTAGTACGCTTCCTTGCCTGCCTTGACGCTGTCTTGCGAAAGGGCCGGTGTGGAGATTTTTCTCTGCTTATTCTCATCTTATCAGCTGGCCGTACTTAGGACAGTGTTTGCCCGCCTCGACGCTGTCTTGCGAAAGGGTCGGCGCAGACACTTTTTCATCTGAACATACTTGTGACAGTGTTTTGCTTGCCTCGACGCTGTCTTGCGAAAGGGCCGGCGTGGACGCCTTTTTCCATCCCATGGCTGTGCTGCGGAGGTTGCGCGCCGGTTATGCCGAGCAGGGCGAAGCCTGGCTCCGCACCGAGCTGGACAAGCAAAACCGAGAGGAGCTGCGTATGCTCGCCGTCGCTGCGGGTGTGCAACAGAAGTCAGCTGGGCGCTCGCTTACCAAGCCGCAGTTGTCGGAAGCTCTATCACAGAGTATTGTCGGGGAGCAGGCTTCATGGGGAATCGGCGTTCTTGATGATTGTCCATGTCAGCTTCTGTAGCGAGGCGTCAGTGTCGTCGCCAGGTGGGATGTTTTGTGCTTTGAAGTGAAATAGTTCTTGCTGTCAGGCCGATGAACCGGCGTCGCAGCAAAAGCTGCAGGAGTTGTGCGCGGGTTATGCCGAGCAGGGCGAAGCCTGGCTCCGCACCGAGCTGGACAAGCAAAACCGAGAGGAGCTGCGTATGCTCGCCGTCGCTGCGGGTGTGCAACAGAAGTCAGTTGGGCGCTCGCTTACCAAGCCGCAGTTGTCGGAAGCTCTATCACAGAGTATTGTCGGGGAGCAGGCTTCATGGGGAATCGGCGTTCTTGATGATTGTCCATGTCAGCTTCTGTAGCGAGGCGTCAGTGTCGTCGCCAGGTGGGATGTTTTGTGCTTTCAAGTGAAGTAGTTCTGGCTGTCAGGCCGATGAACCGGCGTCGCAGCAAAAGCTGCAGGAGTTGTGCGCGGGTTATGCCGAGCACGGCGAAGCCTGGCTCCGCACCGAGCTGGACAAGCAAAACCGAGAGGAGCTGCGTATGCTCGCCGTCGCTGCGGGTGTGCAACTGAAGTCAGCTGGGCGCTCGCTTACCAAGCCGCAGTTGTCGGAAGCTCTATCACAGAGCATTGTCGGGGAGCAGGCTTCATGGGGAATCGGCGTTCTTTGATGATTGTCCATGTCAGCTTCTGTAGCGAGGCGTCAGTGTCGTCGCCAGGTGGGATGTTTTGTGCTTTGAAGTGAAGTAGTTCTTGCTGTCAGGCCGATGAACGTGCGTCGCACCAAAAGCTGCAGGAGCTGCGCACGGGTTATGCCGAGCAGGGCGCAGCGTGGCTTCGCACCGAGCTGGACAAGCAAAACCGAGAGGAGCTGCGTATGCTCTGTGTCGCTGCGGATGTGCAACGACACGCAGCCGGGCGCAGTCTCTCCAAAGCGGATTTGTTGGAAGCTCTATCACAGAGCATTGTCGGGGAGCAGGCTTCATGGGGAATCGGCGTTCTTTGATGATTGTCCATGTCAGCTTCTGTAGCGAGGCGTCAGTGTCGTCGCCAGGTGGGATGTTTTGTGCTTTGAAGTGAAGTAGTTCTTGCTGTCAGGCCGATGAACCGGCGTCGCAGCAAAAGCTGCAGGAGTTGTGCGCGGGTTATGCCGAGCAGGGCGAAGCCTGGCTCCGCACCGAGCTGGACAAGCAAAACCGAGAGGAGCTGCGTATGCTCGCCGTTGCTGCGGGTGTGCAACAGAAGTCAGCTGGGCGCTCGTTTACCAAGCCGGAGTTGTCGGAAGCTCTATCACAGAGTATTGTCGGGGAGCAGGCTTCATGGGGAATCGGCGTTTTTGATGATTGTCCATGTCAGCTTCTGTAGCGAGGCGTCAGTGTCGTCGCCAGGTTGGATGTTTTGTGCTTTCAAGTGAAGTAGTTCTTGCTGTCAGGCCGATGAACCGGCGTCGCAGCAAAAGCTGCAGGAGTTGTGCGCGGGTTATGCCGAGCACGGCGAAGCCTGGCTCCGCACCGAGCTGGACAAGCAAAACCGAGAGGAGCTGCGTATGCTCGCCGTCGCTGCGGGTGTGCAACAGAAGTCAGTTGGGCGCTCGCTTACCAAGCCGCAGTTGTCGGAAGCTCTATCACAGAGTATTGTCGGGGAGCAGGCTTCATGGGGAATCGGCGTTCTTGATGATTGTCCATGTCAGCTTCTGTAGCGAGGCGTCAGTGTCGTCGCCAGGTGGGATGTTTTGTGCTTTCAAGTGAAGTAGTTCTGGCTGTCAGGCCGATGAACCGGCGTCGCAGCAAAAGCTGCAGGAGTTGTGCGCGGGTTATGCCGAGCAGGGCGAAGCCTGGCTCCGCACCGAGCTGGACAAGCAAAACCGAGAGGAGCTGCGTATGCTCGCCGTCGCTGCGGGTGTGCAACTGAAGTCAGCTGGGCGCTCGCTTACCAAGCCGCAGTTGTCGGAAGCTCTATCACAGAGTATTGTCGGGGAGCAGGCTTCATGGGGAATCGGCGTTTTTGATGATTGTCCATGTCAGCTTCTGTAGCGAGGCGTCAGTGTCGTCGCCAGGTGGGATGTTGTGTGCTTTGAAGTGAAGTAGTTCTTGCTGTCAGGCCGATGAACCGGCGTCGCAGCTAAAGCTGCAGGAGTTGTGCGCGGGTTATGCCGAGCAGGGCGAAGTCTGGCTCCGCACCGAGCTGGGGAAGCAGAGTTGGGATGAGCTGGCTAAGCTCTGCGTCGCTTCGGATGTGCAACAGAAGTCAGCCGGGCGCAAGCTCTCCAGAGCGGATCTGTTGGAAGCTTTGTCGCTGGGCATCGTGCAGGAGGAGGTATGACGGGGGGGAAGGAGGGCGTGTGTGTGTGTGTGTGTGTGTGTGTGTGTCTGTGTGTGTGTGTTTCCGTGCTTACAGGTGAATATCGAGGACCTCTTCACGGCAGATGGCTTGCGGCGCTTGGCAGGAGAGCTCGGGGAAAAGGCACCACCTCGAATTCGGGCGCGGCTTCGTGTCTTGCGCTTGCGGGCCGACGGACCCTGTCTGCTGCGAGTGGCCGAAGATCTGGGTGTGGCGTTTGAGAACGTGAGCAAGGAGGTCTTGATTCAGCGGATTGTCATGGCGTTGTGCCCCCTGCGCGTTCCGAGTGCAGACGGTGACATCAAGTACCTAATGTGGAGATGCCTCTACGCGGTTTGCAAAGCCGGAGCACGGGATGCTGCAGCGGTGGTTGCAGCTGCTTCCGACATCTTCGAGGATGCCAACGTGCGCCAATCTGCGGTTGCCTACTCCTTGGACATCACGGCAGAATCATTTTCCGCGAGACATCTGTCTTCCGATGCGGAGAGAGATCTACTTGCGCAAAAGATTCTGGACAGTCTGCAGCATTGGTCACAGGTCGACACGGCGCTGTCTCGAGAAGTGA
Source organism: Symbiodinium sp. CCMP2592 (assembly GCA_905221615.1). Classification (NCBI taxonomy): domain Eukaryota; class Dinophyceae; order Suessiales; family Symbiodiniaceae; genus Symbiodinium; species Symbiodinium sp. CCMP2592. The sequence continues at coordinate 2,325,031 of CAJNDT010000335.1, forward strand.
GTTCTACGTGGGAGGTTGCTGTTGCCGGCTTGAGAGACGCGACTGTGCCATGTCTGACTTCTTCCATGCAGCATTGTCTTCTTGCAGCCGTGTTGGAAGATCACGTGGATCAGCGGACAGGCGAGTGACGCATTATCGCAAATCACGATCTTCGTGTAATGTCTTGGATGCCGTGTTGCTGTCGTGCGTTGTGCGTGTGAGTTCGGGAAACAGGTTGGTGGCGTCTTGCAGATTGCCTCGAGCGAGTGGACCCCGTGGACGTTGCTCGCCGGCTCTGGTATCTGGCCAACCTCGAGGCGGAGCCGCGAGCGTGTGCAACGGACGGGTACGAAGATCGCCAAGAGGTGTTGGAGGCAACCCGCGCGAAGCCGTCCCGAAACATAGAGAGTCTGGGACGTGATCGTGCATGGGGTCATGGACATAATGAGGATTAAGTTGGACTGTAGCTTCATGTGCGCACGCGTTGCTGTGCGTTTCTCGCTCATGTTTGTTTCACCGGGTCCTGGCAGGCTGTCCTGAGCATTATCCAGCACAAGTTTCGGACTCGCAAGTTCGATCGGGCCGATACCACACTGCTTCGGGGGCTGATGCGTCGGTATGGTTGGGAGCGACAAGCACAGCCGGACGAACCTGCTACTGGTACCAGACCTTCGGGCACGTGCGGAAGTCAGAAGACTGGTCGCAATTTGCTTGGTTTTTGGTGACGGAGCTGTTGCACCCGCTGGCTGGCATCGGCATTCGTGACTTGCACAATCCTAACACAGTGTCGGCAGCTAGGGCTAGCGAGCAAGGCATAGATAAAGACACGCTCACCTTGCGGAATCAGCTTCTGGATTGGCAGATGACTGAAGGGTGTGACCGTTTGCCTTCGCGAGAGGAGAATCCAGTCCTGGCCAAGCGTGTTGAAGCGTACTACCCTGACGGTGCCACTGCGAGGGCCCGGGCCATGAGAAAGGCTTATCCGCCGGATTTCGATCCGTTGTGCTGGCTGGCACTCGACTGCCTTGGTGATGGCTCGGAGGCGCTAGACGGCATTCTCTGGCGTTCGGCCGTGGAGCGGGCAGTGCTGTTCGCCGTCCCCGGCTGGTGTGAGGGCAGGCGTATGAAGCAACGTTTCTGGCCCGTGGAAGACTTGCTTCGGAACGCGGACGAGGCGGGGCGGCAAGCGCTCGGGATCTTGCGAGACTCCGAGGTGTCGTTGCCTTTGAAGCTGGATCGCGTCGCTGTGCTGCTGAATTGCTCTCGGAGCGTACCTGCCGTAAGCGAGGCGGTAGCTCGTCGCCTGCTCCAGACTTTTTCGGACGATGCCTCGGTGATGTGCGAACGGTGTTGCTGCCGCTTATGCGACTTCAGTTGCCGGAAGCAATCGGAGCTGAAGCAACACGTCGTGGACACTCATCTCGTGCGGCCGCTGGATGTGGAGCTCGCCTTCGTTGAATACCGCAAGAAAATCTTGGCGATGGTGGAGCACGCCGGTCCGATGGCTTCTTGTCGCATGCTGCGCCCTCTTGCTTTCGGTTATGGTAAAGGGTCGACGTGCGTAATAACGTGTTAGGAACGATCACAGTCAGGTGCCTGGGATGAGTCGTCAGCGTGCAATCGCTGCCAATTTCGACGAGGAGCTGCGATCCCCTCTTGGAATGGACGGTGGCCGAGCGGAAGGAGGCTGCGTGGTGTGCGCTCGCCGTTTCTGGATGAACGAGTTGTTTTCCATGGTTCTCTTTCAGAGGCCGGATGAAGATGCGTCGACAATCGAGGTACCTGCCGGCGCCGAGACGCTGGCCCCGAATCAGCAGCACCGTCTTTGCCGATTGTTGGGCGTCGCTCGGTATGCGGAGCGCTGGCCGCAGATAGCTCTTTCCGAACTGAAGGCCTCTGCTGTGGAGCATCCGTACATTGAAGGCGAGTTTCTGCTGCTGCATCGCCGCCGCATGCCGGCATCTTTCACGGACCCCTGTACGGTTTGCAGAGACTGTCGCAGGAGTTTGAAGAGCAGTATTCTCACGCTTCCCAGGCATGCGCTGGCCAACGACCTTTGGATCGGACGCGTATTGCCCGAGCTCAGCAACCTCTCGGCTGGAACAAAACGGCTGCTTCCCATCGTGCGGGTTTGCATGCAGGTGACCGTCTTGCAACCTTTGTCACTGCCGCGAGACGAGAGGCAGAAGGGATACATCGGTAACACGATCTTCCTGCCGCAGGCTGGGCCTAGCGCCATCCAGGCTACTCTGCCTCCCAAAGACCAAGACATGGCCGAGAGCATCTTGTTCGTTTTGGTTGGGCAGAAGAAGCAGGAACTGCGGTCCAGCAAGCTTTTGCAAGCTCCCAGAGAGGAGTATGTTGCCGCTGTTGAGAAGCTGCGCGAGACGTCGCCTTACTACAGGTCGGTCGTGCTGGAGGCCGGCCTAACTCCTGGTGACGACGTCGACGCACTGGAAGGCTGCGTTTTGGAAACGGCCGCTGACAGTTACTTGGCCCGCGAACTTTTGCAAAAGGGCCCGGCCGATGCGCAAGGCCAAGATGAGGAGGGCGAGCCAGACGAACAGAATCTGGATCGCGGCCCCGGCAGCTCGGAGGACGCTGTCTTGCGAAGTCCAGCTGCCGGCGTCAGCAACTTGGAGGACGCTGTCTTGCGAAGTTCAGTTGCTGATCCGGATCCTGGCCGCGGCGCCGGCAGTTCGGAGGACGCTGTCTTGCGAAGTCCAGCTGCCGGCGCCAGCAACTTGGAGGACGCTGTCTTGCGAAGTTCAGTTGCTGATCCGGATCCTGGTCGCGGCGCCGGCGGTTCGGAGGACGCTGTCTTGCGAAGTCCAGCTGCCGGCGCCAGCAACTTGGAGGACGCCGTCTTGCGAAGTTCAGGTGCTGATTCGGATTCTGGCCATCTGGTATCCAGCATCGTTGGATTGAACGATCAGTCGGATGACGGCAATCGCTGGTTGCGAGTGTGTAGCGATGTAGAAGAACTATGTCGTCGCAGGCCTCCGCAATATTACACGGATGCGGAATCCGTCCTTCGCAGCCGGGTGCAGAACGAGGTGGATCCGGATCGGCCGCATGCTGTGGGCTTGTTGGGGCGCGAGGGCCAGCAGGAGCGGGCAGTGCTGCGCCGTGTTCAAAAGGTGCAGTCGATGGCCAAGGGTGTGGAGCAGGAGCGACGAGCCCAGAAGCAGATGTTTGAAGTGCGGCCGCAAAAGCTCGTGGTACCTTCTCGTGACGAACCGATGAACATGTTTCAGCCGGCCACCTGGGCGATGGCGTTCCCGGAGCTTTTTCCTTGGGGGGACGGCGTTCCGTTCGTCAAGCGCGAGACGGGCATGGAGGCGGGCGAGGTATTTCGGTATTTGTTGCTTCGAGAAGAGCTGGTTTATGGCGACACGATTGCTTCGCCGGCCCTTCCTCGGTGGAGTATGTCCGTGTCCTGGCAGTGTTACATTCAAGACCGGGTTCGGAGTTAAGAATGGATATTAAATATTTCCGCCGGCTAGCGGATATGTGAAAGTAGTATGTCCGTGTCTGGCAGTGTTACATTCAAGACGGGGTTTGGAGTTAAGAATCGACATTAAATAATTCCGCCAGTGGACGCTGTCTTGCGAAAGCTGGCGGATTTGTGAAAGTGAATGGGCTCGCAGCAGGAGCAGCTCTTGCCTGTCATGTACGATGTGAACCGCAGACTTTCTCTCATGCGGACATCGAAAGCCTACGTGAAGCGGAGTGGTTTCAGTCGACACTGTGCGAAGATTGCGTCGGTGACCACGGAACAGCTGCTGCAGGCCATGGCCCTGCACGGCGAGAAGGCCGACATTCGCGAGTTATTGCGGTCGCCGGATGTTGACGTGTCGTTGAAGCGCGCGCTTGGCAGCGTGCTGCAGGCGAGCGCGAACGTCTTGGGCACGGAAGGACACCGCAGTCAAATTCGACTTCGAGGCCATGCGGCTGGTTGGCACTACGGGACTTCTCACGTCTTCGTGACGCCGAATTTGGCGGATTCCCGTGCTTCTTTGCTGCTGCAGCTGCACCTTCAAGGCGCGGAAGGGAAGGTCGAAAACTTCGACGTCGATCTGCGATGGGACTTGGAAGAGCCCTCGCTGCCGTCCTTGGCCGCCATGAGGCGTATGTTGGCAGCCGATCCCGTGTCGCAGGCGAGGTTTTTCGATCTCATGATGACTTTGTTTTTCGAAGAGGTGCTGGGAACGTTGCCACCCTTTACTCGAGCGAGTTTTCGTGCAGGAAAGGCTCAGCTCTACGAAGATGGTTTCGCGGCATCGACTTTCCCAGGTTGCTTCGGTGACATTGCCGCTTTCTGCGGCCCTCTGGAGACTCAAGGACGAGGTTCGATGCATCCCCACATCTTGATCGTTCTGTTGGGCCACGACCTGGGCAGTCGTCTGCGCTCCATGATGGCCAGGGCTGCGCGAGGTGAGGTCGTGACCGAGCTCCAACGTTGGCGCGAGAAAGTCTTGCAGGCCGCAAGCCGCATTCGATATGACAGCCAGCTTGCTTTGGCTGCCCAGCTGTCCGTCGATGCCGCGCCCCTGCCTCTTGGCGAGCGCCTAAAGGCGTCTGCGGGCAATCAGTATGCGGGGGCTCCTTTGGGAGAGAAGGAGCCGGACGGGCATGAGCTTGCGGCCACGGAGAGTACCGACCAGGCACCTTTGCGATTGACGGGCTGCTATAATTCGCTGAGACCGGCATATCTTCGCCGCTGCCGCAAGGAAGATGCACTGTCTGGTTCCGAGTGGTCGCAGCAGCTGTGCAAGGACTATCGGCGTCTGGTCATTCAAAACCACTTTCACAAGTGCACGAAGTCTTGTTTCAAGAAGTTTCCTGTCCGCACGTGTGCGTGTGTGTGGGTGTGTTTGTGTGAGCGATGTCTTTTGTGTGTTATGGTGTGCGTGTGTGTGTGTGTGTGTGTGTGTGTGCTTGTTTGCAACGTAGCACGTGTCGGCGTGGGTAGCAGCTCAGGAAGTCTGCCAAGGGCAAGCGTGGATGTCGCTTCGGCTGCTTTCACTTGGAACTGACGACTGAGAGGAATGACGAGGGCGAGGAGAAGGTGCGTCTCAAATGTTACAAGGGCTGGCCTCGAGTTCCCCAAGCCGGGTTCGCTGCTCTCCCTCGTGACCACGATGCATTGCCACAGCAAGAAGCAGCGAAAAACGAGTCCCCGCACGTTTTCCAGCCTCAGAGAGATCACCCCGCCGAGGGCATGTCGAATCCCACGGCACAGGTTTGCATGAGATGCAACGTGGATGTGAAGTATCTCGGACGATGTCTTTGCGAGTATGATCTGCAGACACTGCATGCCGACGGGGAGCACGAGTTACTGGATACCTGTTTACAGCGTCTGCTCGTTGACATGTTTCGAGATATGCAGGACGGTCGCTTTTTACTCATTACTTAGTATAAGATTAAGCGGGTAATGCGATAGAAATGTTTCCTCACATCGTGTCGAAGTCTTTGCCGATGGAAGGATGTCCAATTTTACACTGGCGAGTATGCCGCGAAAAAGTTCGAGGTTTCCCGATCACTGCTGCCCGAACTCTTTGCTGGAATTCAACGCTTGGAGCAGGAAGAAACCGAACGTCGGCGTCAAGAGCAAGGTGATGCTGCGGAGGCCGAGCCAGCCGAGCCTGCTGTGCGGTCTCAAGTCACACAAGCTCGTGCGTTGAGCATCTTGCGCCGTCTGGCTTTCGGCATGCAGCGCTGCGTTGCTAAGTCCAACGGCGAGATGGCGTATCAACTGTTGTTTCAACAGGAGCAGCTTGTGAGCTACAGCGGGTACAACATGTTCTTCCGTTTCGTCCCGTACGCCATGATGAAGGGTCGTCAGGTGGCGCTGGATGCATTTTCCGAAGGGCGGCCTGATTTGCGCGTTGTTGCTTTGGAGGCGGAGACGAACCCGGAAGCCACAGGCGAGGTTCCGTTGCAGGAGGTGGCGGAGGTAGAAGACGATGATGTCGGGAACCCCCTTGGCAAGGGCCGCCGACAGTCGCAGCCCGTGGCCTACAACCAAAAGGATGATTACGTGCATCGCGGGCCCAGTGCTGTATTGGCATGCATGTCCTTGGTCAACTACTCTCGCTACGTGCGGCGTGTGCCTCGCAGCAAGGCTGGGAGAGTGGACTTCGTGCGGTATTTCCCGTTCGATGCGCACTACGGGCAATATGCGTCTTCTTTGCAGGTCAGCCGACATGCATCAGCTTCAAATCCATGTTGGGTCCCATGCATGTGATGTGTAGACATGTACGCGTGCGGCAGGAGCTTCGAGGTGCCGACGACAACGTCGTCGTGCCCATGGATTTACATTGGCCTGCAGCCGGAGAGAAGGAGAAGCTCGCCTGTTGCATGCTCGGGCTCTCTTTCCCGTTTTCTCGCTGTGCCGGCGAGGAGCATTGCAATGATTCTTGGAAGTGTTTCCAGTGTCACATTCTGGAGGCGCGAGAACAAGAAGGTTTCGTGCGATGTCGCTTTTCCCCGGTGTGGCGCCACTGGCGAGCCTGCATGAAGCTGCGCAAAGCTTCTGCTCAGGAGAGGCTTTTGGGTGGTGTTGCACTGCCGTATGTCAGGGATCTCGTCGGTGTGCGAGAGTGGTTTCCGATGCCGAAGGTTGAGGAGGATGAGCAGAACAGGCTGCATCCGGATGACGGTGCCGGCGGCTCGGAGGACGTTGTCTTGCGAAGTCCAGCTGTCGGCGCCAGCAACTCGGAGGACGCTGTCTTGCGAAGTTCAGTTGCTGAGCCGGAGCCGGAGCCGGGTTATGGATCCGGCGAGATTCTCGATCTTCCGAACTGCGGGTACTTCCCGTACTTCCTCATGTGGTGTTGGGGCAAGAAGTTTCCAAATCGAAGCAATGCTTTTCACGATCTCCCGCGAGTTCATGAACGGATTTGCTGCTTTCTGGACATCCCCTGCGGATTTCATTACACTCAACTCACTCCCCTGGAACATATGTGTCACGTTCAGGATACCTGGCTGGAGCGAGTTTCTTTACACCATTCTGCGAGACAAATTAGCAGTAGCCAACGCAGGGCAGAACGCTTTGCGTACGTTTCCAAAGCCGATGAGGAAGGGGAGCAGGCGAGGACATGCATTGGGTTCCCCTCCATTTTGGTGTGTATGTGTGTGTGTGTGTGCGTTTGTTTGCCGTGTCTGCATGACGACAGGACGGTTCTGGGCCCATGGACATCGAGGAGGCCTCTGTAGATGATGACCTGGAGCACGAGGATGCCATCGAGCGCGCGGAATGTGCGGAGCACACTGTGTCTTTGGATCATCTGGGCGAAGTTCTGTTCCGCGAGAAGGAGTGGAAGAGCGCAATGGCGGGACGCGAGAACAAAACGAAGGAAGCGCTTCAATGCTTGAAGCATGTCGTTGAAGGCCTCGGCGGCTTGCCAGACGTACGAGCGAAAGCTTCTGGCCAGGCTTTCAGTGCGGCCGGCACACGCAAAACTTGGTCTCAGTCTGATGCCAAAGCGGTCTTTGAGCAGCAGCATCGCTATTTGGATAAGGTCGCGGGAGGTTCGGTGAGACAAAACCGACGTTTCTGTTTAGTGGATTTGCTCCTCGTGTCCTAGTTTCGTGGCCAGCAGTCGATGCAGGCGAAGTGGCAGGCGAAGCGGCGGGTCACGTGGGAGATGAGGAATGCGAGATGGGAGATGAGGAGGAAGATGATCAGGCATCGGAGCCGGAGCTGGCAGTGGATCCCTTTCTGGCGGAGTTGAATGCACAAGATTTGCGTCCCAGCGAGTATGCCTTGAAGCTGATTGAGGTACGAGCCGAAGACAATTGCCTCGCAAGCATCAGTAGCGAAGAGTTTAAAATCAGCGTTAGAGAGTCATTCATCGAGGCAGGTAAAGAGCTTGTATGGTAAGATGCTGCAACAATCTGCAACATGTCCATCCTTTCATGTGGTGCATACATGTGCAATGAGAAAGCCCTTGCAATCGACGCAGAGCTTCCGACCCTGAGTAGGCAGTGATGGTGTGTGTATATATATATATAGAGAGAGAGAGATTCATAATTATATTGACCTGGTGGCAGGAGCACACACTGAATGATCAGCAGATCCGCGCTGTGGCTCCTGTAGTGTGTGCCGTGGACGACATGTGGGCAAAGAGGACGAACAGCAGCATTTGCAAGGCTGATGGCAAGCGTAATGCCTGCGTGAACTGTCTCTGGCTGGGTGCGGGAGGGAGCGGCAAAACATGGGCTTACACCCAAGTTATACGACCACTCTTTCGACGCTTTTTCGGTGAAGATGGGTTCCTGGCAGGTGCGCCCACGCACGCTGCTGTGCGGCTGCTCGGAAGAGAAGCGCGCACGCTACACAAGTTGGCTAACGTCAATCCCAATATCTGTTTGGACCGTCGGTCTCTTCGAGCCCAAAAAAACAAAGAAGATGCTTTGGAGAGGCGAATCGTAACGGCCGTCGCCGCCGTGCTTGGCTTGTGAACCATTCGTCTTTTGTTGTCGTTGGGATTGTTCATGGTGGTGTAAGGATTATATACTTTGGAACGCAAGGTCTATGACGAGCTGTCGATGACACCGCCCGATGTTTATCATGCAGCCGGCTATCGTTTTGCTTTACAGCGTGCAGATACGTTGGCTTTGGACACTACCCGCTACCTGGAGGAATGGTTCGGTCGCATGCCCGTCGGCATACAGCTGGGGGACTTCCTGCAAATTCGGCCAGCAGGAAAGAGAAGTCTTTGCGAATGGAAGGAAGCAGTGTCCGCTGTGGACAGGGCGCAGTCTGAGAGCGAAGAAGAAGGTGATCCCAAATCACAGGAATGGGGTCTATGTAAATTTGAATCCTTGTTTATGTTGCTTGTGCCTTGTTTTGCATGTCTTGGAATTCGCAGGACAGCAACAACTCGGAGCTCGGACGTTTGCTTTTCAAGAACTCTGCACGCATTGTCGTCCACTTCACGGGGACCGGGCGGTTTTCGGACTGCGCATCCGGGCAGGCCTTGGTTCGTATTCTCGGACACATGCGGCAGGGCACCAGCTTGCCCGACGGCCTCTGGCAGGACCTGCAATCGCGAGTGTTGCGGCCCCGGATGTTGTCAGAGGAAGACTTCCTGTCCACATACTGGGGCGGATTGGCTTGGGAGCAAGTTGCTCGTTTGCAGCACGTACGGTCTACTTTGGAAGCTCGCGCTGCGCATCAGCAGCTCTACTTCGTGCAGGCGATCGACAAGCCCACCGGAGGTCGCAACCTTACGCCCGACGAAGCCAGCGCTGCGCTGAAAGTCGTGAACATGACGAAGACTGGATATCTCATGGGGATGTGTCCATTGTTCGTTGGCATGAAGGTTCGTATTTCATGTATTTTACCCGAGCCACTTCTCACCAGGGAGTTGCCTTGCGTCGTTCGACGCATCGAGCTGCATCCGCGGGAACCCGCGGTCGACGGTGGGGCAGCTTGCGTCGTGCTGCGCTACCAGCCGTTGGGTGTGCTTGTGGAAGTAGACGACAAGGAATACAAAGAACTGCAGCTGCCTCCAGCGTCGGGCGTTCCGAAAGGTCATTTCTTCGTTCGGCCGGTGGCCGACAGCAATGGGTTTGCGGTCCAGGTTGGCAAGGACCCGAAATTCAGAGTGGTGCGCAAGCAGGCACGGGATTGTGTGCGCTGGTGGGTGTCGGGTTGTGATTACATCATATCATGATGTAACCTTTCTCTTTTTTTTTTGTTTTGGTTATTTGGCTGCGCTAGATTCCTTTGGCGCCGAGAGAAGTCCTCACGCACTTCGGGATGCAAGGGATAACCGCCAAACATGGACTGGTGGCCTTTTTGACACAACCATCTTGGATGAAGGAGTCTGACTATGCTTTGGCGCTCTACGTCATGATGTCGCGCGCGAGGAAGCTGACGGATCTGACCATAGTCGGTTTGCCGGACCGACGCTGTTTCGAAGGCTATCTGCACGAGCACAACGACACGCTCGTTCGGAGAATGCGGGAGTTTGAAGAAATGTCCAAGACAAGTATGCGAGATGCCGAAAAGTACATTAGAAATCTCGGCTGGTATGGAAATCAATACGTCCAGCGCATCGTTGGCGTCGACGTCCGCCCAGCTA